>QMIH01000030.1:191505-225483 GCA_003987875.1 Clarias batrachus | reverse complement strand
TGTGTGTGTGTGTGTGTGTGTGTGCGTGCGTGTGTGTATGTGTGTGTGTGTGTATGTGCGCGTGTGTATGTGCGCGTGTGTGTGTGTGTGTGTGTGTGTGTGTGTGTGTGTGTGCGCGTGTGTGTGTGTGTGTGTGTGTGTGTGTGTGCGTGCACGATGCCATGTGATGGACTAGCTGCCCACCATAGGTTTATTCCTGCCTCACACAGTGTTCACGGGTTAGACACGATCCTGACCATGAAAAAGCTTAAAGCTACTGAGAATAACTGAATGAAAGAAAAGGTTTTAATTCTCGCATCTATCTAAAGCATTTGTCTCATCAGCCAGCTTTCCAGCTGTTAGGCCTTCCACTCGTTCAACCTTTCTTTTGTTTTCGGTCTGTTTATTTTGTCTCAGATATTAATGATTCCCAGACCCTAACAAAGCCCAGATGGAAAAGGAGGCGTGAGAGATGCAGGCTCTCATGACCGTCTCCTTTTGGGCTTGTTGTTTTTGCTTTGCCTCATGTCTGGGGTTCGAACGTTCTTCAGAATGTTTTTCCGAAATGAACATTTCGTGTGTGTGTGCGTTCGACACATGCCATCCTGCACATGTAACAGGTGGACACTGAATCACTGCCTCACAGAACGGCAGATGAATTTGAGGCGGTCGGCATCTCATTATACTGTAGCTGGCGCTTTCCGCAGATTTCCACTCTCGATTTATTCAGGATTTTATTCTTTGATGTGCAGTGTTGTCACTACTGTAGTGACCCACTCCAGCGCTGCTTTTTTTTTAGCCTCATCAAAACCAAGAGGATCTCATTGTGGTTCTCATAGAGGCCACCCACTCGTTTAAACGCCACTCGGCGCTCTGAAATGCCTATTTAGCCTGGAGGAGAGCCACTAGTCACTTCCTCCAGTCTCACACACTAAATGATTTCTCAGTCCTCGCCATTCTAAGAGTCATTCGTCTAAGGGTTAGAATGACATTTTTAAAGGCATTTCTGTATACAGCTCTATGGGTTCGAGTCAGGGAGCTCGGTGTTGCTTATTAGAGCCAAGAGCTGATGACACACCTCGCATGCCTCTCTCATGACGGCACATCTTGTACTCTAATCCGATTTTCCTGACAGGAGCGCACAGTCACCACTATAAATATAGGAATTTTAAGGTTTTCCCAGAAATCTGTTCTGCAGCTACTATTCTGGAATATTTACCAGACAGTACTGTATGAGTAGAAACATAATGATGACAATATTGTGCTTTAATTAAATTGCCATTTTAATAAAATAGCCAAAGAATATATTCTATAAATATGTCTCCAGAAAAATCACAATTCTAAAAAAGTAATGATGCTCACATGTACAGTAAACAGTAGCTGTATAGTGTTATATTAAGCTCCTACAGAATTAGGAACTCTGTGAGACTTCAGTCAGTCAAAGCTGAAACCCCGTAGAGAGAACATCATGTTCTGTTCAGGTCAAAATGACCAGGGTGGAATTCGTCCTGAGAGCAAATATATATATCTCGCTCAGGGAAAAACTCCTTCTGGATCCATCCCTCCCTCCCAAACAAACCAAGTATTATCCAAAACATGGCCGCTATCATATGGCCGCTTTATATACACTGTATGGGGTGATATTTGCTTATCTTCTCTGTGATAAAACTCTCGCACCAAGATAACCTTGAATCACGAGTGGGGGGTTTCAAGTCAAACCGGTGAAATTTCTCATGAATGAAGGCATAAGACAAAAGACGAGATGCGACTCTTAGTCACAGTAACACATTCCATTTGAGTGGTGCAAAGTTTTAAAGAGGTGCAGGGAGGCCACTGCAGCCGTTCACGTGAACATTCAACATACGCAATGCCTCATCATTGAAAATAGACGCACCTTTCTGTGGGAACAGTACACACAGTCATTCACGAACACCACTTGCATGTTACAGGAAGTCAGATGAGAGCTACTGCCACATCCCTCGTATACAGTATTCCTGACCTTGCTCCAAGCCATTTCTGCATGTTTGGGCCTATAAAGGAGTTCCTGGGAGGCCAGCGTTTCATACATGATGCAGACAGTTCGATCATGGCTCTGGCGTACTGGGAAAACCTTCTACCTTGATGGTATTCATGCACATGTGAAAAGCTGGGATAAGTGCATGAGCGTAGCAGGGGATTATATAGATAACTGTGTTCTGTTATTCTGCACAAGCTAAAATCCTGGTTCGACTTGAACGGCCCCTTGGCATACTACTACTACTACTACTAATATTAATAATGATAATGATAATAATAATAATAATAATAATAATAATAATGTTACGAGCAGGTTTAATCCCTAAAAAAAGACACATTTTTGCTTTATATCATGATCATATTTTTGGATTTACTTTATTTCTCATTTTTATAACGAAATGCAACGTCATACAATACCCAGTACTCAATCTACTACAAAGTAGATTATGAAATAAGCCTAGAGAAAAGGCTTTCAGCTTGCACTATCATTGTCAAAACTGAGTTATGAATATAAAGCATGCACAGTATATGGAGTATATACAGTACAGGCCTTCTTGGGAACTTCTGTCTCTTTTCCGCCAGCAATCTGGGTTTTGGGTTTGACTGCGCTCCAGAAATGTGTAGGAATCTGGGTCAGCACTATTATCGATGCTTATGTTTCTGTACTTGGCAAGCGGCTTATCATGTCAGACTAACATATTGCTCTAGGGTTTGAGGACACCACATCAGGTCTGCTCAGTCTTCTGCAAGAAACGGCATGTCATGGCAGAGGCCATCTGATTTCAGAGGTAATCCAGAATCCAGATACTGAAGGGCAGCACAAGATTCACACGCTAAACACTGTCTATCCAGACAGACCAGAGTACCTACTGTACAGGTTTAAAGGAGCAGAGAGAGCACAACTTTGCAAAGAGAAATAAATCCTTATTAAGTCCAAACCTTTGGAAACCCGTGTTGGAAAAACTAACCTGACTATGTGGTCGTGCATGATGCTGTGTAGTCAAGTGTTGATGCACTGCACTGCTTTGTTTTATTTCAAGCACCCAACATGTGTTAAATCGGGCCTCACAGTTTAAGCTTAGCGAGCAAGTCAGCTGCTTGATTTAAAGTGGTGTGCTTGGTGGTGCTTGATTGCTTGCAGATCTGCCACTTAGCATACCATTAGCTGGCACAGGAAGGTTGGCTTGTTTGCTTAGTGTGTTATTTACATTGATGCAGATACAGCGTGGGATACAGATGAACTGCAGCGAGGTCAGAGATCATGTGACCATGATTGTGTTAGATAGCGCCTCAGTGGGTGCGGTGGTTAAGAGCCTGCTTTTCTTTTACGGCTATAGATTCTGTGTTAAAGAGTGATATGTGGTATAAAAGTACGCAGCATTCAAGTTTTGGGCTTTCGCCTTGTCCCTTTATGTGGATATTGATGCAAATTACTGTAGAGGTTAACGCTTGTGTGTGTGTGAAATATATCAGCATGTGCATACACAACATATTTAGATAGCTACGGTACCAGCTTCCTTTCACTGTGTTTTAAAGCCTTGTTATTTTACAAAACAACGCATCCACCCACCCGAACACCCACCTATGCACACACATCACCTGAAGTTCACAGTTCTGCATGTGTATAGTGGAATTTCCCTATCAAAAGGCGGCTAATGTAAATGTTTTAGATAGTGGTGCAAAAAGACCCCCCTTCATCCCTTCATCATCAAAGCATCCTGAGATGAAAAACAGGAATAAAGAAAGCACCATTCACGCATGCTTCAATGATGCAAATATCTATTATAATTAGAATTGTTACATTATTAGAATAATGTTTGTGTTCCTGATTTGGACTCTGAAGATGAATAAACTGTAGCATCGTCTTTGAATTGAAGCTCACCAGCTTGGTGCATGTATTTTGGAATAACATTTTAAACTCTAGCTCGTACAGTAGGTCATGGACATTACTCTGATTTAACCAGCCTAGTGTGAGTTAAAGTTGTGTGAGCAGCTGATATTGGAAGAATGTACTATTTCCTAGTTGACGTTCCAGCATGTAACATAATCCAGGAGAAACCGTAGCATTTAGATGACTGATGTAATTTGGTAGTAAGGACGTTGCAATGATGTTCAACATCAGAACAACGTGTCATATCATGCATCTCTTAGTGTTGTAGTGTTACCTCTCTGTTTATATTTCTTCTGGAAATATTACCACTAGGTGCGTCTTAGCTCTCAAATTACTGTACTGTAAGATGTCTGTGGCTCTCGTAGTTATGTATGAGCAATTAAAAGCATCAACAGCATCGATGTTCCCTAGTGGTCCAGTGGTTAGCATGAGGGTCACGCTCCAGCCTTCGGTTTGGTATGTCTTCACTGTTGTAAGAAGGTTACACATCATTTCATCAAATTAATTTAAACTTTTGAAATCAACCTAATACTAACAGTATCCCAACATACATAGTGTTGCCATACTAAGATCATTACGTTTTGACAACCAGTAATTCCTGCTGGGATACCGCCATCGATATCTGTTTAATGCTGTTTGCATTTCAATCTGAAGTAGTCATGTCTTCAAATATTTGTGCATAAGGCGGGGTACAGCCTGGACAGGGTGCCAATCCATTGCAGAGAACACACACGTACAGTACACTACAGGCAATTTGGGAACGCCAATTCCCAGGCCTAATCTGCATGTTTTTGGACCGTGGGAGGAAACCGGAGCATCAGGAGAAAAAACATGCACAAAGTTCCAAGCAGGGAATTGCAGCCACAACTGCTGGACCGTTGCTACTGGACACAGTGATACCCACTTCGCAACCATGCTCAAGTTTTTCATTCAATATAAACCCTTCTAACATGTCATGTGCCAGGAACCGCTACAAAGCAACGGAAACCAGTTTGAGGAACTAATGCCAGTTCTGTCACGGTGCTCTGTGAATTCTACCTCTGACAGTTCCTCAACATCACTCAAGTTCACAGCTCTCGGTGAACACTGATCTTTATTTGTGCCTACTTGAGATATCCGACACATATTTTTTCTTCAAATCTGAACAAACCACAAGCATCATTTGAATCAGTACAGCCTTGACCACCCACGCACTAAACCAGCTGTAAATGCATCGCGCAGTTCTGCACACACTCTCTCTCGACGCTGTGTGAAGCTAAGACCCTGCTGATTTTTAATGGCTTCCGGGGAGATGCCGCTCCCCAGTCGTTCATGTACACTCTCATCTCTACAGCACATACTTATTGAACTAATTTCGCCAATGTTACATGCAGCCATCTGATCATGTTTTATTATACGCACGCGTTTCAATGTGTCAGAGTGTGCAAGTGATAGGCGTGTCTACATGTTTTCTCGCTCCATAAGCTCACTCGGTAGGCCGCTAGATTGGGCACGGCTGACGAACCATCATCGCTCATGGATCTCAGGCTTTCTCAGCGCTAGAAAAACGAGGCGTGGAGCTTAGCTGAGGTCCAGGGGTTTAAAACCTAAAGTCGTATGGCCGGAAGCTTAAAATGCGAAGAGTGGCATGAGAGCGGGGTTTAAAACCTAAAGTCGTATGGCGGAAGCTTAAAATGCGAAGAGTGGCATGAGAGCGGGGTGATGTCTAGTACATCTGCGACAAAGATGTGGCACTTTCACTCTCAATTAGAGCCAGTTCTCACAATTCTGCCACAGAAGAGAAAAAAAAAAACACTGTGCTCGATGTTTAGGCCTAATATCTCATCGGACTTCCAATGGGGAGCAGGAGGGAGCGGGGGGGCACTCCGCCCGCTTGCCAGCCTTCTCACCCCCACACCCCCATACTGCATCCTGACACACAAACGCACACTTTTACAACTTTCCTTCCCTCGTTTTCCTTCCTCCCTCCTTAAAACCCTCTCGTTTCCACATTTTAACAAAGACCTCGTGTCCGTGTGTCACCCGTGCGAACGATCTTCCAAATGTCATACAGTTTTATTGATTACCATGCATCCTGAGAGGGATGGAGAGTATACTGTACGTGTGTCTGTATCTCATTGGCTTTATACTGGGGGAAAGTCGTCAGGGGTTGTTTGGAGCACGCAGATATGTTCTGAGCTCATTAGATTGGACGATTTTCTCCCAGACTCACATTGCCCCGCTTGCCTTTTTGACTTCCAATGCAATGTCAGTGTTCTTCCGCTTCTTTGGCTGCCTCTGGAGATCTTTTTATAGCAATCATGTGTCTGTTTTTATCCTTTCCTTTCTTTTCCAAAAGGCTTTTTACGCAATTTGACTCTTTGACATAAACAAGTAATGTTTCCCAATGAAAGATTGCAGAGATGCGATGTTATCACATGAAGTGCAGCATATGGTAACATAACCGGCACCATACACACCATGCCTACACACACATGCTCACATACAGTACAGGATGGAAGTGGGCTTGTCTGCATGACACCTGAGATGACTGATAATCTCAAGCTAGCACTCCATGTTGTGGTACGTGTGTGCGTCTTTATTAGTCTTTAGCCTGATTATGTATTTTTTTGGTCTCCCGCTGAGATGTTCAGAAAATGTACAATGGCGCCTCATCAAGGCCTATTTAAATCCTCATTAAAGCGCTGCTAGAACTTTTGACATCTCGGGCTCACAGCTGCAAACCGCTTGCGTTTTCGTGTGCATGCAGATTGATCACGTGTGGCACGTGATCATGCCCTGGTGTGACTTATCGAGCCTGTCGTACTGTAAGGGAGCGCAAAACGTTGTTAAACAGCAGCTAGATGAGGGTGCAGTGTTCAACGATCGCACCATGTTAGTGAGCTGTCACACATAGCAATGATTCAGCTCTTATGGGATACAAGAGCTAACTGTGCGTAGAGGGAAAATGTGGAACGCGGAGTACTAACATGGAGGAACGGAATTGTTCCACAGAGGAAGAATTTATGATTCATTCCGCTTTGAATGTACTCCATATACACTTTATGGCCAAAAGCATGTGTACACCTGACCATCACATCGACAGTACTGTGCAAAAGTCCCCTCATTACTTCATACTTTGCTTCCAAAGAGACAGAATTTCATGCATTTTTAATGTCATCTTGAGGAACAGTTCTTCAAGCTTCCGGATGGATTTTTTTATTATAATTTTTTTGTCTCTCATTTTCAGTCCAGTCCCTGTACCTGACCAATCTCAGAGAAATATATATATATGTTTTTATTAACCCACACAGTGACCTATGAATCATTCAACAGGTGGAGATGATGACACATGATCAGTACTGTATACTGCTGATGCTGAAAGCCTCCAGGGTCAAGGAGCTTGTTCCCGCCTCGGGTCTGTATGTATGTGTGTGTGGGTGGCGTTTGAATGTTCTGTCCGTGCTTTGTGGGGTTGCTCAGTGTACTCTGGTTTCCTCCCACATTCCAGTGACGTGCAGAGTAAGCCAATAATTGCCGTTTCCAAATTCCCTGAGCAATGACCTGGCACCCCGTCCAGGGTTTACCCCGAGTCCCCTGCGAAAGGAACACAGGATAACTTATCCAGTATTGAGAATAAATGGGTGATAAAGGTGTTCACAAACTTTTGATGATATATACAGTAGTGGATGTGTGTGGAGGTTTGAGAAAGCATTTTACAATTACATTTGTGGCATTTGGCAGGGCCTTGCTCAAGGACCCAGAAGTGGCAACTTGGTGTTGCTGGAGTTTGAACCTGGGACCTTCCGATAAGTACTGTAGTTGAACACCTTAACCTTAAAATTGTGTGTACATATTTATCATAGTGGCGGTAAGGATGGTGTAGGGGGGGGGGAGTAACACTGTGGCTTGAACCTTTAGGGTCGAATGTCTGATTCTCACCTCGGGTCTGTGTGTATGCTTGGTGCTTCCCCTGGGTATTCACATTTCCTCCCACAGTTCATGCAGGTTAGGTCAATTGGTCAAATTGCTCCCAAATTACCCATAGTCCAGTACAGACCAAAAGTTTGGACACACCTTCTCATTCAAAGAGTTTCTTTATTGTGTTCTTTAGCCCAAACGCGTCTCTTCTGCTTGTTGCCTGTCCTTAGCAGTGGTTTCCTAGCAGATATTCTACCATGAAGGTCTGATTCACACAGTCTCCTCTTAACAGTTGTTCTAGAGATGTGTCTGCTGCTAGAACTCTGTGTGGCATTGACCTGCTCTCTGATCTGAGCTGCTGTTAACCTGCGATTTCTGAGGCTGGTGACTCGGATGAACTTATCCTCCGCAGCAGAGGTGACTCTTGGTCTTCCTTTCCTGGGTCGGACCGCATGTGAGCCAGTTTCTTTGTAGCGCTTGATGGTTTTTGTGACTGCACTTGGGGACACTTTCAAAGTTTTCCCAATTTTTCGGACTGACTGACCTTCATTTCTTAAAGTAATGATGGCCACTCGTTTTTCTTTACTTAGCTGCTTTTTTCTTGCCATAATACAAATTCAAACTCTTTGAATGAGAAGGTGTGTCCAAACTTTTGGTCTGTATTATATGTGCGATGTCAAGTCTCATGGGACATGCTTCAGGCCCCCGCGACAGGATAAAGAAATATAGAAGATGAATAATTAAATTATTATTTATCATAGCGGATACTTTAACTCCTTTATGCATTTTTTGCTCTAGAATAACATGGAGATATTTTTGTTTCTCTCATAACCCTGAGTTAGCTATCTTTGTTTAAACACCATGTCAAGTCCAGAGCCAGTTTAACGAAACACTCAGTCATGCTAACAATGTCCTTCTGTTCAACAGCTACTTGCGTGTACAAACCGATCATAAAATGAGTACGGTCAGTTTGTAATCTCATGCCGTCAGAAAGGAATCTGACGGCTTTCGAGTGTAGCCAGAAATAAAAAATGCTACGACATGCAAAAGGGGGAGACTCTTTCTGTTCAGGAAACAAGAAAAGTCTGTCATTTTCACAAATCCAGGCACACACATTCGCTCCAAGTGTTCTGCAGGAGAGAGACAGACAGAGATTAGCTCAGACCTTACAAATTGTCAAATTATGCATAACAGCATTAAAGCTTGTTTCTACTTGACAGGGAGAAAGTGTAAGAAGGGTCTAAATACGCAGCACCAGCGAGACCTGTGGAAGCTGCTCTGCCTCAGACTGCACGTTCAAGATGATAAATCATCACTTCGGTTCCGTTTTAATTGGTCTTTCGGATTCAATTACACACGGCTGCAGAGAAAGCCTGCTGCGTCAGTAGGAGCGGGCACTCAGCCGTGAAGAAGAAAGACAAGGATTGTGGACGTCGCACTATGGTCCTATCTTACTACAGTATATGCAAGATAATTAAGTGTAACCCTTAACACAAGGAGACGTCACGGGAAGACCGACAAATTCAATAGGTGATAAAATGTATATATTTTGCACAGAGGGGTGGCTCAGGATGAAGTTTTCAGTTGAAATCTAGAATTCTGATCAATAAAATGTCTATAGAAATATCTGAGATACCTTTTGGATATATATAAAAGGCAGACACCTAGGCAACATTTTCATCATTTGCGAATTGTTTATCATTGCTAATTCATTTGTTTGTAATATATAATAAATAATATCACACATTTCTATGTTTATTTGTCATCAAATTTACAATACAGACAATATGCTTTAGAGGACAAAAACATATACAATTATTAAACATTCATGTAATATCATTATGAGAAATCGTCTGCTATTTGGTATGTGTGTTTTCATTAGGTTCTGGATATTCTGGCTTTTAGCAGTGTTGTGACTAGCACTTTCATCCATGAGGTTGCACGAAGCGTGTCTCACACCTGTCAGTAGTCTCTCTGTCTCCAGGGATGCATCAGTTAGAGATATGGCACTGACACTATGAGATTTATTCTCCTCACACACGCACACAGACACATGAGCGTGCACACACATGCACACACACACACACACACACATACACGCACGTACGTAACCCATTACCATGGCGACAGGCTGGACCAGTGCGTCAGGGCAGTGGTGTGACTGTTACAGGGGTGGGGTTCATAAAACCGAAATGACACATTGCTGAAAATCAAAGAAGGTCCTTAAAATGAAGAAATTCTAAGGTTGTATGTAGTCAGGGTTAAGACTATGCTATACATTTCTGGTGATCCTGGCTGGTGTCTGATTTCCCTTCGTCTTGTGTTCGAATCCACATGTCGACTCATGATCCAGCTCTTCTAGACCAAGCTTTGCTCTCCCTTTACTATTTTAAAATATATTTTTAAAAAAGGATATGGATGTGTGTGTATGTATGTATGTGTGTATATATACACACACACATACATACACACACACACACACATATATATATATAGAGAGAGAGAGAGAGAGTGAATATACAGTATGTAGTGTATGTACACAAAAACAAGCATTCAAGCATTCTGAGAGTAAAAACACCCTTTATGTCTTTATATAAACCCCTGCTACACTAATGCACTTATCTCCATGTTCCACTAGTGCTCAGATCCCATCAAGGTAGAGAGTTTCTTCAGAACACCAGACCCATGATCAGACTACCTGCATCACGTCATTGTCACTGGCCTCACAGGAACTTCTTTAATGGCACTTTGCTTTAATGGAAAAAATGTCCTGGTTTGATCATCGAAGGTGCTCCGTTTCTGCCGGACAATGCACAACCTCTTAACGGATCACATTACAAATTACAGGAACTTTGCTGGGACATATTGCCACATACCCTGTGCAGTCTTTTATCTCATTAAAAGAAAATTTCCACAAGTTTGGGCCTTTAAAGGAGTTCTCGGGAGGCCAGCGTTTCAGATGTGAAGCAGGCAAGTCCGATCATGGCACCAGAATACTGAGAAAACTTCTCACATTGATGGTATTCAAGCACTAATGAAACACTGCGATATTGTAAGTGGATTAGTGTTAAATGGGATTATAAGGAGAAATAAAAGGAGATTTAAACTTTTTCGACTCTCATAACTGTGTTCTGTTTTTCTGCACAAGCAAAAGGGCCGGTTTGATTTGAACAAACCTCCTACTGTATATTTACAGGATATATGTTCGTGATAATGTGTATTTACTCATAACTGTTACCGCTACCAACAGATGTAGAGAAGGGCACATGCTTTCTTCAAGACACTAGCCACTTCCTCTTCATTCTGCCACAAAGGCTGTGTCAAAGGTAAGCTGAATTAACGCAGAGGAAAGACCATACTGTACATAAAAGATACTTAAGGTCCATAGTTGATGAAAATAGGCTATGATTGACAGGTAAGAAAATTTCCTGAGAGCAGACGATCGAACAGATTGTGACTATTGTTGATGTGAGTTAGAGAATGTGTACGGGTGTAGCGAGATGTCAGTGAGGGCTTTAAAGCACCTGCCCCATAGCAGAAGGTTGCTGTGGCACTTTGTCTCAGCTCACGAAAAAAGGCTAGAGCAGGTTGCAGTCATGTTTTGCCCCATGCTGCTATGTGGGGCATGCCATTCCAAACCACCTTTCCCCTGGTGTCCTGGGGCCTCTGTGGAGAGTGGTTATGCCCACGCCACACATGGCTTCAGGCTTGCCAATTGCTGCCATCTGTCCCTTCACATTCTCAGTGTTCCTGATCAGAGAGACAGAGCGAGAGGGAAAGAGGGAGCATTTGGTAGTGAGAAAAACAACACATGCAACACACATGTCTGTTGACCACCTATGCATGAAGTGGGATGAAAATTGGTCGGGGTAAATCTGTGAGAAGTAAGTAATACTTGTAAGAAAGTAAGATGTTAGTCGTTAGTTTTACTCAGTGGTTCTCAGATTCAGACGTAAAACTGAACTTTGGATTTGTCTTAGACGTGAAGGTGAGATGATCTGAAATTTACCATGAGCATGAGAATTGCTGATTTGCACTCCGACTAGGAATTGAGACCCCTATTGATCCTTGAATGGACGTAAGATCTCCTTGCTTAAGGCTTGTCCTTTGATGTGACAATGACATGACTTAGATTTATCATGGCCTCGATAAGGTCTGATCTGAGATCTGATTTGGAGACTTAAATCGCTAAATTGACACTCGACTTGGACCTTAGAACTCCTGATTTGAGACTTGAGACCTGTTGACTTCAGTATGCCTGAGGACACATTCACATTACCAGTCTGAAGTGACTCAAATCCAATTTTTAACCCTAATGTGACGCAGATGTTATATTTCTAGGGCCGTCTGACTGCACAAGTCTGTGTGTATATGTACAGTATGATAACTGGTCATGCAACTTTGAATCGGAATTCATGCAGTTGTTTACCGCTGCACCTGCTGACGTCATAACTCAGCATCTTACCTGGCTTTCGTCTTTCACCTTGACCTTAACAAATAATGGCGACTCCGGTAACTGCTCGCCATCCTCCAGAGTCCCAGGCATATTATTGCTAAAATCACATCCATTGAGTAGTCACAAAAATATGATGTTTTAACCCAGATGACGTGACCAAAGACATATGTTATCAGTTGTTATTTGTCGCATAAGTGGACAAAAGTGTTTTTTACATTAGAGTCTGGTAAAAGTCACTAGTAATAATGAATGTGAACCGTCATGATATTCGAATCTGATGATCTTGAAGAATGTGGCTTATAATGTGAACATAGCCTGAAATGACTCCTGATTTGACTCTGTGGCTTAAAACAATGTAGGAATTGGTCTGCCTGGGCTTTGATTTGGATTTGAGTGGAACTCCTGGCAAGAACTTGGCCTTAGCTAGCTTAGACTTGAAAAATACCTGACTTACGGTAGGACCCGACTCGAGGCGTGATTTGACTAGAAAACATACAGTACAGAAAATGTAAAAAAACAAACAAACTAAAGACTCTGTTCACACACAATACTTCTTTTAGTCTACTATGTATCCAGCTCCAATGACACCAGTGTCTTCAGGGCACACAGTTAGCAGGTGATGGCTCAGTGGTTGGATTCTCACCTTCCATGTGGAAAGCCTAAGGTCGAAACCCAGTCACTGGATGCAGGGAAACCTTAGATTAAATTGGAGGGTTATATCAGGAAGAGCATCTGGAGTCAAACCTGTGCAGGGTCACATGTGGCAACCCCTCAATTAGGGCAGACAAAACAAGAACATTTTAGGATATTTATCAGTTTTGCGTCTGCTTCTTCCAGTGATTACTCTATCCTATTTCATATAGCTTTGTGCTCTGTAACTCAAGCTTCAGCTCAATGTAAGGTGAATTAACTGGGGTCTAACTCGCCTCCTCTGCACACCAAACCATAAAACCACAGAGAGCTCAGAGTGGCTATTGTTAAGACCCTATTACTTATAGCAAGGCTATTTATTTCCCCTTCACTCCCTCCGTCTTTCCATCCCTCCCTCTGGAATGAAGTGATGAGCTTTCAATTAATGGACACTTCTGGTGCCTTCCAGAAATTGCCAGCTCTCTCTCTCTCTCTCTCTCTCTTTTTTCACATAAGAAGCTTCAGGGCCCAATTGACTTTTCAGCAGCCCAGCAGCTGGTGTGATTGCATCAGCTCCAAATGGGTCAGCTGTTAATTCAAGTGAGAGTTACTTTTTTTCCCCTCACTCTCAGTTTGACGATATAATGGTGCTGACATGTGAAAGTCTCCAAACACCCAGCCTTGATTTCAAGACGAAGTGCCACATTATGTTCCCCATTTTTAAAAAACTTTGGTCCATGTTCATATATTGAACAGGATTTAAGGACCAGTCAAATCCAGAATAAAACAGCGGTTAATCTATAAATCATCCGGTTGAGTACTGTACTGTGTGTCAGTGTAAAATCTGAATACTGAATGATGGACATCTGTAGCTTAGAAAACTAAACGTAGGCTCATCATCATCATACAGAATGTTTTTTACTTTTATTATTATTATCATAATATTGCAAATGATTCCTTTCCTTCTCAATTTATCTTAAAGTTTTGCTATTTTTGTAGTTGAATTTGTTCTCTGTCTGTTTAAAAGGTTTGTGTGACTCTAAACAATGTCGAAGCCAATTAAACACCAGGATTTACCCTTGACACTTTGAAGGTGCTTTTAACATAAAAGTATCCACTCACAAGTAGAGATGCCATGGTTACAGAGAAACAAACCAATCCAATCTCACACACACACACACACACACACACACACACGCGCGCGCACACACACACACACACACACACACACACACACACACACGCACCCACATAAACACAAGTGCTAAACATACTGTACCAGTGATTAATTCAGTGACTTCTGCCAGGGTTAGGGATCTCTGAAAGCTCTGTGCTAATTATAAAGCTGGACTTTTCATTGAATTATGATTAATAGGTTAGTAAAGGGTTTGAATTAGGATGTTACGATGCTTTACGGTCAAGTTGGGCTGGAACAATGTGGCCTTAATGTTTATTAGTGTAGCCCTTAAAGCTACACTTATAAACCATTGTTTTTTTTTTGCTGTTTTTTTTTGTTTGTTTGTTTTTTTAATAAATATACTGTATGTAGGGCTCAGGATTGTTCAGTATAGCGCGATTTAGCATTTTCATCACAAAATAGGTAATAAGATGAACTGAATTTTAGTTAATTTTAACCAACTATACAAACACGACTGAGCAACAACAACAAAAAAAAGGTTGCATTGGCAAATAAATAGCATAGGTTTATAGCACTTTATATAAACGGATCCTATCGTTCACAGAGCGATGAACTCAAAGCAGCCGTCTCGGACGCTATACATATACAGTAAGTCCCAGACTTACGAACATTACGAATGTCTGTCAACACGAACGGATCGAACATTTGTAAATACAAAATGGGGTCCATTTGAACGCGCATTAAACACCATGTAGCGCGCAGTAAACACTCCGCGATGTCTTCCAAGGTTCCGTTTAAACAAGGTCAGCTGACCGCTGCATCACTCGCGATTTGGAGGCGCAGTCTCGTGAGAGTATAATACGTTTTTTAATGCTTTACATTGTATATTCGTGTCGAGAATGAAGAGTCACTTTGTTGGCCTTAAGAACGAATCCGACTTATGAACGTGTTCCTGAAACGGAACTCGTTCGTTAGTCAGGGACTTACTGTAATAATAATAATAATAATAATGTGTAAAAAAATTTAATGTTATACATTTTGTGATTTCATTCCCATAGTCTGGTAAGGGGAAAAGGTAACCTTTATAAAACTAACGATAGTTATAATTTTTGTTACACCTGACATATCCGAAAACCCAAATATACAGTTTGATGTCTGAAGCCTCCCTGTTAACACACACTGGCAGGGCATCCATATAAGCATATAAATCATCATTGACCTACAGTATGCTGTGTTGCCGGCACTTATCCGTGTCACTTGGGTTTTAAGGATTTTAAAGGGGTACAGTCAGAGGTACCATGTTAAACACAACAGTTAAGTTATTGTCTTTGTGCAAGGAAAATTATTTACCTCTTCTTAATTGTGATAGGATTTACTAAAAAAAAAATCTCATTTTTGTTTAACCACAGGCCTGAAAAAGACTGTACCCGTTTCCGAACTGATCCTGCAAAAGCTTTTCACGGGAACAGAAAAGAAAGTGTTCCATTTTACCTTCCCCATTGCAGTCACAGTTTCAGCGCTATGTTTTAACACTTCACAATTTTGGGACTTGTTAAGAACCTCTTCCATTTTGCAGCTCTTTAAAGAGCAAGGGAGAAACCAAATCTTCGAGAAATTCTTTTATTCAGACGCGGACGCGGGCCGATTTCAGCACAGGGATAATCTTGCAGGCCTCGACAATGACAGATCGGTAACATCATCTGTGTTTTCAGCGCCTGAGTTTAGTTACTATGGAGCTGTGTTTTGATATTTCGGGTTCGTTTATAAAGCCCGATCTCCAGGAGACGAGACCCACGTGAAAGGAGGTAAACACAGGCTCCCGGTCACAATGCTAAGGGGAAACTGAACCCTCACGCAAACGTCCCCCGATAAAAGACCCACGTCACCAGTGATGTCATTAGAGAACCGGCTGCAGAGTCATGTGGGCGGGTCTGCATTGTGTTGCTTGGGTCATGTTGGCTGCAGTTCTGGGGAAAGGTTGAACACTTTTTTTTCATGAAATTAATGAGGTTGGGTTTTATTCCAAAGTTGAGCTGAAGAATTAATTGGTGGGTCAGCCTTTGCAGAGCCGATTCTTGATTAAAACACAATATGAAGCCCTGTTTGTTAGAGCAATGATGACCGCAGGCCTTCTGCGGGAGCAACCTAGTGAACTTGAGTTTAGTTCACATTTTATGGAAGGATACAAAGCGAATATTTTTCAATATTTTTCTCACATGCATTATTGCATTTTTTATTACTAGCAAAGGTCGTTGAATTTTGGTGTTGCCCTTGCTTTAGGATAAAACTCCAGTTATATCTCTGACCTAAAGCAGGAAAGAGAAGAGCCTTCCGGGACTAGGATCAGAGAGAGAGAGAGAGAGAGAGAGACAGAGAGAGATGTTTATCAGTCATCTGATACCCTGCAGTTATGCCAGCTAAGGAGTTCTTTGTTATTTGCTTGCGTCATTCACTCACTGCGTTGCAATAGAGCCCTTTATTGTACACCCTTACAATTAATATGCTCAGGCTTTTTCGGGTTAAATCAACAGCCCTGTTGTTTATTTGTGCTCTTTGGCACACATTATCTCTACTGATTTTTTGCATTATATTTATTTTATACATGTGCAATATGTGTGTGTGTGTTATGACAATGCCAGGCTGCCCTTGCTGACCTAGCCAATTACTGAGACTGTAACACAGGAACCCCATCTGTCTTTGTCCGTCTGGTCTCTCTCTGACACACACACACGCACACGCACACACACAAACAGACCCACAGCTGTGCTTGCTCCAGCATTGTGGTGCATACAGATATAAATATAGATCCCTCTTGTGCAGTTATCTAATGTTTATGCTTCACTGTCATCAAAGAATGTTTTAAAGTCAAGGTTGTAAATTCCATACAGCCTTTTAATGTGAAAGGTCTTACACGAAATGTCTCACACTCACACATATACAAACACACACACACACACACACATACGCATCGATGCCATACATTAAGCAGCACAACAAGGCTCCAGGGATTCCATCTAACACTAGGAATCCAGGGGTGCAAACTTGGGTTGCTATGGAAACAGGTTGGGCGTTAAAGGGATTAGATTACTAGGAGACTCGTGACAGGTTGCTCATGCATGCACGTGCATGTGCGTATGTGTGCGCTTGACCGAATTTGCGTCCGTGCAGTCATACGCAAGCGGCTACCAAAGCAACGATGCAGTACTCGGGTGATGGAAATGAGGTGACAGCTGGGGCTTCTGCTAGCGCACAGGATAGAAACGTTATAAAAGAAAAATGATAAAAATAGTAATTTATAAATGACAAAACTGGATTTGCTGTAGTGAAATAAGACTGTGTGCACATGCATACCATTGCAATACAAACATACTTGTAAGTTACCATATATGGCATGCAGCTATACCAGTTCAGTTTCAAAGATCTTAATCTAAAATAGATTAAAGATGCAAGTTTGGTTAAAAATATTTTCACAAAACGTAACCCCTCAGAGCCACCCTGAGCTTTGAGCATTACAGAATTCTGCTCAGCTCTCATGCGTGACAGTAAGATAAGCCATGCTGCAATAATTAACACGTCAGTGAGGTTAATTATGAGGTTTCAGCGCAGCAGCAAATGCGCTTGTGTTTGACAGCAACGACATCGAACCAAAAGGCAGGAGCGGATTTTGATGGTCATTTTGATCGACTTGTATAAGAATTCAGCTGACTTGAACTTTTTCACACAACTGAGGTGAATACAGTATAAATAGCTTTATATCATGAATCTACTGTATATAGAATTTGACTATAATATTAAAGTTTGTGTTTGTTTAAAATTGTTTATATTTAGGAATAAAGTATATAAAAGTTGCATAACCTTTCACTCTGTTGTTGTGAAACTCCTTCATTAGCTCTGGTGCCTCCGGTTACTGTAGTATCACGAGTCATGTAATTAGCTGAATGCAGTGGAACTGTGTGCAATTAAAGTGTCATGCTACGTCTGTTCCTAAAGGCCCTAGAGTTTGTTAGAGAACAAATCGAAATCTTTTTTTTTTTTCCTCGACAAACCAAAATTGCACATATTTTGCGACCATCTTGTTTTTTTTAATGCAATTTGATTAGGTATGTGAAAAAGTCCAAGGCATTGAATATTTATATTAATATAAGTATACTAATTATACTTATTGAATAGGTTATAAGTAGACCCAGACCAACAATGCAAAATTAAGACCCTTAAGACTACTTTTATTGTGAAGTAGTTAAAAAATTAAAAAAATATATATTTTCCAATAATGCATGTTGTTCAAGAGTTTAAAAAAATCAATTTCGGGAAAATCTTTGCTACAGAAATGTCATACACATCATTAATTTCTTTTTTTTAAAAATGAGATGTCAAAACTATCCAACTATTTTGAGTTATCTGCTGGAACAAATGATCTGCATAAGATTAATTTGTATTTTATAAGCAAATTTCAAAATCATTTTCACTAAATTAACCAGTATCTTTGATTCTCCAGTTACAATTTTCAGCTATTTCGCTTATGAGTCAAATATAATAGCGTCGGATACATTATCCGGTGTTCATGCTGGTTAAAATTTTGTCTTTTTTTTTTTTTGTACACTTTAATTTAAAGTTAATTTAACTAAATGGCAGTAAATGAAAACCGTTTGTCTATAATAATGGTTACTTTTCAGATTTACCCAATACAGTATATTACTATATTCAGAATTCAGTATTTTATGTATTGATTGTAATATACTGAGGGCGAACGACAGAACCAAACCTTACACAAAACAATTTTAAGCTTGCTCATTCCATGCCTTTTTCGTTTTTCAACATTTTGCATGTGCATGTTTAACGATAGATGCAAAAGTACTGAGTTTGCATTGAAAAGTCTGCAGACGTAGTTCATACCCAGATTTGCGCATGCGGAGATTTGAATCTAGCGAAAGGGAAAAGTCGAGTCATTTGTGGAAAAATCAAAAGCTCTCTTGATGTTTCACAAATTATTGCATTGTTTGTAATTTAAATACTGTAAATCCTAAGGGACTCGTATAATTACAGAATTATTCCCGAATGTACAGCAGTTAAACATAATACTTACACCAAAATAAGTTTATTTAATTATTATACAGTAGCTTAGTGGTTACCTGAGTTGTGTGTGTGTGTGTACTTAGTAGTGTATGTTGCTTGAAGTTAAGAGGTCAGATTCCTCGTATTGCTTGAGCACGACTCTGCCTGCGTCATGACTGAGTCAGTTTGATGCCCCGTAAAGGCTCATATGATTACAAAAATCCGATCACGTTAGCTTGCAGCACACAATGAATTAAACATGAAGCTAACCGAGAGAGACGGTGCAGTGAGGACATCGCTATGGTTCTGTGTAATAGTGAAGATCCCGTGTATTGCATCAAGATAGAGAGCGAAAGAGAGAGAGAGAGAAAAGATTTCTTTTTTGTATCATCTCGCGTGAGCAGATCCAGAGCAGCATCTGTCACACAGTCGATGAAGAAGTGTGAAACAGAGCCTCGACCTAGAAAACACTTCCTGTCTTAAAGCACAGATTGTCAGATAATTTCCTCGGTCTCTGTGCTGTTTATTCTATGAGATTTAATACTTTCCACCTTTTGGTGCATACAGTACTTAGAAGTCTTTACTGAATCTCACTGAATATTTAGACTAGGTGTCAAGTTGTATTGGCTTGCATACACTAAGTATTCTCCGCTCTTTGAACTTTTCCATTTGGTAGCATCACAACTGAAATGCACTTGACCTTGAAGTCAAGTGGGGAAAAGAACTATACAAGTTAAACCGGGACTTTTGATTGTACAAAATAACAGAACACAGTTCTGAGAGTAAAAAACATACTTTATCACTCCATATAATCGCCTGCCACACCAATGCAATTACCTAGAGTTTCACTAGCGCTTGGATACCATTAAGATAGAAAGTTTTATAAGTGTGCAAGAATCATGACAGACTGCCTACTTCACATCTGAAACCCTGACCTCCCTGAACTCCTTTAATGGCCCAAGCCTTTGGAAATGAGGTCAGGACTGTATGTGGGATCTGGCAATAACTCCTAGACGAGTTCCTGTAATGTTCAGGTGGTACAGTTCCTTACAGACTGACGCAAGTTAAGGGAACGGGAACGACTGTGATCGTCATTCAAGGACATACGACCTACTTTACAACACTTGCACCATTCAGATGTTTTACTGCTGCTGAGCATCTCATCACCGTACTGTTCTTGAAGTAAATGTAAATATCAATCAGTTTTATGTCTTCACTCACCACAAGTTTTATCCCAAGTCCCAGGATGACCTGAACGCCCCTCTGAGTATCGATCTTTTGCATGTCAATTGAACCCCAGAACAGTTTGTGAGCTGTTAATTCAAAAGCTTGAAATAACTAAAAAAATAAATGAATGTTACCTGCACATCATTTTATGGAGCGTAAAGCACAGCATATTCCATAGCATCATCTCATTCGCAACAGAAGCACTGAATGAGCTAAGACTATGAATGAGCTAACACTACCAAGTCCTGGAGGAACGTCATATTTGTACATTGTCTGAAGTAATCAGGATATGATAACAAATCAAACGGCCGCAAACGAAAAAGTTTTAATAAGTCCACCGTATGTATTTATCCATCCATCCATCCATCCATCCATCCATCCATCCATCCATCCAACACGTTCTGTGGGTTGGGTCATTATTAAAAGGAGCTTGCTGTATTACTGGACGAATTCCTGCATGCATTTCTGTTTCATGAGAAATAGAGAATGGAGACGCGACATCATAAACAGCACTAAAGCCACAATGATGCGATGCACAACTGTTTCTCCTCAAGCCCTGAGGCACTTCTGCCGATTGTTTATTTTATCCTACGTCTTTGTCTGGTTTACAATAGCCCCGGATCGGAGTTTATTTACTCAGGACAGGGCTTCCTCATTGTTGTGCATTATCCTAATGACTCCAGCATAGGTTTACAGCAGTGACACTGAACATCTAGAACACTTGCACACTATTCCTGCCAGGTGGGAGAGCAGCCCGATGACACACGACCCCGTCAAGAGAAGAAAAAAAAAAGCACGAGGCTGTAACCGGAGCCAGTTTAGCCTTTCGGCGACATGCAAGAGAGAGTCGGATATGTTTGAGCGTTTCGAAGTTTCGTGCACAATGAGCGGTGCATGCGCTTAGCAGCTGAACGTGATGGCTCTGGCTTTGCTGGAGGACAAAAGGGCTTCGTTGAACGTGAGCACGTTTTCTTACCGCAGACATTCCTGGGTTTGGTGAGTGTTACAATAGCTGTTGCTGGAGGATGGCTGGTGTCCAGCAACATTTTTCATAACTCGCACCACACTCGATTCGCGTTTTCCATATATAGACAAGCTTTCTGTATTTGTTTAAGCATCTGTGCGCGAATAAAAGGAAAATAAACAAGCATAATCGATCTTGGTAATGTGTCGGTTCGTCACGAGACCCAAGAACAGCTTCGAGGCTTTGGCATCAGTTCTGCAAGCATCTAGAGCTTTACTGAATAAGATGAACACTGGTTATATAAGGTCATAGCCTTCAAAAAGTGATGTGCAATGGTTTTGATTTTCATCATTAAACCGGTCTGTGAGTTCTCCTGACACGTGGATGGGGCCGGAGTCATCCTGGTAGACATCACTCCCTTAGAAGAGAGATTTTTCATCATATGATGAAGTAGATCGATTAATAAATGTTGTTTTGATTTGCACTGATGCCTTCTGTTTTATTTTTCCTTTAATTTGTTTAAAATCTACACGAATGCATGCATGCATATACTGTAGGTTTAACAAATACAGTCAAATAATCTATGCTAAATAAAATTCGCCAATCATGTTTATAACCCTTGATTACCCTTTGGAGCGCCTGACTTTATAATATTTTTTATTGGGTTATGTCATAACCGTTCCAGATTATACAGTAATACACTGCGTTCTTCAATCCAGGTTAAGCAGAGAAGGTCATTTATTGCCTCTTAAAATGTTGGCAGCCGGTTATCATAAATACATTTACTGTACATTTCATTCTTTCCCTGCTGCTTTTTAGGGATTGATTTAACTTTTTTTTGTTTTCTTCAGAAACTGCAAAACTGGGGATGTAAACGCTTTCACCAAATGATATAGCTATATGCATGAGGCTGTTCATGTTAATGAAAACTTTAGTGTGTGTATACATGCTCATACAAACTTATTTGTACAAGCTGTGCCCTTTACACTGATTAAACCTGCTGTGGCAGGCTGAGAATGGGTCTGTGATTTCATGTGCCGCCAGAGGATCATTCATGCTGAGGGCATTTCGCCGGGCAGGAGGCCGTGTAATAAAGGGCACAGCTAAATGTTCCTTTATTAGTTTGTGGCCACTGCAGGGCATCTCAAATTGCAAAACATCTAAAGGGGCTATGTTCTTGCAAACAGAACACTGGAATTAAACTTAATCTCAGGTCCCGTGTGGCTTATTCACGAGCGCGCGCGCACACACACACACACACACACACACACTCACACGTACGTGGACACACACAGAGTAAAGGTCAGTGGTTATGCTGATTACAGTAGAATCGAACACGCTACCCTCGTCACTCATCTAACGCAGACATGCACACATAGAAAACCGGTACTTGCGCAAACACTGATGAGTATTTCTGATGGTGTAGTCTGTTGTGTTACTTTCTGTTGTACAGACATGTCCTTAACAGATCTAAGAGCTACTGATCCAACAGATAGCTGATCACCACATCAGATCATCTTACAAAACGCATTGTGTCATGGTTATGGGATAGCTCACAGACCGCAGTGTGTTAAAGCCTTCTACTAATGTGTCTGCCACCATGCAGCCGTCTGTTACTACAGAGCAATATGATCCTACAGAGCCGTGGCTGTTATTATAGAGATTCCTCGATAAAACGAAATCAGAGTTGTCTGACACTACAGCGCTATCTGACACTCAGAGTTATCTGATGCTCAGAGCTGTTTGATTCCACGAAGCTGTATATTGATTTAAAGTTGTCTGATTCTACAGAGCCGTATGATGCTACAGTGCTAACTGATACCACAGAGTACATATACATAGTCATATGTTACTAAAGAGCTCTCAGACAGTACAAAGCTCTATATTTATGTAGAGCTGTCTAATGCTACGGAGCTCTGTTAATATAGAAGAAACAAAGAGCTCATTGTTTATACAGAGCTGCCTGATGCTACAAAGTTCTCTGTTATTACAGAGCTGTTTTATACTACAGAGCGATCCGATACTGAAAAGCTCTTTGTTTATATACAGCTGTCTGATACTACAATGCTGTATATTATTATAGAGCCCTCTGATAATACAAAGCTGTATACCAATGTAGAGTTGTCTAATGCTACAGAGCTGTCTGACAATACATATAGCTTTTGCTTATATAGTGTTGTCTGATGCTACAGAGCTGTCTGAGAATGTGGAGCTCTTTGTTTAGAGTTGTCTGATTCTACACAGCTCTGGTAATATACAGTAGCTGTCTGATGCTATATCACCATGTTAATATAGAGCTGTCTGATACCACAGAGCTGTTTGATACTACAAAGCTGTATATTACTCTAGAGCCCTTGAATAGTACAAAGCTGTTTAATAATCTGATACCACAGATCTATTTGATTCTATGGAGATGTCTGATACTACAGAGCTGATTGATACTACAAAATTGCATATTACTATAGAGCCCTCTTATAGTACAAAGCTGTATACCTACAGAGCTGTCTGATACATTGGAGCTCTTTGTTTATATAGAGCTGTCTGATACTACAAAGGTCTCTGTTATTACAGAGCTGTCTGATACTACAGAGCGGCCAGATACTACTATAATAGAGCTGTCTGATACTGAAACACTGTATATTATTATAGAGCCCTCTGATAGGACAAAGCTGTATACCAATGTAGAGCTGTCTGATGCTACAGAGCTGTCTGATACTGTGGAGCTCTTTGTTTATATAGAGCTGTCTGATTCTACAGAGCTCTGTTAATATACTGTACAGTAGAGCTGTTTGATACAACAGAGCTGCTACAGAGCTCTTTGTTTATACTGTATAGTGCTGTCTAATGCTAACGAGCTGTCTGATGCTACGAGCTCTGGTAATATAGAGCTGTCTGATACCACAGAGCTGTTTGATACTACAAAGCTGTATATTACTATAGAGCCCTCTAATAGTGGTGATGTATCAGCTGTCTGATAACACAAAGATCTTTGTTTATATAGTGTTGTCTGATACTACAGAGCTGTCTGATACTGTGGATTTCTGTTAATATAGAGCTGTCTGATACTACAGAGCTGTTTGATACTAGAAAGCTTTATATTACTATGGCGCCATCTGATAGTACAAAGCTGCAGAGTATACTGATGTAGAGTTGTCTGATTCTACAGAGCTCTGTTAATATATAGTAGAGCTGTCTGATTCTATGGAGCTCTATATTTATATAGTGCTGTCTAATGCTACAGAGCTGTATGATGCTACGGAGCTCTGTTAATATAGACTGATACCACAGAGCTGTCTGATTCTACTGAGTTGTCTGATACCACAGAGCTATTTGTTTATATAGAGCTATTGGATACCACAAAGATATCTGATTTCACAGAGCTCTTGGATGCTACATAGCCCTTTGTTTATATAGTGCTGTCTAATGCTACAGAGCTGTCTGATGCTATGGAGCTCTGTTAATATAGAGCTGTCTGATACTGCAGAGCTGTCTGATTCTACGGAGATGACTGATACTGCAGAGCTGTCTGATACTAGAAAGCTGTATATTACTATAAAGCCCTCTGATCGCACAAAGCTGTATACTAATGTAGAGCTGTCTGATCCTACAGAGCTGTCTGATACTGTAGAGCTCTTTGTTTATATAGTGCTGTCTAATGCTACAGAGCTGTCTGATGTTACGGGGCTCTGTTAATATGAAGGTCTGATATCACAGAGGTGTTTGATACTACAAAGCTGTATGTTGATGTAGAGCTGTCTGATACTATAGAGCTGTCTGATACCACAAAGCTATCTGACACTACATAGATCTGTGGTACTACTAAGCTGTCTGACTCTACTGGGTTATCTTATACTATAAAGAATGTTGCAGAGCAGCCAGTTAGTCCCGTGCTGTCAGCTACTAAAAAGCTGTATGTTGCTATGGAACTGTCTGATACAAAAGAGGTGTTTTATACTACAGATCTGTCTTATATATCAAGTGTTTAAAACTACAAATGTATCTAAAACTATAAAGCTGTCTGAACTACAGAAATGTCTAATCCTCCAAAGCTGTATTAAAATTGCAGAACTATTTGGTGCACAAAACTATCTGATTAATGCTTTTACAATGTAGCTTCTTATAATTTATTTTTAGCATGAGGCCATTTCTTGTCTCGAGCTGAAAACCTTTGGCCTTTCTCGCTGTGCAATTACGGTCAGTGCAGGGTCAACGAGGAGGACGAGGAGACTGCTCGTGTCCTTGGGCAAGGCCTTCCTCCTATTCTTTTTTATCCTCTACCTCTACCTCCATCTTTATCTCTCCATCTAAACTCTCCTGCTTCTTCTAGCTTCTCTATTGTATACTGTAGCAAGCTAACACGGGCCTCTTTGGTTTGACGTCACATGCTTATTTAAACAAGCTTTCTTAACCAACATCTGTGGATTTCTTGTACACTAAACGGGCCTGTGAGTGTATCACTTCCTCTTTGCGTTGCGTTTTCTGTAGAATGTGTCTTATTGTAATTTCCTGTCAAAGTTGATGCTGTTTCACTCATATGAAGATCTACATGTCTTATATACACACAAAAAAAGTGATTTACAACAATACCAACAACATGTTTTGAGGAGTTTGTGACTGTAAATGGAGCGTATGCACAGAGACCTGAGGAGGGAATCGAACCCATCCCGACCCTGGATGTGCGAGCTTTAGGAGAGATTTATGAGATATTATTTAACGCTAGGAAGGCTGTGATGAATTGCATGTATGTATTTTGTTAGAGGTTTAATAGGGGTATTTATTTCTCATAGGCATGCATTAAAGTTGTGTAGGGTTTTAGGGGATTATCTGCTTGTTATGAACTATAAGCTCTTGTGCATTGGAGCAGTACTGTAGGTAAGATCAGGTGCCTCGATGGGTAAGTAGAAGGCTTGAAAAGCTTTGGGATTGAGCCTGCTGCGTTCTCCGATTGCAAGTCAAGCCCTTTTGGCTTTCACTGTTTCGTTGTTGCACGCTGCCCTTTTCTCTGCCTTACTCAGGATCATGAGGTCTGGCTCAGAGAAAAGATCACTCATCCCATGGCTTATCACTTCCTGACTTCGATGTTATCATACCTTCATGTTTTTTAATTAGAGATTGCGTAGCCTCGTGGCTTACTGCACGGCCGGAACGGAGCAGCTTATTCGTGTCTGAGAGTGTATTTCATTGAGCATCTACTTGTTTAGAAAGCAACTTTTCAATGACGTACTGCGTCATCTCACCTAGCCAAGAAAGTGTAATATCTCACAAAGCATTCACACCTGTTTTTTGGAAAGCACATAAATGTAAACAACAACAATTATCTATTGTTGAGAATTTATTAAGATCTGGAATACCCCCAGTAACCGCACCAAAGGGAACAATTATTCATGCATAAGTATTTTAAGTAGGGTGGCGGTGATGGTGTAATGGGGAGTGTTCACAGCTTCACAGCTTCAGAGCCTGTGGTTTGAGCTTTGAGTCTGAGCTCAGGTTACAGTCTGTGCTGCGTTTCGTATGTTATGTTATCTACATGTCCACATGGGATCCTTCCAAGTTCTCTGGTTCCATCCCATGTCTCAAATCCATCCTGGTTTGGTTTCTACATACAATGAATGGCCGTTTAAGTAGATTCTAGGTTGGACTTGCTTTATCTTATTCTTTTAAACAGTTGAAAAGCATTAACATATGAAGGATGTAGAGAACTACAGATATTCTAGACTATATCAAAATTACCTAAAGGGTGGTAATAACAAAATAGGTTAGGTCTACTGTTATCAGTTAATATAAAAAGTGGATTCTGTGACACAGTACTCATTGTAACAGCTCGGATTTGCCTCCCCTTTCACTCACATAACTGGAAAGAAGTAGAAAAAACAAGGAGTGTTCATGTCAAACCGGGACTTTTGATTGCGCAGAATACTTCACATCTGAAACGCTGGCCTCCCAGGAACTCCTGTAATGGCTCAAACATGTGGAAATGGCTTAGAGTTACGTCAGGACTGTGATGTGCAATTGGTGCTGGCAAATTAAAATGTTTCTGTAAATTGTAATCAGTTTTACACCTTCATCCCGAGAAGAAGGCAGAAATTTCATCACGAGTCCCAATTTGACTTGAACACCCCTTGTAGTTTGACAAATTAAGTATGAATAAAAACTGTCAAATGTTTAATTGTATCAGTATTCACCCTTTTTGACCAGATGTGGGAAATGTACAGTACTGTAGAATTCTCTGTTAATCCAATGTTACTACTCAACATCATGACACGGATGTTTATCAGAAGCGCATTGACAGTCAATTCCAGCTTCAACAAGCCTGCTTGCATTCTTTAATTCATCTGGATGGGTTTTTTTTTTTTTTACCTTTTAAAAATTAACTCTTTGGTGATTCATTTTAATTGGTCTTTATTTTGGAGTTTTTTTCACTGAAAGCTTTTAAAACTATGGCTACGGACATCTGGTTAGAAATTGAGTATAAAAAATCTGTCATTGATTCGAGGTAAAAATCCAGGAATTCAAGAAAAGGCTTCACTGGACATCAGATAAAACTTATTTTTGTGTAATCTCTCAACAATTAAAAAACAAAACAAAACATTGGAGCTACAAACCGAGCAGATTTGTTTTGTGCACGCTGATTAGCTAAATATCAAGATCGAGTGATTGCTTTTTCTCCGGTCTGACATTAACAAGCTTGAAATCTTCAGAATTTTTTGGACAAATATCGCGAGATTTCCTACACCGCTATCTTTAAAAGACGATCAAGATGTAAGCAGCAGCCTACGATCTAGGGGGAAAAAAATCATAAATGCAGGTTACAATGGTTCAAATATGTGCGCAGGATGAAAGCCAGCCAAATGCTGTACAGATTTTTTTGGGAGACAGCAACCCACGTAGTGAAAAGGGTGGCAATCATCACCAAGGAAGACGTGGACTGAGCAAGCTGAAAACGACCAGAGAGATCGGAGACTCGTGGTGAAAGAAGGCAGGAATTTCTCTATCGATCAGCAAGCATAGAGAGTTATTGTCTGAGATCGACCGGCACCAGCGTACTCCAAGGTCACCTTCACACTGACCCCCTTGTTTAATGCTTTAGATTTTTAATCAATATACTGTTCGATGTGTATATTGCATAGTTTGGCGTTTGGGCGTTATTGCAGTAACGTTAATGCTTATAGGAATAGTCTCCAATTACCCACTCAGTCAATGAAATAGCAGCAGTTCAATTCACAAAATTATGTATATACAGTACAGATCAACCACTTTGTGCCTTTGTGTGGCAGACTGCCTTGAGTATTCCAGACTCTGCCGTTCTCCTGGGATTATCACACACACTCAACACTGTGTAGAGTTTACACAGAACGGTGTGAAAGACAAAAACCAACCAGAAACTCTGTGGATCAGAAAGATCAGAGGAGAACAGCCAGGCACGTTCACGATGACAGGATAACTCAATACAACTGATAACTCAACACTCTCCCGTGTGCCAAAAACAGAAATCCGAGGCGACAGGCTGAACAAAAACTCGAAATCCTCTGCCCTGTCCGAAGTATCACAAGTCCTTAGATGGTGTGGACAGAATAAGGCTTCTGCAGCATCGATCCTTGGACCCAACCTGCACTACAAACACAAATCGGTCCAATCAAGCACAGCTTATCACAGTATTGTTGTTGACCCTGTGCATATGATTAAGACCTCAGAGTATGTACTGTACAGTATCTTTCTTCTGGTTTCATATACTGTAGGCATGAAAATGTGCCGTAACACAAAGTCCAAACTGGTTCCATCAATGCCAGTGTGCTCTCTCCAGTCGCTTGACCGGAATCTCAGGTTGTGACCGAAGAGGAGATTTGCAGCACATAAATCTGCATCAATGTCATGCAATCATGTCAGTGTGAACCCAACTCTCAAATCTTTGTAGAACCCGTGCTCAGTGCAGAACCTAGTATTAGTACATAGTAATTAGTGTTCCTAATAAACTGGCCTGAGAGTGTAGATATACTGTGTTTGTGAGTGGCTGTCATGCTGGGTCAGTGTGTTACCCAACGCAGCTTGGCTTTCGACTTGATGGTTCTGCAGTCCCGCTCAGTGCTGCTCAGACCTGCAGGCAGCACCAGCGGGAGACCTGAGGAAGAGCATGGCGTCCTCTCTGTCTCTCTCTCTCTCTCTCTCTCTCTCTCTCTCTCTCTTTTTTCTCTCTCTCTCGCGCTCTCTCTCTCTGTCTCACTTCCTGTCGTACTCTCCGACTTTCAGCCAAATTCATGTTGCTATTCATTTTATTCAGACAAAAGCCATGTAGTGAAAAAAAAAAACTTGTCATTTTATTCTCATCTGTGACTTCATTCAACTGGAAAAGAAATGACTCAGAGATGACAGACTCTCCCTCGTTCATTCTCTCTGACACATCGGTAAACAAGCGCTGAGTTTAACATGCTTTATGTGGCCAAGTCACGGTTTTTAGTGCGTCTCCCTGGTTTGGTAAACACTCCTTCTGCTGTTCCATCATTTCATGCCCAGCTCATGTCTTATCTGGATTTGGCTTAGACAGACCGGTCTAAATTCTTTAATAAACAGTGTGCAGTTGACCTACAGCCTCTACACATACAGTACAGTATAATATTTATAATGTAAATCAATATCATGAAAATCAAGTGAAAATCAGCATCGTCTCTATCTAGTCGTCTGTCTCCCGTGTTCTTATTCACTATAGAGGTGGGTTGCTTTTTTTCCCCCTGGTCGATGCAAGCCCCACACACCATATTACTGAGGTTTTTTTTTTGTCTACTGCTGCCCCCTAGTGAACTGTATATGCTTCTTCATTTTGTATCTGAACAAAAATCACAAAAATAATTTCATGTGGTTCATCTATATATATTATTGCTATGCTAGAGGCAACTGTAAATTTGAAACTTTATCAGTGTTCCTATGTGCTGGTGTCAGGACAGACTTTGAGAATAAAAACCTTATGTATTAATTCATTTAATAGTCAGTTTTGGAAAATATGATACAAACTGGTTTTAAATTTCCAACAGGAGGAATAAACATAAAATGATCCGTCAATACTAGTGTTAAATTTGCCAGCTGTTTTCAATTTTAGTCTTAGTCTTAGTCCCAGGATGAATGTCCCTATTAATTCTTATCATATTTAGTCAATCTTATCCTATTTTTGTTTAGTCTAGGTTTAGTTGACTAAAATTCTAGTCTAGTTTTAGTCAGAGGAACATTTAAGTATTTTAGTCTGGATTTAGGCAATGAAACCATAAAAGTTTAGCAATAAAATTATTATTAATTAACCCTACAGTCTATTTAGTCTAGCAAAAAACATCTTTTCTTTTGATTTTTTTCAGCTAATGATATTTGCTGATATTTAAAAATTATATTTTTAACCATCACAACAACTGATGCATGTCCAATACTCAACACCATACAGTGTTTTAAAACTTTTTTTAATCAGTTCTTTATTAAAGAAGAAAATATGCATTTACACACTTGTAATGCGACTGTTTTAAGGATAGCTTCTGTGGGTCACAATCATTTGCTAGCCTGTTAGCTTAATGGGTTTGGAAACGGTTTAGCTGTTAAATAAAATAAAATAAATAGTAGTGGTTAGCACCGTTGCCTTACACCTCCAGGGTCCGGGTTCGATTCTCTGCCAGGTTCGATTCCCGTCTCTGTGTGCATGGAGTTTGCATGTTCTCCCCGTGCTTGGTGGGTTTCCTCCGGGTACTCCGGTTTCCTCCCATAGACATAGACATGTAGGTTACGTTAATTCCCAAATTGGCCGTAGTGTGAATGAGTGTATGTGTGTGTGTCATGTGATGGATTGGCACCCTGTCCACGGTGTACCCTGCCATGTGCCCTAAGTCTCCTGGGATAGGCTCCAGGCCCCCCCCGTGACCTTGAATACAGGACTAAGCGGTATAGATGATGAGTGAGTGAGTGAGTGACGTCACATATAACTAAACATAATTTAGATTTTTATGGTATGCCTTGATGCGTCTCTTCAGGTTTGTGGTATTTTTTCCAGCAATTGTGTTCCCACACTGTTTCCTCTCCGATATTACTACACATCTGCTTTTTTTTCTCTTCGCTTTGGCCCAAGTAATAATGCTGTGATGACGAAGAGTGAACACTGCTGCTCATGCCATAATCAATTATTTGTTTTATATATTTTTTTAACCACATTTTAGTCTCGTCTTTTTTCGTCAACAATACTGCATGCTGACTTTGTCACTGTTCATTGATATCCTTGACGTCCCGTCTTAGTCATATTACAAAAAGGGTCGTCAGTGAATATTTCCCGTCACTATTTTTGTTGATGCAATTAACACTTATTGAGGCGCTTATTGAAGATGAATGAATTAAATTTAAGTAATAATTATTCACATTCCAAGATATCATATTGGTTTGGGATTCCCACGACTTTAATTAACCTGTTATGGATGATTTCTTATGGAGCTGAAACAGTCTGCCATGCACACACACACACATGCATGCTAAGACTAAGCTGTAGAACCCAACCTTCCAAAAAAAAAAAAAAAAAAATAGATTAGAGTAATAGTCTCTAAAAGTACATTATGTATTTCCACCTCTCTGTCTCTGTCTCTCTCTGTCTCTGTCTGACTTTTGTGATCCATGGACAGATTCCTGGGTGGGGTCCTCACTCTGCTTTCTTTTGTTCTGTTCGAAAGCAAGTAATCTTTACACCCAGACACTCGACACGTCAGCACCGTCGTCGTCTGAATCACGCTCGCTGTCTGTACTGGTCTGTCTGGCCGGGCTCCACTTTCATTGTTGTCTCTCAGAACCATGACGTGAGCTTTCCATCTGTCCTGCCTTCTCCGTTCATCATGCAGCCTTCTTTCTGAACTGCTGACCGGCTCTTTTGCCTACCAGAACGTAAGGGTTTTTTTACTCAGTCACTCATAGTAAGAAATGAAAGCAGGAGGCGACGTCCGATCTCTGATCCTCTCAGGGTGACGGCGATGATTCGGCAGCAGGAGTTACGCCGCAGTGTTGCCCGCCGATCCGTCAGGACGTCAGTAGGATTAATAGCTATGATCTGCACAAGCAAAGCGATATTTTCTTACACACATCTTTAATGTTTTGAGATGAAGGCGCTATTAAGCAGTGTGTGTTTGTAGTAGGGCGGATTTTCGTTTCTGTTCCCTTTTTTTCGTGGCTGAATGAAATAGTTTCTATTGTGTTTACTGTAAAGAGAAGTCATCATGGCTTTTATGATTTCATGCGAGAGAAGCGAGGAAGAGTTCATGTTGTTTTAATAGCCACGGCATTTTTCCGTGCTGGATAAGATTTCATCTTCCTGGAAGACATGAATATAATTATTTCTGATGGCAGATTAATCGTCATCAAGATTTGACATGAACTTAAATGCTGTTCGTTTATGGTTTATTATAAAACCTGGATCTTTTTTTCCCCAACATGCTAAAAGATAAACAGCTAAGCTTCACCAAGCTTCCAAATTATTAGAAATTAATTGAGCTAAAAATAAATTCAATATGAAAAATATTGTTTCCCCACAGTATGTGATATAGTTCATTCCTGCACTTTTCTTTTTTTATAGGGCACTCATTAAAATTTTACTTTTTCAAGAATTTTTTTGTGAAGAGTTCTTCTGTGTTTTGCATAAAAAGAAGCAGGTGCAACAACAACCTCAGGAGGACTGCGTGTGTGGTTAAGCAGGATGTTCAGTAAAACTATGTTCCTTATTTCCTTATAAAACGACACAAATTGCACCTGAGATTTTATATTAAGCAAAGTGTCGTTACACCAGTTATTGACTTTGTTTTATGAATTACTGTTTACTATGTTTATTTGTTTTTTTTATGTAAAAACGTTTTTTAAGATGCTCTTGCTCTACAGCAGTTATTTGCATGTGTCAAAGACTCACATAGTACTATGTGTGTGTGTGTGTGTGTGTGTGTGTGTGTGTGTGTGTGTAATTAAAAAGACAACACGGGTACATTTATTTCAACATAAAAATGTGCAAAAAAAAACATAACTACTTATTTTGTGCAGATAAGTTTTTTTTTTTTTCAGGTACTGATACTGATACTTGTAACAAACCTGGAACCTGAAACTGTTCTGGTATAATTTAATACTTTAATAACTTTCTAGAACAGTTTCGAAACATATTTTTCATTTTGCCTCAAATCAAGGACAAAGTTTCAGACAATCCGGGATTTCCATTTAGGACGCCCACTGAAGTGACCGAATGAGGGCAAATAAGGGTTAAAAACACGGCTGTACAGGGACTGAAATCCCGTAGGTAATCACAACTTCATCCATAAAGCTGTGTGATTAATTAAAGGTGTTATTAATATAACCAACCACGTATCTGATTTTAGATCTAGTGAGGTGAATCACTAGCAGAGATTTTTCCATCCGAAGCTTCTATTTTTATTTTTTTTGAAGCCTCTCGTTTTGACTGTACAGTATGTTACAGAAAACGCCTCGTTATCTCGTCTTTTAAAGGGCGTCTGAATGGATTCTGTGTTTTCCTGCATTGTGTCCTACAGTGATGCTTCACTGTGCAACCGAAACCAAAGTAACTTTTGATGGTTTTGTGACATTGTAATCTTAAACCCGGTCGCGTTCTGCTGTCTGTGTGCTCGGCTGTGTGTGTTTGCAGACCATATCTGCAATGTGTATATATGTGTGTGTGTGTGTGTGTGCGTATGTGTGCGTGCATGTGTGCGTGCATGTGTGCGTGC
>QMIH01000030.1:116050-183614 GCA_003987875.1 Clarias batrachus | reverse complement strand
GAATGAAATTCTTACCGCTGATTGGACAAGACATCTGTCACTCAAGATATACAGGAAGTACTGTAGCGGCGGTAGATTCGTGTGTGTATGAATGTGCAAACATGTACTGTCCTTATTGTGGTTTCAAATATGGCGTTCTGGTAATTTTTTGCAGTTCTTGAGGATTTTTTTTTTCTTTTAAAAGAGACACAGCAGTTCGCAAACTAATCTTTATACCGTGATACGTCATCAGCATATACAAAATCACGGCATACGAATGTCCGTCCTCAAAGTAACGTTGAATTAATTCCATTTCCTTGCTTTCTAATGAAAAATGTAATTATTTTCTTAGTTTTGCAGACCGAAAAAATTTTTTCAAGTGAAGCAGAAAACACACAAGAAACAAAGTTAGAGACACAATTTCCTACTTCCTGTTTATCTTGAGTGAAAGGTGTCTTGTCCAATCAGCGGTCAAAATTTAATTCGCAAACTATACCTACCTTTTCCGGTTCGTATCTGACTGGCCGAGAAGTGCAATACAAATTAACAAAACCCAAAACAAAATAACAAATCAGAAAACAAATTGACAATTAGTTTCGGGTTTTGCTATTTTGTTTTCGGATTTGTTAATTTGGTTTTGAATTTGTTATTTTGTCTTCGAATGTTATTTTGTTTTCGGTTTTAAGTTGTTTTGCACTTCACGGCCACCGTATTTTATAGTATGCTCCAGAATTAATGGCACTCTTGGCAACAATTGTGGTTAACTAGTTTTATCTCACTTCAAATCTAACATTAAAATAGAAATTCTACAGAATTTCAGTTCTAAACTCAGTAAAACTTTTACGTCTTAACATTTACGCCATTTTAACTACCTATTTTTACACAAGGGCTCTTTTTATCCTTGGTAATAATTTACACAGCATTGCTTATTATTTAAATGTTCTTTTTAATTCTCTATCCTCTACAGACCTGGTTAGTTTCATTCTTTGTTCGAGGGAGTTCTTTCACACCTTTTCTATGCCTTTCGAGCTGCATTTTTTTCTTGTGATTAACAGATAATTGAAAAGGATGTTGAAAAGAAGTTCTGAAGAAATTTGCCCCAATGAAGGAATTTTGGAGCAAACAAGGTAGAGTACTTCAGAACAAGCAACAGTCTGTAGATTGGTAGAAGGAATACTACTGTAGGTTCCTTAATAGACTAATGACGATGGCATGGACACGGCGATGGCCTGGATTTGATTCCTGGTCAGGGAATTTCAGCTACTAGGGGTTGTTCATACAAGCCAGTGCACTCTTAGTGCTGTTTTCCAAACCTGGAATGCAAAGGGTTACATCTGACATGAAACTTTTACCATAACCCATAGCCCTAACCCATCACCAGGGCATTTCTATAGAAGCCATACCACAGAACCGTGTTTCTAGAAAATGTTCTCCTACAGAACTTGATGACTAAAGTTATCTAAGTTTTTCATTCATTTACAGGGAGTATTTACAGTATGTCTATCAAGCGAAGCAACATGTCTCTTTTTCTTATTTTGCAACTGTCTCAACTGCATTTATGCTTTTGATTTGTATAATGTACTTTCTGTCTCACTAACTGAGACGCTTTGGTATCTGGTATCTCTGGTATTTATAATTTGATAAATTTATTTATCTATTTACAGTATCAATCGTTCTATCAATCTATCTATCTGTCTACCTACCTACATACCTACCTGCTTGCCCGAGGTGATTGATTTTCAGTTTGCAGAATTGACTTCAACTTGACTTTTGACTTTTAGTTTTAATGCCTATTTACAAGTTATTTGGTTCAGCACACACTAAACAATGCTGCATGAGCCACAAGATTCATAAAGTGACATTTTAAGTAAGAAAACTTTTGTCCCATGAACTATTTACTGAATAAAGTAATTTTTTTATTTATTTCTAGTACACACTACCGGCATTAGCGTGATAACATTTTCTAATCGGCAGGAAGAATTCATAAATATGGCTGTTGAAGTATGATGTAGCTCATAAACCATATAAGGTGGGATGGTCTGCTTGAAATAAACATGTTTCAAACAGGTATTTAGTGCTTTCACTGTGAAACACACTGACCAAAAATGTTTAGCTAGAAATCAAAATATTAAATATTAGATCAATTATCCACATAGATTGGTGTTATCATATGTACATGGTCATACCAGGGACGACTTTAATTGTGGAGCTGATTGTACTGTATTTTTTTTCAGTGTTTTTTTTCCGTGTAAACACCTACATACATACACACACACACACACACACACACAAACACTCGTACACAAACACACCTCCACAGCGGTTCAATAGAATCTGACACTAGATTCCTGTCTAATTACTCAGAGTATAAATGGGTTGTATACAGGATTCTGCCCTGTGTGTGATTACTTACTCAGAAATGAGACCAAATTCCTGTAAGTTTCTTGTCCAAGTTATTGGAAGATGACATTGAAAGTTATTTACTCCTTGTTTCCTACACGCATTTCCTGCCAAATAAATTCAACAGCATCCCTCGGCTAAGCCTCTGTTTGACCCCTAAGATTGTAGGAGTCTTTTCTACAGTATGTGATGCAATGAAGCAGGTCAGGAGAGAAACGCCCTGGTTTATTATGGTACAGAAAGACTAAATGCAGAATTTCCTGTACAAATGGGTAGAATGACAAATGTAGTGAATTTGTGTGCGCTCATGTGTTTTAGTGTGTGTTAACAACTTTCCTATAATTTATCGTATCATTAAAAAAAAAAAATGCTCCATAGGTGTTACATAAGCATGAAATTCACCACGCATGTGTAGACTATAAAGATAAATATTGTAATTGTATTTTTTGTGTAAAAACAGGTCGGTAACCAAACCTCTTTGGTTATGTTAGTTATAATTTTGAGAGATTTTGTTATAATTCCTAAATATTGAGTCATCATATAATTCATGCTAATTATTTGTCATCAAAATGTCAACAAAAAAAAAAATAGCCTTTTGCAGGTTTTAAACTCTTCTCTTTTTGTTGTTCTAATTTACACATTCAGTTGCTGTTCCTATGATGACATTTAGTTAAATTTAGATACATTTTGGTAAATGATCCGCTTATTGTAGTTGATCATAATTTATCAGAATAAAAAAATGTTTATGATCTGTTATTCAATGCACGATTTTGAAAAAAAATATTATTATAATTAATATGTATAATTTCTATACCGAACATACAGTATGTATGACGAATTTCAGTGCAACCCCAATGGAGCTTCTTAAAAATATGTGAATCAATCCATATTTCACACTTTAAGATTGAAATATTCAAAGCACTGTACATTTAGAACCCGATAAACATTTATGAGAAATATTTACAATACAGAGTGCATAATTATATATATATATATATATATATATAATTAGCAAGATGATTTATTGTGTATATTTTAAAAACAGTACTGGAGATTTCAAAACTATGAAATAACACATATGGAATTATGTTATTAAGTAACAACAACAACAAAAATAGTCAGTTGTTATTTTAAGGCATGAAGGTCAGCTGTTCTGGAATTGATCGAGCAAGAACAGTATTGTCAAGTACATTTATAAAAACCCATCAAACACCATGATGAAACTGTATCTCATAAAACCCTCGCTGGGGAAGCAAGAGCAATACTTACCACTGCTACAGCTGAGAAGTTCATCTAGAGCTACCAGCCTCAGAAACCTCAGGTTCGAGCCGCTATGTAGGCTTTACAGAGCATGAGTAGCAGACACATCTCAATATCATCTGGAGATTATTGCAGATTTTGGACACCTTCAGAATTGTTTTACAGTGTAGAAAGAAAAATCACGAAAGACCATGGAGTTAGAAGGTTTGTATCAAACTTTGACTGGCAGCGTTTATCTAATTTCAATAGACTCGCTCTTGAAATACTACAACTATATGTAACGTTATATAATAGTATTATCTGTGTAGTAAGTAAAACGCCTTTGCCCTTCCTCTAAGACTTGACATTATGTTCGTGATGGCTTGACATATCCAATAGACAAGGTCATGACTTCTACTTCCTTGTATCTGTTTTCAAGCCTGTTGTCATCTGGGGGTGTAGAGTGACTCAGAAAGCAGCTCATCCCCAGAGACGGATTTTTTTCCCCCCAGGGTGAAAAGAGTGGGCGTCCTGCTCCTCCGGAGAACTTTATTTCATCGGGTCACAAAGATCTCACACTTTCTCACAGTATGTATGACAGAGGCCGGTCTTTACCTCCTCAGGTCAGCTTGCTTTCATGGTGACAGTAATCTGAAACAAAATCATTACTCAGCTTCCTGCACGTTTCCTGGAAAGCAACATAATACTGTATGTTCCCTAAACTAATATGTTCCTCAAAGTTATGGCATATGACACATGTACTGTACATTCTGTACCATGCTGCATTGTACTGTAATGTACCGTGCCATACACTGTAAACCCTAATGCTCAAAGTAATTAAACATATTGAGTACTGTTAACTTCAACAATTACAATTAGTTCAAATTAAAAGACCTTGTTGAGTATTTAGAACGTTTTGGTATTTATGAGTTTGTAGAAATGACACTTTTCAAGTTAGCTGAACAAATTTGCCACAGTAACTGTTTCCTTAAAGTTCCACCAACTTACAATCTTTCAGCCTAGTGATTATGTGTCTGACGTCATCAATGCACATGTAAACTGCCCACATTGAATTGTTTTGATCAAGATGGTGGATTGGTCTGTCTTCACATGATGCTGTACAGTAAGTATAATCTTTACAAATCTGGGCACCCTAAAGTACCAGAGCACTGGTGGCTCAGTGGTACGTCTTTCGTCTGCCATGTGAAAGGGCCGGGTTCGATTCCCAGCCACTGGATGAAGTGTCTGTCCCAAGCCCAGATAAAAATGAGAGGGTTGTGTTCAGAACAGCATCTGGCATAAAAACTTGTGACAAACCGCTGTGGCAACCCTTTGCCAGGAGCAGACGAAAGACCAACAACAAATTATTTAATTTGCAACAACTAAAAAGAAACATAGTATGAGTGAGGCTACTCAATATGAATGAGTACAACAAAATCAAAAACTAATAGTTCTGTTTACTTAAAATTGGAAACATCATTACTTAATAAATGTACAGTATGTACAGTAACTGATTACCTCAAAATTTTTTGTTTATGTTATGCCTTAACATATCATTTACTGCTGTATTATATTTCACTGTTCTATACCATGCTGTATCAGATTTTACCATAAGAGCCCATCAGCGGGTTAAGGCTCTGGATTACAGGATCAGAAGGTCAGTGGATCAAGTTAGGCCGTTAAGCAAGCATTAAATATTGTATCCACAAGTACTCTTGAAAACACATTGCATTTCTGGTGGTTTCTTTCAGGAAGTAGAGATGACAATAGTGGGATGTTGATGCATAAAGGTGCTTAAAGAAGTGTGCAAGGTTAGCAGACACAAGGACTGCAGTCAAACCCCAAAGCTCGTTCCTACGTAGTCATCACAAAGTGACTCATGCAACTAAGGACCAGGAGATAGCTTTATCATGGACTTCTGTGTGTGTATTTGCATGTGTTTGTCTTTGTACCTTATGTACTGTAGATGTGGCATTAGTAACTGTATAGTAAAGGATAGTTGACTGTAAGCATTTAGCGTGAGAGCAGGTTGCTATGTGCTTGCTTGTTTTTGGGACATTTAATAAAGAAATTGTCGATGCATAAACAGATAGCAGGAACATACTCTAACATGTACCAACGTATGTTTACATTTGTGAAATTGTAACTACCATCAGAAAGCATGGCTTTTCAGGTTGTTTGAAACAGAAACACAGCTGTCTCTTGCTTTCATTGCTGCTTGTGGCTTTTGGGGCCGAAAAAAAAGCGTGTCAATGCTGTGAAATGGCCGAGAGCCACAAGAACACCAATATCTTTCTCCAGCCACCACTGAGATGACATACACACGTATCCAAAATTGAACAGTGTTTGTTTGAGTTAAGCATGATGCGCTTCCAGTGTGGATGTCTAATTTGAACTGGGTCAAGGCCATTCCCCTGTTTACTTCCTGAGGGCTTGCAAGGAAGCATTGATGGGCCTGCTTCCTCCCTGCTTAGTGGGAATCCTTCAGACTTTCCAAAACGTTGTAGCCTTACGGGACCACTTAACCAAACCTCAAACATTTCACACCCTTAAAATTTCGCTGTAGCTTCATGCCTTCTTGTTTAAGAATCTAATTTGCCAAGAGTGGTGACTCTACGGTCTGCAGTATTTATATTACCAGTTATACAGTGTACCAGTAAACTGTCAAAACAGGATTATGCACACCCAAGGCTCATCAATGCTCAGTGAGTCCAAAGGCCAGCCCACCAGCCCGATCCCACATGTAGCAATGGATTACCTACCGTAACTGGCCATGACAGAACGATAGCAGAACTCTCAGCACATCACAGCATACTGCACACATGACCCAGCAGACAAACAGTGCAAGGTTGTTGACCTGGCATTGTTGACCCAGATTCCAATCTGATTCCATGCAGATGCAAGACAAACACCCTGAGCCACAAAGGCCCCACCCCGAGAGGCACAGCACACACCCATAGGCCCTGTAAAGCCATGCCCAGAGGGGTCAGAGCTGCTCCGGTGGCACAGGGGGAACCAAAAACCTAGGTGCTTTGTTTTTGCTGTTATTGTTTTAAATATTATGGCAGAGTGGTGTATATGCATAAATTGCTGTTACAGATTTGGAAAAACTTGACTTGTTCATGACTATATTGCATTTCATATTTTAATTTATATAAAATAAAAAATATATATTATTATTATACATGGCATTATAGCATTATATGGTTGTATCCAGACCCCCCAAAAATACATTAAATAACATATAAAAATATGGTTTGTTGAAGACTTTTTGGATGTGACATAATTCAAAAGTGTTACTTGATAGTTTTGTTGACTTCACTGTTTACACTGAAACTATTTCCCAACATGATTAAAACTGCTGGAGCAGCAGGTATCATAGCCAACTCACAGCTCCAGGGTCCCCTGTTTATCCTGAGCTCAGGTTACTGTCTAATGTTCTCCCCATGTGCAGATGAATTCTTTCCCCCAGCTAAAACACGCTAGTAGTTGTTTAAATTAGCAGTAGGTGTGAATTAGTGTGTGTGTGTGAGAATGTGTACATGGTGCCATATGATGGACGAGTGTCCCATTCGGCTTTGGATGGGCTTAGGATCTTGACCGGGAGTACATAGTAACTACAGGGCAATGCATGCATAAGTGAATCAAAATGACCTCAAAAAGAAACGTTGGATTCTGGCCAGTCAAGTGTTTACATACAGTAAGCTTGCCTAAAAGGGGTTAAATGTATACTTGGGAAAAGTGTCTCTGACTAGTCATACCGTGAATGTTTGTGGACTGAGTAACTCATGCAGATTGTTTGCTTGTGTTTGCTGTTGCAGTTTTGATGTGGAGAATGGGCCTTCTGCAGGATGCAGTCCTCTGGATCCACAGGCCTCCCCTGGCTCAGGGCTCATCCTGCACCCGAACTTCTCCCAGACCGGACACAACCAGCGGCGAGAGTCCTTCCTGTACCGCTCAGACAGCGACTACGACCTCTCACCGAAATCCATGTCCCGCAACTCTTCTGTCGCCTCAGAGCTGTGAGTTATGATGATGATGATGATGATTATAATAATAACATTAACAACAACAACGGCACCTCTAATAGCACAACAATAGTCATAAAAGTGATCCAGGCAATCCAAGACAAATGTACTACACACTATAAACAGGAAGAAAACCAGATCAACGGATCTCTTACTCTCCATGACAGTCTTAAACTATGATTACACAAAACATTATTTCTTAATCATAACCAAAAACTTGGCTGAAACTGATGACAGAAAGCTAAACAAATGATTAAATTGTTTAACTGTAAGCTCTAAACATTCAAATGCTTTAGTTCATGTTTTTTTCGAAGCTGCTCTGCAAAAATGATGAGTAAAAGTACCTTAAATACGTGCAGATTTATCTCATACAGGCCACTTCTCATTATTGGATTATTTTACCTCAAATACATGATTATTGAGCTTGTGTTTACATGCATTTGCTCATTTCAGGCTTCAGATTTTCGCATTTGTCTTAACAAAATTTTTTGTATCTTTTTATAAACAAAAACATTTTGACTTTTTTTTAAATCGACTGATTTTCATCTCTTTAGAAGTATTCGCGATTGGAGCAAGACTGCCTCATGATTAAAATTATTACAGATTTGTAGAAAAAGGTTCTGTTATTTTTAGATATTTGGTTCATTATAACCATGTAATAACATATACTAGATAACCTTTATTATTATATTCAAAACTATTTTCACTTCCTAAGATGTCATTTTTGCTGTGTTGGTGTGCATAAATAAGTAGACTAGAACAAATAGTAACCTATCGATTTATTACATTACATACGTTTGCTTTAGAGGACAGGCTATCAACGTTGCGAGTTTCTGTGGTTCCAATAATAAGTTCTGACCAAGCAATCTGATTGGACGAGTCTAATTATATGCATCACTCCATGTGACTGGTGTTCTAAAAACCATTAATTACACTAACTGCCGGTTGCGGCATGGATGAAAGTAGGTCTGTACGGTTGGCAGTACTGAGGGCAGAACAGCTGCCTGCCAAAACCACAAAAGCACTTTAAGCTGGAAACACATCTGTTAATGTTATGTCATCTTAAACAACACTTAGTAATTGCTTCTAAAGCCCCATTTACACGGCAGGTCTCAATGGCCAATTCTGATTTGTTGCCTATATCTGATTTTTCTGACCGTCTGTTCTTTCAACTATGATCCATATCCGATTCAAGTGTTTACATTTGCCATACCGTCTGAAACATCGCGCATACTTAAAGGGAGGTTCTTGCACTACACACTAGCCAAGAAATAGGCTTGATGCTAGCTCTACGATATATGCAAAGTTCGCGAAACGGAGAAGGAGGAAAAGGGCCATGATTGCAGCCTGCGCATATGCTTCATTTATTGTGTCCTCAACCATTCAGAGGACTGTCTGGGTGCGAGACGTGTCGGGGTCGCTCTCTGGTGGCTTGCAACAGGTGGCGCATCTGTTTGGGATGAGCAGCGCCTTGGTGTGCCTGATGACGTCATTAAACCGCGAAGAAGTCAACCGAGATGCCCCCGTGAAAATGGCGAATTCAGGGAAAGGCTCCTCCGCGAGAGGTTTTGTCCAGACCACTGAGCTTCTACGGATTCTAAAATTGACATTGTTACTTTTTTTTTTAATCCCTGCAGTGGAAGAGCCTGAGAATTTATTTACAATAAGCTTTGTTGTATTGTTTTTAATCACTATACACAACCTATGATTTCACCTATGCTATTTTACAAATGGAATATTTTTATGTTACACTCTAAAACTGCTGGGTTAAATGTTAAAGTGCTGGGTTATTTTATCTATTTATTATTATTTAGTATCATCATTGCAGGAGAGAAGATAATGAAGAATAAATACATATCAGTATTTAAAGTTCGAGCTTGACACGTTTATGAGCTCTGTCGCTTCCTGTCAATGGGCGCCTAAGAGAGAGAACACATTTTTGGCTTCAGTAGACATACACAATACTTCAGATTGAAACACGACTGCCCCCTACAGGCAATGAACGGCATTTTCACAGCTTCCCGCGAGCTGCCGCGGAAGCGCGCGAGATCCCTTTTCAAGAAACATGTGTTCTTAATGGCGGGATCTGTACAGAACTCACAATATCCGATCTGTCTGTTTACACGACCGTCACATTCGCACATATCTGATTTATATCTGATTTATTTCCACATACGAAGGAGGCCTGAAACTGTTCTCGAAATATCGGAATTTTTTTCCTGTTTACACGGACATAGAAAATATCCGATATGTGTCACATATGAGCAAAAAATCAGAATTGGGTCACATTTAACTGACAGTGTAAACATAGCTTAAGTCGTTCCGAACTCAAGTAAAGAACCGTTCGTGTTGTTTTGTTCACAAAGCTTAACTAACTTCTAACTCTCTAGCTTCTCTCTTAAACCTTTCACTATATCCTACACCCTAGTGCACTACATTTCTATTTAACGCTTCATTTCAGATTCAACCCCTGAACTTGAATTTGTAAACATAAATTAAATCTTGTAACTTAGCCTAACTGTCGGACATTTATCTTGTTAAACAAATCATCATCTGTTGATTATAACTGGTATTTGCGAAACTGCTGTATAAAAACAATATTACACTTGAGGTAGTGTCGTGCTGAATATCATCATGGCTATTATCTATGACTGCATCGCCACCCTGCTGATATTCAGGACAACAGCACAAATGTGATATTGCTTTAATCTCATGCTACATCTGCTTGTGTTTCTAAATATATAATCAGAATTATTGTGTGCTTTAAACGTTGCGGACAAGGGAAAGTTGGCAATGGCTATACAGTACGTCATTTTTTAAATTAATTTTTTACTGTCTCTTCAAAGCTTTCAGGATAATGTTAGGGAATAACAACATTTCAGTAATGTGCTTCACATTTGTGAAAGAAACAATCCTACAGAAGCTTGCATTACGAGGAATTAGGGGCAGGAATTGAGGGCAGGCTGCAGCATGTCTCTTACGCTCCCTGATTTCCTCTGATGGACTCAACTGGCATTAGGCACAATAAGGCGCAGTTCCCACTGACGTCTTATTATCGGAATTGCTTTGTGGTGCCCGAGGGATCATGTAGGATTGTGTACAGTTTCATGCTTTTTATGTAACTTGTAGTCACTGTAGTGTGTCATAAGCAACCTCTTCTAGGCCACGCTACGTTCTACACCGAGATGGTGTCATTCCGCACGTCTTGCTATGATGACCTTCACACTGTTACTTAATGCTGTTATGTTTGAATGAAATCTGACTTAAGTAAGCTATCATATCCTGTTTTGCTTCCAGGCACGGGGATGACCTAATCGTCACGCCTTTCGCTCAGGTAAACATGACTTTATCTTTCCACGTCATGTTTGTCGTCATTAGTGTGATTGCTCAGGAGTAGACTGTGGCTTTTCTTACGTTAATGTTTACTTTTGTAGCATTAAGCATATTTACTTAAATACGCACTCTGTCTGGGTCTAGGTCCTGGCTAGCCTTCGAAGTGTCAGAAACAACTTCACTGTGCTTACTAATGTACAGTGTACCTCAAACAAGTAAGTTATATTTGCTATTTAAGTGCACGTTTATTTGTTTAAATAGCATCAGGAGGAAAAGAATGTTGGTTAAAAAAACACACACAAACTTTTTGATTCACTCAAAATTCATCGAATATGAAATATAACACATAAAAACAAACATTTCTTACTATATCCTTTATATATATATATATATATATAGAGAGAGAGAGAGTTAATATATTTATATATAAATAATATAGTTATATATATATATATTGTTAATTTTTATTAATATTTTATAGTAATGTTTTATATGTTTTATACTGTTTTAATAGTTTATTTATAGTATATTTTTATTAGAATTTTATAATTTGTTTTAATAGTATTTTATAGTATATTTTTAAAATAGTATTTAATAGTAACTTTTATACTATTTTATAGTATTTTAATAGTATTTTGTAGTTTATTTTTAAAATAATTGTATAGTCTATTTTAATAGTTTTATAATATATTTTTAAATAATATTTTACAGTTTATTTTAATAGTATTTTATAGCATATCTTAATAATTTGAATTAAAGTTTATTCTATAATTAATTAAAATCCTTTATCCTTTATCTTTATATTGCATTATGAAAATACCATTTGCAATTCATTTTACAAATCTTTCATTTATTCTGGTCATTTCACAATTAAAGAGTTCACTGGCTTCATCTGCACTAGATTTTATCACAATTACACAATTGAATCATTTAACAAATAGACAAGAAGCTAACCACTGTAGACCTTAACTTTTTAACTAGACCCTAACTTCATAGAGTCTCTAATACTGTTGGATATTTTAGTCTGGTCTGCAGCGTTAAAAAAAAAAAAAAAAAAAAAAAAAGAACTTCCAGTGGTGTTTCTCAAGAGCCTCTGAGTCTGACAGGCTGCAGTGTGCGTAATGAAACACAAGAGGACAGTGTGAGCACAGCATGGAGCTGCACTCGGCAATAAAGTGCACTGACCCTGTCTGACATGTTCCTCATTCCCCAATTTCCACTTAGCCCTTGACCACTTTAAAGACGTTAATCGCCTGCTTAGGTCTTTTGGTTTCCTCTCAGTGACACGTTTTTCCACCTGGAATCTGAAAGCGGAGAGGGGGGGAAAAAAAGGCAGTTCCTCACTTTTATTGAGCTCAGGGATTATTTTTCCTCTTGACTTACCACGAGCTGCGTCAAACCAATTACAACACTACGTTAGAGGCGTTTGTTGGGTTCTGATCAAGTCTGTCACGTCCCGGGCCAGACAGATGGAGAACAACTCAATCTCACAGACTGGCTGTTCGTTCTGGGAGCGTTCATGAAGATCGGTCTGGTCTGAGAATATTGAAGGAAATGCCATTTAACGTTCGAGATCTCGAAAGTTTGTCTTAGTAATAAATAAATGATTTACAGTATTTTATATTGGACTTTATTTCAATTTGTTTCTTTTTCATACCTTTGAGGTAGAAGGTCAGTTTGCCCTCATAACATTAAACACAGAGGCACATGAACGCTAGACTTCCATCCTGTTAAATATATTAAATGTGCAGAAGCCCACTATTATATGCATACTTTTTTCCATTTAGGAGATCACCGGCTACCACGCAGCCCTCCCTCACCAGAGTCTGCCTGTCTGGTAAGCCATCACACTTCATTATAATGTGAATGTGCGTAAAAACTACCATTTCACGTGCTGAGGCAGCTCTCAAGTCATTTGGCTGGCTAGCTGTAATATAATTCTCAATATACATAGTCTTTGTATTATATATGTAGAAGTCGGCATCTGACATCTGAGTATTTTTGCGACTTTGTGATCTTTCTGATGTGGTGTGTGTAAATAAGCGCTGGATGGGATGTAAGAGTTAGGTACTAGAGAAATCTTCAACTGAACTCGGTTCACATCCCTTTGGTACTCTCCTGTCAGAGTAGATTGGATTAACTTGTGTTAGACGTAGCTTTTTTTTTGTCACTTTATATTGTACAAGTGCTAGTAAAGTAAAACACTGAGAAACAGTGAAAAGCAAATAGGTATTATATCAATCGGATTTATGAATGTGCGTGTATATGAAAAAGAGAGCCAAGTACAAAAGTTTTTTTTAAAGCAAATAATTTAAAAAGTTTATATTGCAATATTTTTCTATTCAGAAATCAAAAACAATTGTAAGTTTCCACAATAACTCATTTTTACTAGTGGATGCATTAAAGAATGTAGTTATCAAATACATTAATGAGTTATAATTTCCATATTTAAAGAAAAAAGTGTCGACTCTTTTTTTTATGCTCTTTGGCATTTTGTATTAACCGCTATGCACAGTTTATATTCTAGGTTATAACCCCAGGTCATGTTGTTTAATGACACATGTAGATGAATCAGTGCAAAACATTTTCAAAGCAATTATTTTACTGTTAAAAGCCTGTCATGTGGACGAGCAGGAGGCTCAGGTGAAATCTTCGGTTGTGAAACAGAGTGCGCAGCGGGACGTAATGTAGAAGCTTTGTTATAACTTAGTGATGGATGAAGGGTGTGATATCTACAGCAGGGAGTTTTGTTTTTACTCCTGCTCCAATTTATTAGCCTCTCTGAGCTGGAATGTGCCACAGATCTGAGACTAATCTAGCTGGGTGGAATTGCATAGTGAAATGCAACCCGCAGATCCGGAACACAGGGAGAAAATGTCAATTTTATTCTAAGGACAGCAAAAATAAGTGGAGGAGGAAATCCTTGTAAAGTGGATAGAGCAGAGTTTTCATCTATTTCATCCGTTCATTCATTTTTCATAGAGCTTATCCTGTATAGGGTCACGGGTCGGGTGGGGGGGCGTGGAGTCCTCTCCCAGGGAACTCACAGCGGGAGACACCCTGAATGGAGGACCAACTCGTCACAAGGCTCAAGCACATAAGTATTCGTGCACAAAATCCTAGCCGCAGTAAAACATTTGCATGGTGCAAATGTTTAAAGAAGGCTGTAAGTTTGTGAATGATTATCTCAGTCGAGGTGGCTCGAAGCCTACTGCAGTTGTTGCTGTGAACATTCAGAAAGTGGAACGTCTGACCTTTGAAAAATTGATGGATAATCGGGTATCTGTGTACGTACAGTTCCCAATCATTCACTAAAACAATTTACTCGTAATAACTGGGAGTTATTGCCACATCCTGATCTCACTCCAAGCCATTTCCACATGCCGGGGCTATTAAAGGAGTTCCTGGGAGGCCAGTGTTTCGGCTTTTTTCAGGGGGATTATATAAAGATTATGACGATCAAAAGTCCCGGATTGACTTGAATGCCAGTTGTATTACGCCACCATGCCACCTTTCTCCTTTTTGTAAAGTGCTAGTGGTCCATTAAAACAAACAAACAAGCAAACAAACAAAAGTACAGTTTTGGGCAGCTGATTATAGTCTTGCATTATGTAGCCGAAAATATTTTCAGACTTACAAAGTGCATTTGGCCTGCGTTCTCACCGCGAATTGCCTCAATGTTTTCAAGTCGACATCCCCACATCTGCGACTAGTCTACGCAGCCCGTACTACGTGTACGGAGGATTAACAACAAACATAAAAACTTCCAAAAGAATAAAAATAACAGCGGAGGAAATAGATATTTCTTTTTTTCTACCCCAGTGGAATTGTTCAGTAGCAGAGCCTACGCTGTGTTAGACTTGGCTACGTGACTCTCCACACTGTTCCCAGCATCTTCTCATTTACCATCACTCATCTCCAGGCCGGACTCTGGTGATTGATCCGGGCAAAACACACGCACGCACACACGCACACATACACACATACACACACGCATGAACTGCACACAAACCCAGAGCGTTGCCTATTGTTGCGTCTAGTACAGGAGCCCACAGGAAATGGCAAGCACTTATTACTCCCATACTCATGGCCATACACATACACATACACACACGTACACACACCAAACTATAGTGCCCATGTCTGTTGAGTCTGGTTTCCGTTAATAGGCCTTGGGAGACTGGAGGACGGTCGCAGCGCTGATAATGGCGTGTACGTGTGCATGCACACTCCTGACCGGATTTGTGCTAATATCAGCATAATTACAATAATTTGCCTTCTAGCTTTCACACCCCCTCCTACTGTATACACACACACGTGCACCTGTTGAACCAGCCACACAATACCATTTTAGGGAGCTGTTTTGTCTGACTAGGAGGTCAGCGCTCTGAAATAATGGCTGGGAAAATTCCATCAAATTCCCCCACTTTGGCCTTGAGGGACACATGGAGCGTCACACCAGAAAATCACAGATGCAAGCCGGAGCATGCGCTGCACGGAAACACGAGCGTTTCTTTGAAACGGGCCGAATGCTGTAGTAGTTGAGAAATCCTTGGCTGCGTTTGTTGATTCGGTGAGGTAATACTGGAAGGGATGAAGCGGCACTTGAGAAATGTAGAGCTTCCATGTTATACAACGGTTTTACAGTGTAACATTTTTTTTTCTCATTGTAATAAATCCAAGGTTTAATCATTTGCATTCAGATTTTTTTTTTCTTTTTATTAAAAATTATTTTAATTAAAAGGAAATAATACTAAGCGCCGCTAACTTCCTCAGTACGGTTTATTAGTTCCTCTAATCTGCAGTCATCTACACAAGAATGAGTGAGAGAGAGAGAGATTGTCAGGAGGAGGTGTTCCTGTCAGGTGCAGTGGTTTTTGATTGACGTCAGTCTGCAGCATGCGGCTTTTGCTGACTTCCTCTCAGACCAGGTGGACTGGTATACATTTCCTGAAGCCAGTCAGGCCTGATCGATCTTACCAGTATACAAACTGGCAGTGACGCACACATCTCAGCGCGCTGCAATTATATTTACTTATTCATTCCTTCTTGTTTTTTTTTTTTTAAAGCTGTTTAATTACCATTGACACACACAATTAGAATCTGATCGCAGTGTTAGTGTATGTACTGTACACTAACACAGCATCGTGCAAGAGCACGCTTGAGGTTTTCCCTTTACTGGCAGCAGAATTGAAACCTTGCGCGTTTTGTTGCACAGTAGGCAACAGAACATTGCGACTCCGCTGACACTTAAAATAAGCCCTTTAAGAATTAGAAATCATACGTCACTGCCTCAGAGGAAGAGCATAATTTTAATATCGAAAGCAAAACTTTTGCAACTTGAGATGATTTAACTGTAACAAGACATCACGCAGTACAGTACAGTAATCATGAGCATTGCAGAATGAGAAAGGAAATGGCGTTGATGTCCCAAAACGGATGATGTCACTTATAAGTTTTAGCAGGAATACCTGTAGATAATGAATGGTACAGATATACAGTGGTTAAGGCATTGGACTACGGTTCGGAAGGTCCAGGTTCAAGTCCCACTACCACCAAGTTGTCCCTGTGGGGCCCTTGGACAAGGCCCTTAACCCCAACTGCTCAGATGTATAATGAGATAAAAATGTAAGTCGCTCTGGATAAGGGCGTCTGCCAAATGCCTAGATGTAGATATACAGTATGACAGGACTTTTACCTTCTGTAACCAGGGTGTCCACGTGTGCACGAAAAATGCCGAAAACTATGGAATTCTCAAGTGAACTGTGAAATTCCTGTAAATGATCTTCACAAAGCAATCAAGCGAGTGACATGAAAGATTGAGGAGTACATCGTTTTGACTCGATGACCAGCAAGATCTAGCAGGTTTTAAAGAATAAAAGACTTTTTTTTATACAATTGTTGTATAGCAATTTTCATTCCAAAAATTAACAAATTATTCTTATGAATCTTGATTACATTTGTTTTAAGTAAAAACTGTGTTGACTGATGGCGCTTAGTTAGTAACTCAGTAGCGTAAATATCTATCCAGTGATGTAAACTTCAAAGCACTTTTTGTAAGTCGTTCTGGATAAGATCGTCTGCCAAATGCCTAAGTGTAACTGGCATTCCCGTTGCCTGTAGTAATTATACAGTACGTGCATGTGTGTGCCCTGCGATGGATTGGCACGGTGTCCAGGGTGTCTCGTGCCCTAAGTCTCCTGGAATAAACCACAAATCTACACATGCAAAAGCTGAAACAAGAGCTCAACTTTTTAATGTATTTATTTATTTTAGATAGCCTCATTCTGATCCATTACTCATTACAGTATTTTGTTGCTCTAGGATAGTTTCGCTCATTGATAATTAATATTAATCTCATGATTAATTCTATATTATACTGAGACAGCAGCAAAAAAAAAAAGGGACGGGCTTGATATGCATTTTCAGTACTGTGTCATACATACTGGGTATACAATACACTGAGAATACGCATCACGGCGGAAGGTATTCCTTTCACGGAGGTGTAAATGGAGGGAAGTTGTCGATCTGTCAGTTCCTGCTTTCCTTCATTTCTGACTCGTTTACTGCACACCTGGCCGATCTTTTCTTTTCTTTTTTTTTTTTTTTTAAAGAATCCTATAAGCCCTCACAAAAACATCCTCCTCAGACACAATGACACACTCAGGCTTTATGAGTCTCCGTTTCTGCTGCATGCCAGTGATGTAACTCTCAGCCATGGAGACAAAGAGAATGAGAGAACCACTGACCTCCTAAACCGCTTCCTGCGTGTCACACAAACAGGGTCAGAGGGCAGGAAGGAGAGCGCAGATTTTTCCTGTTTTTCTCTCACTGCTGGAATCCACCGGAACCCTGGAGGTGTTTTTCAGAGTGTGCGTGTGTGTGTGTGTGTGCGTGTGAGCTTCTCATGTGAGCGATGACACTACCTGTGAGTTAATGAGTGGGAAAATGGGGAAGATTTTTATGGGGGAAGATTGGCTTCCAGCATAGTTTTCACTCTCTCACACACACACACACACACACACACACACATACACACACACACACACACACACACACACACACACACACACATGGCAATGATTCAGAACATTCACACACAGATTTGCGTCTACTGTAGGTCAGTCCATATCTTTTATCAGGACGAGCTGTCCTGAGAGGTGCAACTAAATCTTCTCTTATCCACGGACGCTCTGTGGCCGACCTCTTCAGGGCCGTGTCAGTGCATAATCTTGTTTTTTAAAATGAAGGAAGAGATGAAAAAATAAAACGAGCTTGATTGATTTGTGTGTGTTGATGAATTCGTCTTAACTCGCCACATTTAGTCAACACTTTTAATTAGGTTCACGTCACGTTCTTGAGTTACAAATGAAAAAAAAAAAACATTATAGCGAGTACACAAGGTTCCAGCTTTTACAAAAACAAAAATTGCAAAGCAAACAAATGAAGCAGAGGCTTCGCTTATTGCCTGAATGTGCCCAAGCCTGTGATTGGCCAAAAGAGGCGTGTCTAAATTAAACGAATTAATTCCTATATGACACTACTTATAGAATGCATTAGAATAAATATGAGTTTCTTCAATGTCGCACCAGTGTGTTAAGGAATGACGTGCACAATACCCACGAATTTGGCACAACCCTTGCGGGAAACGGCGCCCTATGTTTCCTTATAAGCCATAACATTGCCGTCAAGAGTCTTGGTAGACCATGTAAATATTACGTTAATTATTCTTTGCTTAACGCTTTTAAGTGGTAGATTTCTTAACCACTACTTCCTTACACGGGAATTGCCCTTGCCACGCTGGTATCGTAGCAAGCTTCATAGCTGTACATGATTGTTTATTTCAGATTAAGCCATGTTGATAGTACAGAGTGTGTGTGCTTCTGCGTCCTGTTGTGTCACCTCAACCACACATACACACCTTCAAGATAATGCCTCGGTACACATTTTATTCGAATTCAATTTGAGTTAGAGTCGTAATTAATGTGTGCTGATATCGACCTGACATGATCAAACATTTCCCTTCACCACTCGTGGTCAACTTCAAGAGCTTCCAAGGAACAAAGTCTTGACGGGGAAGTTATGATTATTTAGTGGTGTAATGCTAAGATTAGGAGAGCCGTCTACATAAATGTCCATATTAGTCTCTGAATCTGGTGTTTGAAAAAAATTTAAAAAACCTGTGACGTTTAAACAGCAGATTTAGTCATAATTTCATATCAACTTTAATTTATCTAGAATTACTGCACTAGGGAAGGAGTTAATTAGAGGGACACAGGGGTTACAGGAAAATAATCAACATCATTCTGTAAAGATTTATTCCTTTTATACCACAGCAGTGTGTCAGCATCATATAGATTTTAATTGATATATATTTTAATTGATATTTTAATTGATTACATTTAGTGTTTTGGAATGTCCATGAAACTACGAAGGCCTGATCGTTGAACACCGACAGGTAACTTGTCGCCAACTTGCAGACGAGACACATCTGTCTGTAGAAACACTGTGCACAATCATTTACAAACTTGCGCGCTTGTAACTTGCATCGCTCCAAGCCATATTCACATTTTTGGGCCATTAAAGGAGTTCCTGGGAGGCCGGCATTTCAGACATGAAGCAGGCAGTCTGATCATACTTTAGCTCCAGCATACTGGAAAAACTTTCTACCTTGATGGTATCCAAGCAGTATTGAAACGCTGGGATAAGTGCATCAGTGCAGCAGGGGATTATATAGAGAGAACTAGATAGATTTTTTCTTCTCATCACTGTATTCTGTTATTCGGCACACAAATCAAAAGTCCCATTTTGACTTGAACGCCCCACGTGTTTTATTCCTGTTATCACAGAAGTTCTGTAACACACAGGGGTGGAGTGCCAACCCATGTCATGGCACGAGCATACACACTAGCACACCCAATCATACACTACAAGAAATGGCAATCAGCTTACACCACATGTCTCTGGACTGTTGGAGGAAACTAGAGGAAACCTGCCAAGCACAAAGAACACATACAGACTACATGCACACAGAGTGGAGGCAATATTCAAACGATGGGGTTGTAAGGTGACCGAGTCAACCAATAAGCCAAAATATTCTCCTATGAAGGAAACACAGATGATTCTGACATTTTTTTTTTTATAACAAGGGTTCCATCAAGAAATGACTGCATTTTTCTAAAAGCAACTCATTTCTACTTAATAAATCTTTCCTGATTGCATCCAGAATCATGCATTAGTGCCTTTTTGGCTGGATAGATTAGCTATTTGGTAATGCTATCGGATAAAGGTGAAGTTCCTGTTTGGTTAATTATGTTATGTTATGAAGATGTTGCTGTAAAGCGCTGCTGAAATTATACACACTGTGTACGGTTTGTAAATTCTCAGTGCGATATTCCTAATAAATCTGAACCGGATTTATTTATTATTCCTTTTTGCCTAAATATTTATTTTCCCTGGTGTGTTTCTTTTCGATGTTACTTTCGGTAATAAAAGTTTATTTCTATTATTAGGCAAGTGAAGATCATTTCATGGCTCCGTAACCTCAGGTGATGCTGAGATGATGTAAAGTCTTAAGACTGGAGGTTGAGGTAGGCAGAAAAAAACAGATCAGATCAGAACAGATCTGAGAAGTGAACGGTGGACCTTTCATGTGCAGGGGCTTTACGCAAGATAAGAAAAAGAAAGAAAAATGACAAAAAAAATTTTGACAAAATGATTTTATTATAAAACTACAATATGTATTCATATTTGCCTTTAATATACACCAAAAGTAGAGTTTAATCCTGTACTTTCAGAATGACCAGAATGATGGGCTACACCACCTGTACGTGCCTAAGCAAAAACACTAAGATCACTTTGTTACAGGTAAAGGTGCTGTTCTTTCACGTAGACGCCTCAGAAGTGCGCACTCTGTCACGTAGACGCACCAGGGTTGTTATACCGGCATCCGTGCGGCAACAATTGCCGGTCTGTCAGCCTTGCGATGCTTCCAGCAGGTGCTATGTGTGACTCTATTCTTATCACAATGTCTGTGTGTGTGGCCGCACGTCTTATCGTGTACACAGAGCCGTGCATCATTATGTTTTATCAGGTGCACCCTTATAAAAGTGAAAGGATACCAACAGGAAAGCATCTTGGATGTAGTGTATTAAGATGGCTGATTTTTTTTTTTTCTTTTTCTTCAGTCCATCTGGGACTAAATGGTTTCTAGCACTTAATAGTTATCAGAGCGTTTTTGTGATAAGCCTGATTTGTTTTCATTTGATAAGTGACTTGGTAAGGTAATGTGGGAAGGAGAGAAGAATTCTTAAATGCACTTCCTTGTTAAGATTTCGACGGTGGAACTAAGCCAACATTCCTCCTGCTATTTACAAAGAAAAGAATAATATTTATAGCGTTACTGTACCGTATGTGCTAAGCATGATATGGTCATTGTTCTTAAATAATACTGTACATTTTGGTTAAGAAATAAAACACAATGTGTCGTACTGTTGTAGGAAAATAATGTATAACGGTTCGGGTGAGGTGACTTTTTTTTCTTTTTCAATATAACAATAACTAAAAAATTTCAGTTTATTAACAAATAACACTATGCTTTTCGACAACAACAAAAAAACCCTTCAACCCTGTCTGCTCCAGGGGTGCTCTCACAGCTCTGATCTCAGCTAGGATATGGACAGAAGAAAGAATTCCACTAGGCAGTAATCTACACTATATGGACAAATGTATTTAGCCCAACCTGCAATGACATTGTATCAAAACACATATATTTCAATATGGAGTTGGTCCCCCTTTTGCAGCTATAACAGCTTAGACTCTTCCTGAAAGACTGTCTACAGGATTTCTGTGGGAATCTGTGTCCATTCATTCTGTAAAGCATTTATGAGGGCAATCACTGATGTAGGATGAGATGGTCTGGCTCGCAATCTCCAGTTCCAGTTCATCCCAAAGGTGCTCGATATGTAGTTGAGCTCAAGGCTCTGTGTTAGGGCCAGTCAAGTTCTTCCATACCGAACACCTGAATTCAATCATTAACAAGTTCGGCCAAATATATTTGTCCATATAATGTACTGTATATGTAATAAATAACGGTTTAACCTAACATTATTGATGATTTGTTAAGTTTAACCATGCTTCTTAATCAGGTTATTATTAGGCTTCGATTACTGTACAGAATGGAGATATTCACTTACATACAAGGCTCTGTGAATGAGCAGCACATGCACCTTAATACAAACATATCATTTGAATTTCAATAGAAATTACGACTGTTAGAGATAGATTAGAGAATTCAACAGAGCTGTCTCATGATATACAGTAAATAACTAACAGCAAACCAGGACTTTCCAAGTTGCCTTTTAAGGTGAGACTTTATCTTACTGAGATTAACCTAGCATACAGTCACAACAATAATAAATGCTGAGTAATGCATCATGTCTGGCATCAGTCAGACTTTATTAACGGTTCGGCCAATGGAAGTAGCCTTCAGTCTTTAAAATGATGCATGTATGCTCATAACTTTCGTAACGCTAGTTAGCATGTTCTTTACACAATGTGCTCTTTAACTGCGTTGGCAAACAGCTCTTTTCAAGCACACATTACCCCACTCACTCCTCCACCATTGATCATAACCTGACAACACTGGAGTGTTTGAGGACGAAAATGTTATTTGCTCATGCATTTGGGAACTCAAGTCTTTCCCAACAGCTAGTCCCAACCCTAAAGCAATGCTCGAAACGCCACTCGGCGTGCCCTTGGCAGGACAGGCAAATCACTGCCATGCCATTATAACATGGAATGATAACGAGATTAAAAATGAAAAACAATCCTAAAGGGCAGGCACATTAATTTCCATGGTGCCACCATTGCTCTGCTTGTCTATTAGGAGACAAGTGTCCAATATGGGTGCACTTCCAGTTAAAGGACAGGACAGGTCGGATTATTCGAGCAGGTTACTGTTTATATAAACCCTGCCGAGTAGTTCATCTTACATCCAGTAACAGTCCATTTCCTATTCCCTGCAGGGAAACCATTTTTCTATTAATATTTATTTTCCATGGTGTCCACTCGTCTTGCTTTCAGTAAGAAGAGTTGAGGTCTAAAATTAGCCGGATTCTTTATTGCCACATCACCATTTTACTCATGAGAAATGGAGCAGTATGTCGGAACAAACAACGCTACGCAGCGTGAGCATTTGTTTACTTCTCTTTGCTCATTTAGGTCTGCAGTATCATTTCCTCTTCTCCCTCACTGAGGCTAGCTCAGAGTTGTCCTTTCATAGTCACAGAGCTAGGACGGGAAGAGGAATGACAGAGACAAAAGACAGACAGGAAGAGTAGATTTTTCCTTGTTTGTGCTGGCTGAATAACAATAATGTGCCAGGAAATGATCAGAAAATAATTTAAAGTTAAAGAAAGGACTTTAGTAGGGGACAACGTCCAGTTCGTGTTGTTCAAGTCAAACCGGGACTTTTTAATGTGCAGATTGAGACGACACAGTTTCTCGAGTAAACACTCCCTTTATTTCTGGAAACGGCTTGGAGGGTCAATAACTCCCAGCTGAGTTCCCGTAATGTGCAAATGGTGTTTGTGAATGATTGATTGTTACAGTTCCCACAAGCTGGTGACAATTCATCCATTGATTTTCAGTGGGCTCAGAATCACCTTAGCCGGGACTTCATTCATTTCACTGCATATCGTACTGTGTATGTGACAAATAAAATTTGAATTTGAAAATGGCGTCATGTTATACAGAGGCTAAAAGTCTCATCACCGTACTGTGCTCGAAGTCTTCTGTAAATGTCAACCGGTTTTATGCCTTAAATCACGGAATCATGAATCCCAGTTTGACTTGAACGCTCCTCATATTTTTGCTGGCATGTTTTAGAGTTATTAGGCAGTTAGATTGGAGTTTAGATAGCGTTTTCCTGACAGATCACCTACTGTATATCCTGCCATAAAACACTTCTTCCCTGATAGGGGTGGACTCTTCTAGGAAGACATGAAAGGAGGAACATCGTTCAGATGAATAGTGTTTTCTCCTGTACAGTTTCAAAGACTTGTAGAACTAAAGTCAAGGGGCATTCTGGTCCTGTAGCTCCTGTTGGGAGATTTACAAAAACCTTTGACACATCTGACTGATCATCTCTGAGATCGAATTTTACTCTATGAGCTCTCGTTATTTATTTATTTATTTATTTGTTTGTTTATTTATTTTTGTTTGTGTAATCTGCTTTACCCGGTTAATTCACGGGTGTAGCAGTTTGATCTTCCATGGTTGAATCTTTCTTGACCATGAATGTGAAAATTATTTTTGCATTTATAGTAGATTGAAGTAAGCCCTAGTGTCTTTTAGTTAAATCCAAAACTAATCCAAAACATTTTCTTTCCTTATGCCCCATAACGATATTTGCTAGAAATACAGTATGCTGTATATCTCCCACATCAGTCAATAGCCAGACGAAATTACAATATTGCACTTTGTTTTGACTGGCATGGTATTCCCACTATCCTCTACCTCTGACTCACCTCCCCTTTCACCATTTTAGAATTTTGAGTAAGCACACATGTTGTAGGCAAATAGCCCGTCAGGACTGAATGTAGGATAGGAGTTGATGAGTTTGCAAGTCAATAATAATAATAACTATTGTTTGTCATGTATACTGTACATCACAGCATATTTATTTCATTTCTTTTTATTGCGTTTTGGAACTGGAGACGCGAAGCGAAGAGAAGCTTGGTGGCGTTCGGGTTTGAACCCGTGCCCTTCCAATCAATAACCCAGAAACCAAAATGTTAAACTGCAATGTACTCTCTAGAACAGTTTTTTTTTATTTTCATTTGTTGATCCAAATGTAGAAAATTAACCATACAGTAGTATAATGTATATAAACAATATGAGTTTGAGATCATAGAGCATGAGCTATTTGATACAGTATTTGCGACGGCTCCCCTTGTTTGATGGATAGCTAAGATTCTCCTGCTGTTCAAATCCATTAAAAAAATTTTAAAAAAGCATAACCTCTCCAGTCTTCCCAAAGTTCAGTTTGAAGGATACACTGAGGATTAATGTCTTGTGAGCCCTACAGAGGATTGAGAAAGTGTGTTTTGGCCTCTCACGTTGTTCCGCATCCAAAAGCTTGACCCTTACCGAGAGCTCAAACCCACACCGCTCATGTCAGTGCAGAGCTTGTGGTACAGTGCCTGACGTTGGGTCTATAAACCTTCACCGAAAGGGATCCGCATGCATGTTTTGAACAGTGACTGCTGATCACAGCTTGAAGCCACATCGCATAATTCGGTCTTATTGATTTAGGCTCAGTGCCGTAAAGCGGGATCGACAATGAAATCCGATCTTGAAGCAGCACAATGTAGCCAGCTGCTGTGTTTTTGTTTTGTTTTGTTGTTTTTTTTAAACGGCGTAGTAATATTGTTAGATCTAGCTGCATTAGGCCTAATAAAGCTCCGCAGCTTATGTAATCTAAGGCTTTTTGTGGCTTGCTTGCACAGAGTAGCACAATAGTGAGCTTTATGGCGGTGCAGGCCAGAGAACGCGGACCTGCGTCACTGTCACCGTCACTGGGGAGCCTGGGTGGGGGTCCTACCGCAGTCCAGAATGGAGTGTGTGGTCTTTAGCTGAAATGTTAGGGAGTAATCCTGGAGCAATGCGAGCTTGACCACTGAGGGTTTGGTAATTCCCTCCTTGGCAGGAGACATGAGCTCAGCATTTGTTTCCACCTCCATAGAACTAATAGCTGAAATTAATGTCAGAGGTAACATTTGGTTATTTCACGGTTTCTTGTAGCGATTATGACACATGTTCCTGTATCATGTAGTTCCTTATAAGATTCACGTGCGTACGTAGTTTTAGAACCATACGCACTGTGACTAGGTGTCGTGTGCTTGTCTATGACTGTGTGTTTGTGTCACCGCTTGAATCACCCACTATCGTAGGAAAGCTTGCTCTGAGATGCTTTATGGCGGCGTCCAGGAAATAAGCAAAACACTTCCTGTTTTGTCACGCTCATCGAGCTGCATTCCTCTGCTGATGATGTCACGTTTCAGCGGCAGGACACAATAAAGTCATTGCATGTCCGTTTAACTCAAGACAAATGATGTAGGTTTACTCATGCGTAGGGGAACAATAGCATACTGTATACAGTATATACAGTACAGTTCAAAAGTCTTGACCCACCCCACATTTCTTCATATTAAATGCCATATTCATTTATGTAGATTAAATTAAGGATATATGAACAAATGGTTTGCTGTGATAGACTACAAAGTGCCGAAAAATAGTTTTGTTTTATGTAATCTCAGCAGCCACCTCATTTCCCCTCTCTTCTGTTCCAACCACTCAGCATTTTCAGCATCTCCGGTATATTAATCACCGGCCTGATCATCTGCGCCTGTTTCTCACTGGTTCATCTCTTAAGTTAGATGGGTTTTTCGTGCTTGAATGATTCATAGGTCACTGTGTGGCTTAATAAATAAAAAAACATTTCTCTGAAACTGTTCAGGTAGAGCAACTGAACTAAAAATGAGAGGCAAAAAAATCCTACAGGAAGCCTGGAGTGCTGTTTAATCAAGACTACATTAAAAATACAAGAAAGTTTGTTTGGTTTTAATTAATTTTCTGTAAGTGTAGCTCTGATAGGAGTGCTACAGTATACAGTATGTGCCGTGAATCACTGTTTATAATCCAGGGCTAACAATAATAGATATATTACTTTTGTTGAATCAAGGGGAAAAAAAGAGATGGAAGGAGTCGCCATCAGTGTTAGTGCTTGCCATGAGAATGTATGCCATAAGGATCCAGTATCTAGCACAGTTTGTAATTAATAAAGTTAACAAATCAACTGGGATTGAGTAGAAATAATCCCCACTCTGTGCTAGACAACGGCCCTTCAGTCCTGGATTTGATATAATAAATCAAATTTCTGTTTTTTTGGCAACATATAACAAGCTTCGTTCTCTCTCTCTCTCTCTCTCTCTCTCTCTCTCTCTCTCTTATTTACTTCCTAAGTGATAAAACATAAGTGATAACAGAACTTACCAAGGACTTGTTTTGTGGACATTCCACAACATCTACTGTAACTATAAAAAGATCAAAACCACAATACTAAAAACATTTCTCTGAAACTGGTCAGGTACACGGACTGGACTAAAAATGAGAGCCAAAAAAAATCCTTCAAGAGGGTTAGAGATGGTATTCCTCTACATAAACTACATAAAAATATAAGAAGATCTGGTACTTTGCAACAACATGTGAGGAAATCAGGGCTAGAGTTGTGTATACAGTATGAGGGTTTACTCTATTTCCATGCGCAGGTTATTTTTTGCCTGTTTTACACAACAACACTGCTGAATTCTCGAACACGAATGGTCAGGGGAATCTGATGTCAGTCGGGCCATGTCAGCTCCCTCGGCCCTGAGACGCACACGTGCACAGACGCACATGCGGTAACGCCACGGCACGTAGAGTGTATGTGGCCTTGTTCACTCGCTCCGTCTCCCACACTTTCCGCCTGTTCCCAGGCTATGGTGTGCCACGAGGAGTCAGTTGACACGTTATTATCGAGGCGGTTTTCCAGAACAGGACCTCGGCTGACCTCACACGCCGACATGCACCATTAAACAGGCGAGCCAGGCCTGCTAATGGATTGTTTGTCCTCATACAGTAATAAAGGAATAGGAAACGTTCTATTAATGCTTCTCTTTTGAGTAGCGTGTAACTGCCGGTCCAAAGTCCAGCTTAGAACCTACCTACAGTATCATTTCTTATCTATCTGTCTGTTATTTTTCTTTTTTTATGTTTGCTTTATTACATTTGTCTAAATTTCCAGGTCCAGGTCATTTCTTTTGAAACAGTTGTGGGCAGTTTTTCTTTTTTCTTTCCCATAAAAAGGCTTTATACAGTGTAAATTAAACCCATTTCCTTATGAATAATTACCTCTCACTTTCTGCATTGTTCACTCTTTCCCTTTTGCTGTCTTTGTCGTCTCCCTTATTTCCTGTAATGTTCAAACTAAAAAAAAAAAACACACACATTAGAAAAAGGCTTCATTTATAAAGTACAGACACTCGCTAAACACAGGCACCGTCTAGGAACAGGAGAGCATCGTCAGCCAAATCCTTTCCCATCATCTGTCTTGGGTATGGTAGCCATAGCAACCGTGGCCACCCAAACACTCAGGGTCTTCCCGTCTTTCGGGAACACGTCAGCCGAAAGGAAGCCGGTGTGATAACCATGACGGCTCGACGAGATTTCTGTGCACCACATCCCTACTGAGTCAAGTGTCTGACTCTGTGTGTGTGCGTGTGCGCGTGTGTGTGGGGGGGTATTTGCTTATGCTTTTAGTTCCTTTGACTTCGACATCTGAAGATCTTTCTGTGTGTACGTGTTTGTTTGCGTGTGTGTGTGTGTATCAGTGCGCGGGCATGCCTACGTGCTGGCGTTTGACCACTGGATGACTTTGACTGATGTGAGAAACTTTGCGTCTGATGTTTACATGTCGTAGCAGGCCGCCTGCTCGACTGATGTGCAGCATGTGTTGATTCTGTGTGCGGAGGTGAGGAATACCACACCGCTGTCCCAAAGCCATCGGTCCACTCCTGCGTGCCAAACTGGCCTCTGATCTGAGCCGTGTGCCATGTTTATGTACTCCAAACCCTTAGAGATAGGATGACATCATGACAAATATTTTCAAACAGACCTGGTCTCCAGTGAGCGAGGTGTGTGTTAGGGGAAAGGGGATGGAGTAAGTGTGAAAGCTTGAGCGCCAAAAAGTTTGACTTTTGAAAAGGCCTAGAAGAGTGTAAAAATGAAATAAATCATTAAAGAGCCATATGACGTGCACAAAACAAGTTATGAAAACAATCCCTTACAAAAAACAAAAAAAAACATTTAAATAGCATGTATATATACAACTTGGTACATTTTTATGGTTTAGGGTTACTTTTTAAATGAAGCAAAGTAACTATGAGGTTTGCAATGGAAATTAGACCTTGTGTTAGTAATATATGAAGGATTATTTTTATAACGTGTTGAGGCAGTTAGAAAGTCAAGTCAAGTCAAGTAGACTTTTATTGTCACTTCAACCATGTACAGTTTAGTACAGCGTGAAACCAAACAACGTCCCTCCAGAACCACGGTGCTACATGCAACATAAATTAACAGAAACTAACTAGCTAACTAAGAAACCTAATTAGCCGGTTAGCTGAGACGAGACAGATTGACATGACAACATGAATGAACAACATAAATTGACAAAAAACTAACTAGCTAGCTCGTCTCAGAGAGACCTAATTAGCCGGCTAGCTGAGACAAAAAGAGACAACATAAAGTGTGCGTGCAAATGTGCAAACAAGAGCGACAAAGTGACAATGCGACAAACATGGCATTTTAATGCTTTGTGGTAATGAGGTAATGAGGTAATGAATTGTGGTATTGGGAGGAGAAACAGTGAACATTCCTTTAACATAAAAAAGCTAACATAAGAAAGCTATCAGTTAGACGCAGTCATTTTTCTTCTTAATTAGTTTCAGAAATCATAATTATTAAAATACAGGTACGTTACGAAAATTAAAACACTCAATAAACCAGTGTTCCCAGTCATATTATACTAGAAATAGTAATCGTATGAGAGCATTTAAACTAATATGAATCTATTAGCAGCGTTACTCACTGAGGCCTTGTTGCATGTGTAATGCAGGATGAAGTGTCCTCCCATGGGAATAAGGTCACGCATTTGCACGTGGTGCATAAAGGTACTTTTAGATTTTTCAAATAGTCAACAGGAACATGGTGGATCTATAAAAACCTTTCGCTGGTTTATTACCCTGCCGTGTTACACAATCGCGGTCCCGTTTTTCCACCTTAGTATATCACGCGAAGTAATGATTCTGTAATGATTTACGCTGTTTTTCTCTGTGATGTGATTTACGCAGTGTGTCCCGGTGCAGGTTTCAGGCCACGGAGCTTTCCTACACTCCTCAGATCAAATCACGACAGCTTATATAAGCCACCATAATTCATCGTTCTTTGATAGATTTATGCCGCTTTGTAAAAGAGAAATATCTGACTTTTCTCTGCATGTTCTGCGTTGTGTCTTTCCAGGTTTGATTTGAGAGCTTTCAGAAACAGAGTGCACCCCTTTTCCTTTGTTTAATGTTTCATAATGATTAGGAGCTATGAACATTACTTTTATTTTGGCTCCAGGTTATAAACTTTATTTCTTTTTGACAGCTTTGCTATTACGACGTGTATTGCATGGGGCATGTTTTATTTTTAGGGTTTGGTATCCCTCTGTGTCAGCTGACTAAGAGCAGGTTTTCTCAGGATTAGTCAGATTAAAATGTAGCACAATTAGCACTGTTTACTTCTATCACTATAACTGAATCCAAGTATATAATCCAAGGCTAATAATAATGGATATTTTTAATTTAGTTAAATAAGAGGAGATGGAAGGAGTCTCCAGTGTCAGCACTTTGCAGTTTGGTACGTCAGGGAAAGTTATAAGGACAAATCCAGTCCTAGAGGGCCAGTGTAGAGCACAGTTTGTAATTGACAAATTAATTGAATCATCTGTGTTTCAAAAGAAAAACCATCAATCTGTGCTGGACGCTGGCTCTCCAGTCCTGGATTTGAAAACCACTTCTGGTTTCTTGGCAACATAACGAGCTTTGTTGTTTTTCTTTCCCTCTCTTATTCACTTCCTATATGATAAACATAAGTGATAACAGAATTAACTTGTTTTGAGGACATTCCTCATCATCTACTGTAACTATAAAAAGATCAAAAGCACAATGTTTAGCTTTAATTATAGAAATTACACAGTCCGGCCAAAAAAGGGCGCACACTCCAGCATTTTTTTTTTTGGATTGCTTTTAACCATGGCCTTCTTTCAACAACCTTATACAATGACATAACATTTATTCCCATCCAGAGTTGCATTAAGTTTTGGCCGAGATTTTGTATTGATGACGTACCAGTGCGTAATGTCATCTCAAAAACTTTCAATGTGGTTAACTTCAGAACTCTGTTGTGGCCAGTTCATGTGTGAAAATGATTCCTCATGCTCCCAGAACCACCCTATCACAGCATAAGCCTGGAATATTCGTGTGCAATCATGAAAAAAAAAAAAACACCACCGATGTGAAAACCTGGTCATTCAGTAACATCAGGTTGGCAGCTGACTTTATTTTATTGCCTTATAACGTTGTTGAGCCTAGACCTGACCAACTGAAGGAACTCCAGACCATACAGTGGACACTATGCATGATGGATGCATCGCTTCATTCACTTCTCCTCTTATCCTGACGTGCACATCACTCTGGAATAGGCTCAGTCTGGACCACATGAACCTTTTCCATTGCTCCAAAGTCCAACCTTCATGCTCTCTAGCAAACTGAAGCCTTTTTTAAATTTGTTTCCCAAACAAGTGGTTTTCTTATGGACGTACAGCAGTTTAATGTCTCTTTTGGTCCTGAGTGCGCTCCAGGGTTGGGCCCTTGAACGAGGCCCTTAACCCTCAACTGCTCAGATGTATAATGAGATAAAATGTACGTAGCTCTGGATAACGGTGTCTGCCAAATGCCTAAATGTAAATGTAAGAGTCTCATCATACCGTGTGTGGAAACACATTTCTTTCATTGGACAGTTAACTCAATTCCAATACTGTCAGCAATCTCCTTAGTTGTTTCTTTGCTTGATGCAGGCCAATAATTTCCCTCTCCTGAAAGACAGGAAAATCCTTTCCATGATGACCCCAGGATACACTTACTGACATGGTTGTTTGAGAAACTGGAAACTACTCGCTGCTCACAGTCATTATCAAATAAAGACTTGAATATATTTGCTTATATAAATCCGAATGGCGACTTGCTTGACATCGGGCCACATCACACTGTTCCATTATCGATTATTTTCCTATAACGTCATGCAATCTTTTAGCAAAATAAACAACCTGAGGCATGAAAGGTGATAAAATTCTGTAGCCCCCCTCCTCAGATGACCGCTGGCTTGAATAGTTTGGATGGTAACGAGAGAGCTTGGCTTTTGCAAATGTGCGACACGGCTTCATTGAGTCTCTCATGGCAGCTGGGGCATCAGCTCTACATCACACATGGCATTACTATCTTTAGGGCAACAGAAAGGGCAGATACCTCTGTATTAGGCATGAGATTCCCTTGCTGGAAAGATCTAACGATTTTTTAAAGCTTGTTTATGCAATCCATATCATCATGATCAGAGATGAGTTGTTGTTGCATGAACACTATTATTGATTTTTTTTAAGGCACCAGTGTAATAGCTTGAGCTCGTCCTAATTTTTTTTTTCTGTTTGGGATTTAAATCAAAACAGCTTTCTAGAACAATGAACAAGAAATCACGAAAGATATGCAAGTGTCTGATGTGGGCAGCTGACTGTGAATACACAGTCAGGACTCAGTCCAGATATACACTGTTTCCTGTCATTTATATCAGAACTGTTTTTTTTCCAGTTCAAATATGATGTTATATGTCATTATGATGGGGGAAAAACAACTTTTCAAAGCGAAATCAGACACTTTCGCATAGTTAGACAGCCAGCCAGTGTGTCTGTATTAGACGAGCAGATGTTTGCCTGGCTCAGAGAAGAAAGTCTGTGTCGGGTTTTGGCAGTGGCCCGGTGGGGAGCAGTGCACCCTGCTAACTATCTGAATTATGCCATTGACGTCAGCACAGCCATAAAGCAGACACACTACCCTTCCCCTGTGAGCTCTTCTGCCAAAGGGCCTGCGAGTTTTCAAACAAACTCAACCAGAGAGAGAGAGAGAGAGATTATTTGGATATGCATGGCTCTTTTGTTTTGATACTCAAATAAGACCTTTTCCTAAAAGCTGCCTGATAAAATATTTGTCAAATTCGAAATGGACTGGGTACACCGAGTGTCAAGGTTTTCGTTCCCGTTTGTGGCTTTAGAAAGGAAGGTAGAATATAACAAGAATCTAATAAAGGCCAGCCTTTATACGCACAGCCTTTGTTTCTTTGCCATCTGGGTAACCATTTAACTAAAACAAGCTTTGTCAGAATTTCATAAGAATAACCTTTCAGTTCCTGCTTTCAGACAAACAGGTTTTTCTAATTTAAATGCTGCAACGTATATAAGAACTGATCATTACAAGGAACATATACGTTCACACCTGTGCCAGGGGTCATGTTTTTAATTGATGAAGTATAATGAGCATAAAAACATTAGAATATCACTGGAAAGGTTTTTTTTTAATTGAAAAAGCAAAATTCTAAAATATAATAGATCCATTACACAAAAAGTTAAATAATTTTTTCATGAAAATCATTCAGCAATATCTCAAAATATTAGAGAAATAGTACAAATATTAATCTTCAATTAAAAGTTTAATTTAAAAAAAAGGTAAAAAAATGTCTGGTTTTTGAAAATATGTTACATTCACTACTTGTATTCAATACTTTAGCACTTATTTACTGTACAACATGGCATGTACTGTAGGTGATCAGCCTGTGCCACTGTTGCATCGTTATTGAAGACCAGGTTGCTTTGATAGCATCCTTCAACTTGTGTGTGTATTGTTGGGTTTATCAGCGTCCTCTTGACAATAGCCCATAGGTGATCTCTGGGTTCAGGTAAGGCGAGTTGGCTTGCTATTCAAGCACAATAATACTGTATCATGATCAACAAACCAGTTAGTGGAGGTTTTGGCACTTTGGGAAGGTGATAAGTCCTGCAGCATAAGGAAATCAGCATCTCCGTAAAGCTTGTCAGCAGACAGAATCATGAAGGGCTCTAAAATTTCTTGGTAGATGGCTGAGTTGACTTTGGACTCGATCAAACACTGTGAACCAACACCAGCACATGACATGGCACCCAAAATAATCACAGACTGTAGAAACTCTACACTGGACCTCAAGCAACTTGGATTCTGTCCCTTTCCCCTCTTCATTCAGACTCTGGGATGTTGAATTCCAAAATGAAATGCACATTTACTTCCATTTTGAGCCACTGCGCCTTCTTCTGAAGTTTGCCTCTAGTTCAGGGGTGTCTTAATACTAGGAATGCAACAGTTGTAGCCCTGAAGACATCTGTGCACAATGGCTCTTGATGCACTGAATTCAGCCTCACTCCAAGTTTTCCCCAGTTTTGAATTGTCTTTGGTTGACAGTTTTCTTAAAGCTGTTGTTATCCGTGTATGGCCCAGTCAAGCTATTAGATTACTTCAGCTCGCTCCTCGTTTATTGCCTTGTTTATCCCTATAACCCGCCCCCTCTGTTATTCCTGCTGTATTACCTCTATCACATCTATGCAGTTTGACTCGAAGTGAGAAGCGGTGTTAGGCACCAAGAGCCGCCGTGAGTGACCGCCCGACGTTCTGCGAAGTTCTGCATTGGCACCGACGCGCAGAAAGATGGAAACGTAATCACAGCGCAAAACTCGCGCTGAATCATGATGAACCATACTTGCGGCCACCGCGTAGATGAGATCGGGGTATTAGTAGTTAACAGATTATGGGCCAAACTTCGCTGAGTGATGATGGTAGAATAATTTTAAAGGTCTTGACTATAACAACATGCATGAGGAAGTACAAAGGAGTTTTCATTTTCTACAATGAACAAGTACTCTAACTAGTTACTTTTATCAGAAAGTAACACTTTAATGTAACTGATTACTTTTTATTGACAGTAATTTTGTCATGTAATTAGTTATTTTAAAAAGTAACGTCCCCCAATACTGTTTATGTACTGTATGTTATACACTTCATGACACAGTGAGTTCAGTGTGATTCAGTGTGTTAACTATGAATGTCTTTTTTTCGAAGTATTTATTTTCATTTAATACCAACTGATGAACACTTTTTTGTTTTTTGTCATGGTAGTACCATGAACAGAACATTTGGTAATTCATGTTATTACAAAATTTTGTTCTTACTTCAACTTGCAAAGAGTGTTCAGGTCTTTGAATCATGGCAGTTAGCATTATTGCTACACACCTCCGGTCTTGCCTCCACAGTGTGTATGTGGCGTTTACATGTTCTCCCCATGCTTGGTTGGTTTCCTTCAGTGACTCTAGTTTGGTCCAACAGTCCGAATGTATGTGTACCTGTGACCTTCGATGGATTAGCATGAATCTTAGGTGTCTCCCACCTTGTGCCCTGTGTTCCCTTGGATGGTGTCCTGTTCCCCTGCTGTCCCTACAAAGAATAAGTCTTACAAATAGAGGAAAGGATGGTACTGCACTCCCTGTTGTATTTAATTCCTTGCATAATTGTGTTGTTGGTGTTTCGGCTGCTTCAGTCAAGGGCTTGAATCCAATCCAAACAATGCCCTTCCTGATGAAACCCTCCAGTTTCATCTGGGTTTGCAACCAGCACTGCATCAAGTGTCTGGGGTTTGGGCTTTGCCTGGGAATTTGAACCCAGGCTTTCCTCATGGCTGGACCGAAACCTCCCACTGAGCTTACAGCTCATTATTTTGCACACTTAAAAATTGCGAGCTGGGTATAGGACACGGTTCTTGGACTCAGAACATGGCAAAGAACATTTTGCACATGTATTTCTACAGGTGTTTTGTTCATATCCAGTAGTTCCTGGCACCTGAGCTGCAGTTTTAATCATTCTAGTTCCTGTTATAATGTTTGCCTGATGATTGGCAGGTGGACACATATTAGCTCAGTAGACCTGGCAGGTCTCTATAACTTTAGTTGAAGTTTAGTTGGCTGTTTAGTCAATAATGATTGAGGAGATTTGAGCCCAGATGGAGTGCTACAAAGGAAATGTGAAGTGTGTCAGAAGTCGACATACGGCAAAACAGTGGAAAGTGAACCGCGGTAGATTCCAAGTAATTTCCATATCCTCATTTTGGTCACTTCGTCATGCAGCCGACACATCCTTTCCATACTGTTTCCCCGGTGTTCTGGAGAAAAGTGACCCGAGAGCAGCGGAAGAAAGTAATAGGCCTGGCAACTGACAGCCCGAAGTGTGTGACATTTGCTTTGGACTGGACTTCATCAGACTGGACTCTCTCTGCCTCCCCCTTCTGTAGCTGCTGAGTTGGCAGGTTTTTTCGTAAATGATGTTGAATTACACCATTGAAAATATGTTGTTAAGCAGAGTTTATGAGGTGACATGGTGTGCAGGTGATGCTAATTGCGATGTCAAAATAAAAGAATGCTGAGGGTAATCATGCTCCTGCGTCATCTCCCCCATTTTCAGAGGTGGCACGTAATGAACTACAACTACTCCATAATTGTACATGGGTCTGGTATATAATAGTGTATTATTTTCCATGTATCTGTACATGGGTCACATTTCACTTGGGTCTTTTCCGTATGCAATACTTTTAGCTTCTACACCCTTTAAAAAAAATTAAAACTTGTACCTTTACTCCCTATACTGGTCACTTTTCACTCGATGAGTACATTAATTTTCTGATCTAAACAAAGTCACTCACAATTACACTATACTAGCACACCAGTTATCTGGGCAGCTGCTCTCACCCCAAGGGAAGATAAGAATCGTTCTAACTAACTAGCAAACATGCTGAGCAAAGTAGTTCAGGCCTATAAACATATATATGTTTTTATAGCAAGCCTAAAATTATAATGTTCCAATGCGCTCTTTAACCATATCGTATCCTGTGTTCATGCAGTGTGCACATGTTTTAATTGTGTAGACTACTCATTACCTTGCACTATAGCAAGGGTAGAAATAAAAGCAACTAGCTAGCTAAGGTAGCAATGAAAGAGGCTAACAATGCTTCCTGCCTTTCATTTAATTAATGTCAATTAAAAAAAAAAAACCCATACACAACTTTAAAATACTGTTGATCCATAACTCACTCATCGATTTTCAGAAAAATCTGTTTATTTGTGGAATACTTGTACTTTTGTACTAAAAGTTGGATGAAATACATAATATATTACCTTGGTCCTATAACACCATTTTTCATAATAATGCTTTTTATTTTTTATCTCCTAATCCATGCTTTGTTTGTTAATATGCATACACTTTTATATCTTCCACGTCCATAACTTTTTTAAATTCAAATCTTTCCATGATCTTAATTGTCATTCAGATAAAACTTGGCCAATTACATGGAAATATATAAAACTGAAAAAGTGTATTATTCTAGATGGCAAATTCGTTAAGGTATTGCAACATGAATTTGGCCTGGTTACGGACACTACAGATTTTTTGGGGGGAAAGAATTCCTAATTTTGCATGGAATGCAACGATTTTTACAGGTCATATGCTTCTAGAAGCTTTTCATTAGTTCTGATGGAGGGAGGAGGACCAGATATGTGAAGTTTGATGATGACCTTGGTAAAGTTTGGCAGTGGTTCTGTTGAAAGGGTTCAAGTCAGGTAAAAGGACAAAGCACTGACTGTGTGTGTGTGTGTGTGTGTGTGTGTGTGTGCGTGTGCGTGTGTGTGTGTATACATACCCATGCTGATAAAAGATGGGACTGTTACCTTTCATTCTGTGCTAACCTCAGATGCCCTCCCTGGACCGGTCATGCATGCCATTTATTTTCTCTGCAATTATTGATCTACAGATCAACTTGTGGCTCAGTGGGTATTTGGTGCTGCCTCACAGATTCAGTGTCCTCGATTTGATCCTGAGCTCGTCTGATCATACGCACTCCCTGGGTCTGCATGTCTTTCCACCAGGTTCTCTGATTTCCTCCCACTATATATAAAAACATCCAGATAATACAGTATTCCCACCTGACACTTTGGATTGGATTCAGGATTCCCTGCATAAAGTGCTTTTTGAAGCTTAATTATTGTATAAAATATCAGGTGCTATATAACTCATTTGATCTTATTAAACATTTGCTTATTCATAGGACCAAAAGTAAGTCTATTTACCTCATTTATATCCAAATTGAAAGTAAATGATTCAGTACAATTGTAAATGATTCAATATTAACTTACAGATATCAATTATAATCGACTCTGATGAGGATGTTCCAGTTTTGGCTGCAGGCTCATGTGATGTAATAGACGAGACAGTCCAGAATCTAATTCATCTAATGGGAAACGTTTATTTGAAAGCATGATTTGAAATTTAATCACAGCTTGACTTATCTCAGGCTTGTGCTTTATTTCAAATCAAAGCGTACAGGCAATCGGATTCCATAAACAGAGTTAGCTGAGACATTAGATCTTAATCGCGGGGTGATGTAACACTGATTCAAAAATAAACAGCTGCACTGCAGACACCTGAAAGGGAAAAAGAGGATGGAGTCACAGAGATAAATGCTACGGCTGGTAATATAGTAGTTTTCTACGTTCATGTTCGATTAGTCTTGAATTGCTACTCGGTCAAGAAAGTTCTACTGAAAATGAGAGACATCGCTCCATCAGTTTCCGCACATGATCATAAAGTGCAGCGTCTACCAACCGAGCACAGCAGAGGCAGCAATGTGAAAGCTTCAGTTCTGGAAAGCGATGTGTTTTCCAAACTGTCATGCACCTTATTTGATCGTCTTGACTTTTAACAATGGTAAGATAAGAAGGTCAGAAGGATAAAACGGGGCAAGCGGCGATGCAAGACAACGTGGCCACGCCACTAGAGCATGGTTCAGCTCCTGTCTTGCATGCCACCCCATAACCAAAAAACACCCCTTGGCCTGTTTTCTTCCCGCTTTGGTGTTTGAGTCTGAAGCGTGGCCTCATAAATCGGTGTGGAATATTTTCCGGAATGCCGCTTGCGGAGAGAGACAGGGGCTCACTGTCAAGAGATGTATGGTCGGAAACGAGGGTAGGGAGGAGCGAGTGGCCCGACAGAGATCAGGCCATTGGCTATGGAATATTTACCCTCCCGTTTCTCTTTTTTTTTTTCAAGCTCGCTCAATCTTTCTCTCTCATAAACCCACATACACACAAGTATCCAGTGTTAAACTGTAATAGCGAGTCTCGCGTCTGTGAAGAAAAGCCTGCCGCTTAAATAGATGATGGCATCCTGAAAAAATGTTAACGACTGCATTGCCCTAAAAAAATTCCAAAGTAAACCAATTAGATTAATTAAGTAATTTCCTATGCTGATAATTATATGAGGTAAGTGCTTCAACGAACAGCCTTGGAACGATAAGGGGGGGTAAAAAAAAAAAAAAAAACCTTTCTCTGCATTTCCTGTCGTCAGAAAGAAAAATATGTGTGTAAAAATATGAGCTCATTTTGTGTGGTCGAATGAGTTCACAATTCCTGGGCCGTGTGAGGTCTACCGAGGTTTTGTCCTTCATGTGGTTGGGTTAGCACGCTCAACTCCTCCCTGCCTGTTCCCTCAATGCCTCACTTGTTTCAGCGCAGGAGATCCGGCTTTCCTCAAGGAAAACATTTGGGTATATCCAGTCCAGAAATGAACCCTTTAAGCTCAACTGAAAAGATGCTACAGTACATATATACTGTACAACGGAACGAAATGACTACACATAAATGATTTTAATGATCTGGATTGTACTGTATAGCTGTTTCTAATGTGAGCACTGATCTGAGCGCGGTATAATTATGGGACTTCAATGGTACATTGTTGTTTATGAAGGTTCAAAACAAACCCAAAATGGTAGCGTGTCTCGGGGATGGTGAAGACCACAGACGATTCCTCTCAACGTGTCCTTTGTATTCTGTACCTCAGGCCAGAGCATGATAGAGTCATGCAGCCATGCGTACAGTACACACGCCGCTTCTCTAGGGGGAAACACTTCACCCCATGTGAACCCGTTTTGTAAAAGTGTATTTATCCAAAGGTCTCCCAAGACTTTAAAATGGCATGCACAGTCAAATATACTGTATGTTTACAGACTCCTTTGTTTAGAAAGAAAAGGATTAAGTAGCATTTAGAGAAGGTTCCTACTGAATGACGATCATTTAGGGTTCGGGAGAAGTGACTTAAAGTTGAGAACGGATACAACCTGAGCAGTCGCTTAAAGGCTGCGGATTTGATCTCAGAAACATCTGGACACACATCATTAACTTTCCCACATTAGCATTTTTCGTTGGAAATGACTTGTTTGTCTTATGATCAGAATAAAATCTCAGGAGACATTCTTTCCACTGGGATTGGAAATGAACAATTTTTTACTCAAATTACTGCTTTATAATAAAATGTATGATAAAATTTAAAAATATATATATTATTCATTGTTTAATAAGTCTTTTTAATTACTTAACATATTTTGTCTCAGATATGCCCGTCTCCATTTGTATTAATACCTTTTAAAAAATAACTGCAATAATTGTTTCTATGAGCGGTGTTTAAATCCAACTCGGACGTGACTTGTAAGATTGACGCTTACAAAAGACCTCAAGCACAGTGCGATCATAAGACTCTAAACACAGTAAAACAAATGTAAAACAACTTGCAGGATGTCAGGTGGGCGTTATCGCCACATCCCTCTTACAGTCCGGCCCTCGCTCCAAGCCATTTCCACATGTTTGGCCCATTGAAGAGGTTCCTGGGAGGCCAGTGTTTCAAAAATGAAGCGGGCAGTTTGATCATGGCGCTTTCGTACTGAGAACCCGTTCTACCGTGATCTATCCAAGCACTAACTCTAACTCTAAGATAAGTGCATTGATGTAGAGAAATTATATAGAGAAATATGCAAAGATGTTACTCTCATAACCGTGTACCGTTATTCTGCACAATCAAAAGTCCCGCTTTTTCTTAAGCACACTTCGAACTATGCATAATTTACATGTGTATTCAATTAAAAAATATCTGAGAATAAGTTAAAGCATTAAGTGACTTGCATGTGTTTTTTCTTTCTCGGTATATAGAAAAAAACAGTATTGGTGCTTATTAAAAATCTTTATGTTATACACATAATACAGAAAACGTGTGTGCCAAAGAAGCTACTTCTGATGTTTATGCAGCATAGAAGTGACCAATCTTGTTTTTTTAAAAAGTTCAAGTTGCTAACTTTAGCCATTTTGGAGAGATGGTTTTACAGTACAGTATATTGTTTGTGCTCCTAAAATGCCATTTTTCAAAGTTATACTGTCTCACTTCAAACAATAACAAATTAAAATGCTGATTATTCATATTTCATAAAAGCATTCTGTGCAAAAAAGGTTTTTTTATTATTATTTTAGTTGTAGTGTCTGTAACCACATTCGCAATATCTTTTAAATGTATTTTTTTAAATAAATGTATCAATTTAGAATAATACACTTTTCCAGGTTTGGGTCTTGTCATATGAAATCTAAACTGGCCAAGTTTCATCTGAATGATAATTAAGATCATTGAAAGTCTTTCAATTCCAAAAGGTTACAGACACTGCACACAAAGCACATGAAATAGTTTTTTGCAAATGTGCTTCCTTTTATCTGATGAAAAAATATAATTGTGCATGCATATTTACAACAACAACAAAAAAACTAAACATGAATTGGTAGATACAAAGCATTACGTTTTGTGTAAAATGGTGTTACAGTATAGGATTCTATCTGAAAATTCACTTTTTTACCTACAGTAGGTGAGACTTTTTAGCACCAGCGCCATGTTGTGTAAATAAATCTTGAGCTGTGTGTACGAAGTGTAAACTGTTGCACATGAGCGTATTTGAAATGTCGTTTAATTCTATAGATCATGTTTTTTAGTGACATTCATATGGCTCATGTAATTATCTGTCACGGTCTACTTTTTATTGGTGCTTTAATTATTTTAAAACTCTTTTAAACACACATACACACACTTTGTCACACTTGTCATGCAGGCATGAATGACGTAGCTGTCACCACAAACACCCCACATCCTTTACATTCTCGAGACGCACAAAGTTTATGCACACACATACACACACACACACACACACACACACACACACACACACACACACACACACACACACACACACACGGCTTTGTCAAACTGAAAGCGCATCACAATTATGTGATTCAAAAGGATCTGAAATGCCACACACACTCTCTCTCTCTCTCTCTCTCACACACGTTTACACATTTCGAAGCCACAAAAGCCCAAATGTTTGCAGCATCGATTCGAGTGTTTATAACGACGCCACCCCCGCTCCCCGTCTGCCCTTACACGACCCGAAAAACTTTACTCAACTCCACACACTCATACGGTTCACGCCCACATGTGAACAAAAAGATAGTACACGTAATGCATCATTACTGGAAATGTCAGAGTGACACTTTAAGGATGCAGTTCAGGATCTCCTACACAGCTGTGTGGTTATCAAACGGGAAAGTGACCGGATAGCACTTTATTACAGATGTTTATTTTCTCTTATCCATGGAAGAACCTTTTCGTCCACTCCCTTTAAGATCACTAAACGGATGATCTCATGGTTTGTGGGTAGATGCGCGATGGGCATATGTCTGATTTTTTTTTTTCCTGGCCCAACGCCTCGAGTTTTAAATGTGCTGGTCCGTCGTGTATGTGCGTACAGTATGTGTGTGGTAGTGGAGAAAACCCATCTTACGCATATGTGGTCAGCCACTTCACTCCTGCCTTCGTGTGTGCACACGTTGTCTGACTTTCACTTTACTGCAAAGAGACCAAAGAGAGGCAGATACTTTTATTTTTATAGACCTTGTGTGTGTGTGTGTGTGTGAGTGGGGTAGAGAGAAAGAAATGGGGGGAGGATGATTTGAAGTTTGAAAAAGAAAAGAAAAACAGCTCGAATGTCTTTTCCACTAGCTTTTATTGCTGATTATAATAAAGATCACGGCGTTGGTGTGTCACCTGCGTCATTACATTCTCATTTATTATAACTATAAAACATAATCAAAGGTTAACGATATATCCAAATGTCATAAAACCAGGGTTCCCACTTATCAGCAGCATACCGTTTATGATTTGTTATGAAATAATAACACGCCTGTTATCATCCGATGCAGATGCAGGTTTTTTTTCCCCCCCGCAGAAGAAGAAAATAGAAAAAGGAAGAGAAACAGAGTGATGAGAAACAGAGAGTGTATCTGATCAGACCGAGAGCTGAGATCAGACTCCAGGCGTTTGTTCTGTAAATCTGTTCCCCTTCTCAAAAAACTTATTTAGATGTTTAAATTCTGGCGTGTCCTTCTCTGAGATTCATATTCTGCCTGATAAGTATTGGCACCCTTAATGAACGTGCATTCAAATGTAAAATCAAGCTGTCGCCAAATACACTGGCGTTTAAACTTCATTCTTGAAGAAACTTCAAGAGTGAAGAGTCAAACCGAGACTTTTGATTGCGCAGTGTGAATAACAGAAGACAGTTATGAAAGTAAGAACTACCTTTCTTTCTCTTATAGAATCCCCTGATACACTAATGCGCTTATCCTAGTGTTTCTACTTCAAGGTAGAAGGTTTTCTCAGTATGCCGGAGCTGTGATCAGACTGCTCGCTTCACATCTGAAAGCAACGGCCTCCCAGGAACCCCTTTAATGGACCAAACATGTGGTCAGGACTGTACGGGGGACGTGGCAATAATAATAACTCCCAGCCGAGTTCCTGTAATGTGAATGATTATATGTACAGTTTCTACAGACGGATGCGTCTCTTTTGCAAGTTGAAAAGTTGCAAGTTATCCGTCGATTTTCACGGATCAGCCGTTCCAGTTGTTCAGTGTTCACAGGAACAACTGCTGCCACCTCGAGCCACCTCGTCAGGATCGTCATTCATGGACTTCTCCGAAACGTTTGCCCCATTCAAAGGTTTTACTGCTGCGAAGAGGCTCACCAAAGTGCTGCGCTTAACTCCTTCTTCTTCCTTCATTCACAAGAAATTTCATCACAGCTCCCAGTTTGACTTGAACGCCCCTATATGCCTATCTAGAAACCTAAACTTTTAGTTCTGTTTCAGAATCTTAGAGCACACAAAGGTTGAAGAACCCTGAAACCATGACATGCTTAATATCGATACTAACTGCTTTTATATAACCTGTACACCAGCGCCCATCTGTTTCTTTGCTGCTGAAAGTGTTTTAAAAGTGTTCCTTCTCGTGCCTTCTCATCGAACAAATACAATAATCAAGTTTCTGGCGAACACACAGTGCAAAGATGCGATAAGGAAAAAATGCTAAATTCCATTCCTGGAGACAAGGGAGCGTATTGGCTCTGCTATCTAGTTCAGAGAGATGTGGTACGTTATTTTTTCTCTCTCTCTCTCTCTCCCCTGTCACAGCCGCAGGAGCCAATGATGTGCATCTGTGAGCTTAAGTATTCAATAGAGGGTAGAAAGCGCTTTGTTATAAGTGTGTGACACTGCCCTGAAATGATGCTCTATGTGTCTCAAACGAAGCGGAGTGTAAAGCCTTTACTCTACCCCTTCAGCTAGTGAATTTAAGACAGAGGAGAGGTAGAAATCTGCCGTCATTTTTATCCTTTCCTTTATTTTTGCTTTATACAAGGGTGAGTCAAAAATGATCCGCACTCCGATTGTACTAGACCCTGCGCTCTGACCCCAGACTACTAACAAGAAGCTGGAATATGCGAAGAATAAAGAATTTCACTGTGCAGTAATGTATGTGTGACCAATAAAGGCTAACTTAACATAACTTAACTTAAACTTATAAAGTCCTATGACCGTCTGCCCAGTCACTGCTGTGCAGATGTGAACAGGTTACATCAGTTCATTTCTGATTGCGGTGCGAGCGGAAATAGACGTCCCACTTGTGATTTTCACGAAAAAAGGGCGGTGTGAAGTAATTCGTTTATTTGTGGTCTGAGGATGTACGTGGTGCTGAAGCGACTCCCAGAAGCAGACATCTGCAAACTAAATTTGGACCGATACTCTAAGGAGGGTGAAAGTTTCTTAAAGAGAATCGTTCCTGGTGATGAGACATGCATTCATCACCACGAGCCTGAGAGTAAAAGTTTGGAACGGAAACGTCCTCAATCGCAGACCAAGAAAAAGTCCAAAAGTCAAGCATCAGCTGACTATCAGGAAAGGTGATGCTCACAGTTTCCTGGGATTCTCAAGGGCCAGTGTTGGAACATTATTAGGAAATATGTTCAGCTCACGAGAGAGCTGAAGCCTGAACTTCGGATTAAACGCAGAGGACTGCTATCCAAGGGCGCCGTGATCTTGTATGATAATGCGCGTCTGCACACTTCTACCCATACTGTCAACAAAACTACATTTTGAGGTGTTAAAGCATCCTTCCTATAGTCCTGATCTCGCTCTATCAGAATTTCTCCTGTTTGGTCGCCTGAAAGCAGGTTTATGAGGACGAAGATCCACTTCTGATGAAGACGTGAAGACAGCAGTGCACTACTGCCTCATACAGTAAAAAATGAGTGAATGCGAAAGCTTGTTGACAGATGGGAAAAATCTATGACTCGCCCTCATAGTTTTCTGAGCATTACTTGAAAAAAGAAGTGGTGGTGTAGTGGTTAGCACTGTCGCCTTGTACCTCCTGGGTCCGGGTCCACGTCCGGGTCCACGGCTTGATTCACGTCTCTGTGTGCGTGGAGTTTGCATGTTCTCCCCGTGCTTGGTGGGTTTCCTCTGGGTACGCCGGTTTCCTCCCAAAGACCTGCAGATTAGGTTAATTGGCGTTCCCAAATTAGCCGTAGTGTGTGTGTGTGTGTGTGTGTGTGTACCCTGCAATGGATTGGCACCCTGTCCAGGGTGTACCCTGCCTCGTGCCCTAAGCCTCCTGGGATGGGAGAGGCTCCAGGCCCCCCACGACCCTGAATACAGGATAAAGCGGTATAGATGATGAGTGAGTGAGTGAGTGAATAAGTTTTGCTTGACGAACAGCTTAAGTGAATCTTTGTGTGTATTTTTTATAATTGTTTTTGATGCATGCTAATAATTCAAGAGCACGATAGAGAGTTGGTCGCTTTAGTGTCCTGGCTTCTTAGTGGAGAGAAAATGAGCTTCTTTACCTGTAACATGTCATGTTTTTTTTTCTGCACTTGCCGTTTTGAATCTAGGTTTGAACTTATTTTATTTATTTACTCAAAATCCCAAAGAGTTCACTTTTTTTTATTCAGTTAAGATGATCCACTGGCTTAAGCATAAACCGTTCAGTTCTTTAAATCTTTGCTCGCAATCCCTAGAATTATCTTCTCATTGTGTGTGTGTGTGTGTGTGTGTGTGTGTGTGTGTGTGTGTGTGGAAATACGCTTACTTCCCATATGCTTACTTACACATGCTGTACAGTACTGTACACACACTATCCTTCCAGGTTTTAATATTCTGTTTTCCAGTTCTTAATCCAATTCCAGTTGTTTGAACAATCTCCTTAGTTGTTGTCTTTGCTTGATGCAGGGTAGTAATTTGTCTCTTCTGAAACAGAGCAACATCGTTGCCACGACCACAGGATACACTATGTCTCCTGACACGGGTGTTTGAGAAATGAGAAGCTACTCACTGCATCAGTTAGCGGTAAACACCTTGTTGCCAGCTGAACCATATTAATCACTGCAGTAATTACAGTACCCATTAGTCACGTTCAAAAGTTAGTACCCCCCTCTTTTAATCCTGTGTTTTTGTGTAAAAAATCCCTATTCTGAGCACCTACGCAAGTCTTGCCTCAGGTTTCCAAGACTAAACGACTGTGCAAACTCTCTGCTCTCGGGTTATGATTCCTTACAGTCTCTCGACTATTTTTTTTCTTCTCCTCTCTCTTTGAGCTACTTGCGTGTTTGTGTAGCTCCAAGTCACTCTGAATCAGAGCTGCCCCGTGACTGAATAACCGAGCGTACGCAAATGTGATTCGCCGCTGCTGTGTTGTGCTGCAGCTGCGAGTCCTAAACGCGGTACAACACGTACATAGAGGAGGCACACAAGGACTCATCTGTGTCCAGCCTTCATGAGTCCTTCCCCTGTTTAACAGTGCTGACGCGTTACTCTGGCCTGCACACTAGATTACAGGCTGCAAGCGCTTCATGGGCTGTTAGCATGTGCACATAAACTGTAGGTTAACGGTGTGTGCGAGTCTGCAAGTGTGTACGTATGTGAATATATATATACACACACACAGGTGTGTGTCTTTGTGTGGTTGTGTTTCCTGACTTGAGGTTTCGAATGTTGTAAATGAGGAAGTGGGTGACTGTGTGTGTGTGTGTGTGTGTGTGTGTGTGTGTGTGTGTGTGTGTGTGTGTGTGTGTGTGTGTGTGTGTGTGGAGCTAAGCAAAGCACCCCTCCGAGCACCAACCCCACATCTTCCTGCCTATTGACATCACAGCTGACAAGGGTGGGCTAGGCAGCGCATGAAGGGTCGAAGGCACCGAGCCAGGAGGCTGTATCACTTGACCACAGCCAACTCGCTAACAGTCGAGAGAAAGAGAAGCGAGAGCGAGTCAGAGGAAAGGGCTTAGATCCAGGAGGCAGTATCGCCCCGCTACAAGCACTTCATCCGGCTGCAGACCTGAGACTACCTCAGTCTTGTATACTGTGCAGACGTGTGTGTATGTGTAAAAAAGCGAGCGAGCGAGTGAGTGAATGCAAGCCCCTCAGTGCGTGCGTGTAAGCCCAGGATGAAGGATCGCCTGAGCGCCCGAGTAGCCATGCAGGAGCGTTTTGAGCGAGCGTCTGTCTCTGTGTGCCTTTACACAGACGAGTCGTACCAGAAGCTGGCCGTGGAGACCATGGAGGAGTTGGACTGGTGCCTGGATCAGCTCGAGACCATCCAGACCTACAGGTCCGTCAGCGACATGGCCTCCAACAAGGTGAGCTCAGCCATGCACTATATATAAATAAATAAACATATATATATATACAGTACGCACACTTTGTTAGTTCAATACTGTAACTTTTAGAACTCTTTTGTCAAGTTCATCTGTGATCATATATTCCTGCTTCACGTTCACGATGACTTTGCGTGTCTCTATGAATGCCGCTATTGAGAATCCCGTGCCAGCAGATTGAAGTACAGTATATGAACCCTGTTATGCAACAAAAAAAAAATCTTAAATTGCAGCTGCCTAAAATGCCACGACTAATAAGGCACATCAAAGAAGAAGAGAAAAAAAATTCCTAACATTGCACACGTTGCATTGAAATGCATGGCGCTTAGCTTAGCATCAGAGCCCATCGCTGATCCCAGGTCAGATCTTTTGCAGCCGGAGTTGTCCGCTAACTGAAGGAAATCATATGCAAAAGTGTGTGTGTGTGTGTGTTGAGCACGTCTGCTTTCCTCATTGAGCAGGTCGTAGCATGCCTCCCGCTGCTGGAAAGGATTTCCAGACGATGAGCATGAGGGAGACGTGAGCGTTTGCGTGAGTGTCTGTAGTTATATGGGTATTAAAACAAAGTCGAAGGGGTGATAAATGTCAGCCTGTGTGTGATATATTGCTATAATTGCCGTAGATCCGGATTCCGTGCTAAGTCTGCTGCTTTTGTGCAATGCACAGTTATTAATTATTTAAAACTCATAAATAAGCGCTGCACACGAGGTAAGGACAAGCGAGACAGGATGACATCTGCGATCGTGATGCCCACAGTCACTGTGTATTACATACTGTAGCTCCTCATCCACGAGCTATCTGCATGTGATTGTATGAATGAATCAACACATCTGCTTAGTTGTTCGGTCCAGCACGCGTGTGTGTGTGTGTGTGTGTGTGTGTGTGTGTGTGTGTGTGTGTGTGTGTGTGTGTGTCTGTGTGCGCACTGCAGATGTGTGAGTCAGGTTTCCTGTCTCCTTCCTAAGCCGTAGCCGGGCACAGACTACAATAGGAGAGAGTGCTGTGTCAGGACAAAGCGCGCTCCCTCCCCTCCTGTTTGTTTCTCCTTCTGCTGACGTCAAACTACAACAAGGGGACACTGGCGGACACAATGGGGCTGATCGCTATCACATACGAACCAAACACATTGAATTAAAAGTGCACCGAAGAGCTCAGCAATCTGTACAGTAAAAGTACAGTACAAGTCATGCTTTTCATATTTAACGCACTTTGCGCAAAGCAAGTTTGCATTATTGCTTACTGTAGGTCCGTGGGTTAATAAGGTCCGTAGGGTCAACTCCGGCCCTCAAGGGGGCGCCAGAGACCACGGGGGGAGGGGGGGGGGTGTAGTGTGACGTCGTAATTACAGTAGATTTGTGCATGTTGAATAACATCATAATTGACCCATTTATGTGTAATTAAAAGTCTGAAAACTATTTGAACTATTTAAAACGATCGATTTATTCTTTTGTGTCTATGTATGGGGTGTAAAGGGGGAAAAAAAGGCTAGGACCTACAGGCTTAGGTTATAGTATAAATCTATAAAGAGTCATTCCTTTAACAGACTTGTAGTAATTTATTCTGTTTATTATTACGAGTTAATACAATATCATGTTACAGAGAAAACAAAAAGTCAAATCTTAGCTCTATAATCAACTACAGAGATTTTTTTTAATCTGTTGTATCTGTTTGTATTTATCTGTTTGTAACTGTAACAAACATTAAGAGAAAAATAGAAAATTAACCAACCTTCTGACCAATCAGAATCTTCCAAACACAATCAGGTGTCTTGATCGTAAAGGACGTACTGTAGTCTATGATGTACATCATTTCCATCCTCATTAACTCTCATTATGATGATCTGGAGCCAGCAAAAGTAAACAAATGCCCCCTAGTGCATAAAAGAAAGATTGATACGCTGCTTTCTTCCCCCCTTCGTCACGCTTTGTTGTCTCGTTTAATTATATCTTTTATAGCGCATTTGCTCCTGTAAACACTTTAAAAATTAAACATGGAGGCATCGTTTTCAGTTTCACATGTTGTACATATCGCTAATTAGCTGTAATAGTACACCAGGTCTCGCACACGGTACGCTGTGTACAGGACGCTACATATACAGTACAGGAGTGTGCTTACAGTATATTTGGAGAGCAAACTGAGAAATATACTGTACACCAGTCTACACACATACTGTACATAGGTCAGCTATCACTTCATCATGCTGTAGAAAGCCTGATCAGAAATAAAAGCGTGTTAGGATCCAACACGGCCGAAGTCAAGGTGGAAAATGGAAGGAGGAGGTTTAAGAGCTCCGGAGGATGAATGGGATAAGTTACATTATGGATCAATGGTGAAGAAGAAATCATAAATAACAACAACAACAAAAAAAGCCACAAGAACAAGGCAGGAGGAACAAAAAGCGCAGAATAAGTATGATGATGATGATGATGAAAGAATTCCTCTTCTTGCGTACACAGAGGTTGGGGGTTAAGATGATGGAGGTCTCAGAAATTCTACGATGTGCTAAGAAGAGAGTATTCGGACCCCTGAGTTGTTACTCCAGCCTTTAGGAATGGAGCACCCTATGTGTGTGTGTGTGTGTGTGTGTGTGTGTGCGTGTGTGTGTGTTGTTTTAACTCGATGGCAGGAAAAGCCGTGATCTCATTTGTATACTTGATCTCATTCCAGTGCAAAGAATACTGTTTAAAGTGTAAACTATGTTGCAATTGTGTGTGTGTATGTGTGTGAGTGAGTGCTTGAGGCAGAAGTGGGACGTCCTAGCATCGGGAGGGCGTGCGCATGTAGACAGTGACAAGCTCACACACTCGCACAGTTCAGGGCAGACAGAACGAACAGCTCGGAGTGACTCTCAGTATCTCTCGGCCGCGTGCGTCAGATGCCAGATCTCAGCGCTGCTCGACACTAACGCACACGTGTCTGCGCGAAGTAAGACTTCACACTCAGCCTCAAAATGGGAGCTTGTTGCTTCGAAAGAAAGGAACACAAAAAGTTTGGAAAGATTAATTGCTGGAAGAAGGTGAGCATACACCAACATTTGTGTGTTTTATTCTTTACGTTGTTTAACCGTGTTGCTCGTGCATATTGCTGGAATATGTTTTCATGGTAAAACTTAATTTTTTTTTTTTTTTTTAAGTTTTAAAGTCTTTTAGACACAACATTTTTAACATCTGTTTTTCTCAAACCGTTGTTAGCGAACAGTTCAATCCAGTTTTCAGTATCTGCAACATGATCTGAAAAGTTGCAAAGACTGTTTCTAAATAACCTTAAAGTTCCGTAATACAGATTAACGTAACAAAAAAAGAGCTACAGACGGGTCGTGAAAGTTGCGAGAAAGATTTTTACCGTTCCAGATGTAGAGTCCAGAGTTTAATGCTTTAATCTTAGTGCAAACTTCATCAGAGCAGTTTAACAAACCAATGCAGAAAATACAGCCAGGCGTTTTATTCCCTCCTTTTACTAGTTCTTGTTAACTACAGAGGAGTTTTTTTTTTTTTTTACCAACAGTGCTCAGTGCAAGTCCAGACTTATACAATTGGCTCTAAAAAAAAGAGAGAGAGAGAGAGAGAGCAATAATGATTTGGAAATGGTAGAGCGAGCATTAGTGCGGAGCTGTGGGAAACTACGTCCAGCTTTCCCGACTAATGCTTCTGTAATCTTCTGCCAAAGCATGGACATTTTGCTTAGACTTTAGTTATTTTACATTAGCAACACTGCAAAAAATATAATGCATTTGGTAGGGGAAAAAAACTAATATTTCAGATTATTTCAGATCAAATTTAGGACAATCCGTCCAGATTTTGGCAGCTATTACTCATAGACCAAAAAAACGAAAATTGATCGAAGCATTTAATAGTCCTGTTCTAATTATATTCATTATATTTTGAATAGTGTCACATGACATTTCTCTAGGGCACTTTTTTTTTTCTTTCTTTTTTTTTTTTTTATTGACAATCAAGATATTAAAAATACTTAGTTATTACATGCAATATATAACAATCAGTATTAATATGAACTGCTTTATTGTTCAAAACCTGCTGGTCAAAAAAAAACGTCTGGTGTGTCTCCTTAATCCATGCACGCTTGATCGTGTACAGTACAGAAGACGCTTTCTGCCTACTGCATCATTGCTATTGGGGTTAGGGCTGGAGCTGACCCAGGCCACGGCTCCAGAAGCCCAATATACAGTAATTCTCACGTACCAGGTTTACCATTGGTTTTTCAGCTAATTAGTCAGAGAGGCTGCAACTAATTAGCACTGTCCTCAACTATAACACGGGGCATATTCGGTCTTTAATACACCATTACAAAGTACAGTTGCACTTTCACTCAAAGACTCAGCATTACTTGAGGCATTTAGAGGAAGTGAAACACCAAAATGAAACCCGAAACACATCACAGCTTCTGGATTCTCCGAACCTTACTCGGCTCACACCCGTCTGTTTCTCAAGAAAGCCGCTATGTCATAACCAATGAGCTGTCCTCGAACTGGTTTGTCAGCTAGAAGTGCGTCATCGGGTTCTTGCCAATGCCAGCGTCGTCTTGGCGTGTACAGAAGGACGTATGCATAATGGATTTACCGCTCTTGCGCCGCCGAGTTCCTCGAATGACACAACCATGAGTAATGAGCTCGCGAAGGGGCATTCCAACACCTTAATGTCAGTCGTAATGTACAAGGAGAGGAAATGTTGCACCTGGATCAAACGCACACTCCAGTGTTGATGGGAATGAAAAATTGGACACGTGTAATTTATAATGTTGTACAGGTTCGTTACAGATACTGTAGGATCGGGGGAATCTCACAAACTTTCAGTCAACATTACAAGTTTATACTGCCCACTAGTGGACACTGTGGGTCACTGAGTTTAGCTGGATTTCAAAATGAATGCTTTTTTTTTTTTTCTCCTCACAGTATTTTAACATATCTTGATTGTCCATATTTAAAACATAAAGGACGTGCCCTAGAGAAATGGCTTGTGACACAATCTAAAATATAATGAATATAATTCGAATAGGGCTATTAAATGCTTTATAACATTCATTTTCATTTTTGACCTATGAGTAATAGCTGCTAAAAACTGGATGGAGAGGAGATACAGTTACGTCTTGAAACTAACATGAGATTAACATGGATTTTTCTATCCATATCCTTTTTTTTTTAGAGAGAGATTTTTTTTCCAATTAGGGATACGCATTAATTTAGTTACGATTTATTTTTTCCCACCTTCGTAGAATGAAAGCTCCTATTTCTAAGACTCGTATTCTAAGAGATCAGATTTGCATGGATGTCCTTGTTTCTGTTTTTGGAACTGAAGGAAAAAGATGACACTTGATGTTGTGAGTCCAGAATAGCACAGACGCTTAGACAGGTTTCCCCACTGCAGCACATTGCAGAGAGACTTTCTGCTATTGTTTTTCTCTCTCTCTCTCTCTCTCTCTCTCTCTATCGCGCTCCCTCTTTCTCGTCTCTCCTCGTCTCCAGACTTTTTCCCCCCAGATCTGATTTTTTTTTTTTTTTTCATCCATTGCGTGTCATACTGTGTTCAACATATCTCTTTATACTGCAGCTCAATATCAATATCAAGGAATGTTAGGACTAGGACTAGAATTTCAAGCTAATGTCCTTAGTCATCAGTCCAATTTAAAAGGGTTTTCCCAGTCCCAGGATGTTGCAAGGACAACCCATTGATTTTGGCTGTCTGCCTCTTACCAGTGTGTGTGTGTGCGCGTGTGGAAAGGGAGGGTGTTTGGTAAGGGTGGCTGCACTGGCAGTGTGTGGCATTTAGTGCTGAGATGCAGTGATGTCCCAGTGTGCACTGACAGAGGTAATAGGGAGACATAAGGAGGGAGGGAGATGCCTGGCTGAAAAAAATAGATGCTTCTGCAGCAGTCAGACCCACGTGATGCTGTTGCCATGGCGTTGGGGTGTAGAAGGTGGCAGCATGGAAAGAGAGAGAGAGCTGATGTCACGAAAAAGCAGACAAGCGAAAGCAATTATCCTGGTCTCTACTCTCCCTGTTTTTTTTTTCCTTTGCTTTTTCTCTGCTTTCAACGCCTGTAGAGTAAAAATAGCACAGAACAGAGTGCGAATTAAATCAAGTGTGGTTTGCCAAGGCGATCTAAACATCGTTCCCACCCTACTAGCAAGTTCCTTTGATTTAAATAAGAAGAACCGCAGCTTGGTGGGTCTCACATCACCCAAAACCGCCCATTAAAAAAAAAAAACGATTCTTAAAAGTAATACTGGATGCAGGAGATGACTCGGGCATCCTTATCCCTCCATCTTTGTGTTCTTTCTCCCCTTTCCCTGCATAACAAAGCGGGGTCTCCCCCTCCTCTATCATCTTTCTGTCAAATCATATCTGCGCTGGTGTGCATGTTGCTGGGGTTGACAGACTTCAGAGAGGGGGAGAGGAAAGCAGAAGGGAGGGGGTGAAATGAGCTAACTCAGAAAAAAAAGAAAGAGAGCGAGAGAGAGAGAGAGCAGCAGCAGCAGAGCAGCACTAATCTGAAAGAGGAAGCCCCCCTCCAGCTAGATGAGCATCCCTGTGTTTTTCCTCATTCCTCCATCACTCCCTCCCTCCCTCCCACAATGTGCTCCCTCGCTTCATCTCCTCCATAATTCATTGGTGCTAGCGGACTCTTCCAGTCAGCTCCATCTCCAGCTCAGATTGCCACGGACCACCTCGCCGGACCCTCCTGCCCAGGACATGGAGACCACACACCGGAGAACGTCGGCCGAGAGCCGAGACGTCGGCTTCAATCCGCTGTTCGCTCGTTGATCCGGACCAAGCAAAGGAGAAGAGAAGAGAAGAAGGGATTTTTTTCGCACTCCCTATCATCTGCATCTCTCTCTCTCTCTCTCTCTGGCTTCCCTTCCGTGAATAAGAGCGTACCGTTGTGGATTTTTGTCGGTTTTTGGATACAAACCAGGATCCAAAATGCCCGAAGCCAACTACCTTCTCTCAGTGTCCTGGGGTTACATTAAGGTGTGTATAGACAGGAAATGGAGGCTGTGTGGTTTGGTCATCGGTTCGGGTATTGGTTCTACAACGTGTGTGTTCTGCAGTCCTGGTGGTCTGGCGGGGGGTTCTGAGAAATGACTACCATTGCTGTGTGTGTGTGTGTGTGTGGGGTGCCTCTGCTGGAATGCGCAGCCTTGGGTTTCCGTTTGTTTGCTTGGTTGAATCGGTTTTATTTTCACACAGATGTGATATAAACCTATTAAAAACATGGTCTGATGGAGTTTTCATCAGGGGCGCGCGCTCATATCTCGCAGTGCAGTTTTTCGATGTGACGCAGGATATGGCTGCCATGTTGACTTATTTAATTATATATTCATTTGTTTATTTATTTCTGGAAGACATTGCGTGCTTGTCGGGACAAATAATCAGAACTTGCTAGTTTTTGTTTCATACAAATACAGTAGTTGTCTGGCTGCAGTTCGATGTCCAGTTTATGTATCGGTTTATTTTAATGTAGATACAGTTTATTTAGGCATATTCGTTATATGATATAACTGTATAGAATATCACAGCATTTTCTATAAATATGGATTATTATGTAAATTAGTAATTCGGCCACGGTTACAGTTTTGTACAGTATATGTAACCGACGGGTTTATAAGCATATCTATCTATCTAGAAAGCCGCTATGTCATAACCAAGAGATTTTGCATTAATGATCATTCCTCTGTTTGTTTGTTTTGTTTTTTTCCAGTTCAAGAGAATGCTGAACAGGGAGCTGACGCACCTCTCCGAGATGAGCAGATCTGGCAACCAGGTGTCAGAGTTCATCTCCAACACCTTCCTAGGTGACCACCAACCCACCCACACAACATATACAGTACCGTATGCATAAAATCTCACAATTATCCAGGGAACTGTTCGGAATTCTGTACGGTTAACAAGGATAACAAAAAGAAGCCGTGCTCCAAAAGCCGGAGACGTGAACCTTTTTGACGCTCCGAGACGTTCCGAAAATAATATACTCATTTTTTTATTTTATTTTTCCATCGAGGAAAAAAAACCCTGACTATAGCTCTCACGCACGTACCACTATGAGCTTGGTATTTCTTGAAAGCACGAGAGAGATTCCCAATGCTGCAGTCAACAGAAGAAAAAAACGGGGGGTGGGGGGGGGGATGGTTGCAGAGAAAGAAGAAGGAGATGCAGGTGGGATGGAGTCTGGTTGGGCGGGGGGGATCCTGCTGTACGGAGATGCTCATGGTGAAACCCCTGTTATGGAAGAGCCAGGCAGTAAATCTATGACTCATCTAGTTCTATATATCAGATTGGGACACCATCACCACGCACTCGTCCGCACACACACACACACACACACACACACATCCGCTCTCATAGTTCCTACAGTTTCTGGTTATTCTGAGCAAAGATTCATCATCTGAACTACTCTTGTGAATAATCGGCTCATGACGCATTTTTATGCCGTTTATTCGTCAGTATTCTTCATTGGGAAATCTCTCTCCAGTCCAGTCCGGTCCGTTTCATCTCTCAGCATCGAAGCACAGCACGGCTAACAAAAGCCTTCCTCTCGTTCTCTCTCCTTCTTATGCTTACTGTATGCAGCTCTTTCATTTTTAATAACAATTTGAAGGCAGTTAGAAAAGTAGTGCTGAGAAGAGAGAATGCACAAAAAAATCTAAATCCTGGGATTTCTACTCGAGTTGCATGACAGATAGCAGAATGCTTTATCTTCCGGCGTGAGTTAAAATTCATTATAAGTGAAACAGATGAGACGCCTGAGACGATATTTTGGCTTTGCAACACAGTTCGGATGAGAAATTAGAATGAAAAAGGCAAAATATCGATATGTTACGAGACTCTTCTCAGCAATAGCTCATGAATGAAGCTCTTCATTGGTGTTTTCCGTCTCAGGAAATTGCACCCCGACTGCGCTGTCTGTCTAGTTCACCGTCAATGGACGGCTCCTAAGGGCTGACCTTTAGAGACATCGCATTAATGCAAGCGACCCCTGCCGCGGCTCGATGATAGATCTGTAAATGTAAGAAACAAGGCAAGATGCGGTCTCTTCTCAACAAAGGAAAAAGCTCAGTCAGAGGCTTTACTGTGTCGGCTCCACTCACACACTCACACACTCACACGCGCACACACGCACACACATATACTGGAGAGCAGGTGTGAGGCGTTCAGCTGTCAAGCGCACCTGGGTTGGATCGGGTTGAAGGCAGCTGCCGACATCATTCAGACGAAACCTTTTCATCTTCACTGGTTCTCAAACAATGGCTGTATTCTCCACGTGAATATTATCCTACCTAGGAATGCCGTCTCTTATTACTTAAAGAATAAGACGACACATGGAAGTTGTAAAGCTTGTAATTAGCTTCTTTTTTTTTTTCTTTTTTTTTGGAAGTTCTGCTATTAAAACCAGTCGGACAAATTCTGAACATGTCCTGATGTTGCTCTGATTTTCCGCCTGCAGACAAACAGAACGAGGTAGAGATTCCTCCGCCCACACCGAAGGCCCGGGAGAAGAAGAAGAAGCAGCAGCTGATGACTCAGATCAGCGGCGTGAAGAAGGTGTCTCACGGGCCCAGCCTCAACAGCAGCATCACCCGCTTCGGCGTCAAAACCGACAAGGAAGATCTGCTGTCTAAGGTAACGGCCGCCAAACGAGCTGACGGAAGAGTGTGATGGAGAGTTCGAGTCCGAAAAAGTCTTAACGAAATCTGTTTGCGTTTTTTTTTGTCCGCAGGAATTAGAAGATCTGAACAAGTGGGGGCTGAATATCTTTACCGTGTCCGAATATTCCAACCATCGTCCTCTGACGTGCATCATGTACGCCATCTTTCAGGTCCGTCATCTCTCTCTTTTTTTTAATTCTTTTATTTATTTCTGTACTTAAAAAAAATTAAATAATAATCATGAGCACTTGATAGTCCACAGTCTAACTTTCACAATCTGTCCTCAACAGGAACGTGATTTGCTCAAGACGTTCAAGATCCCAACAGACACGTTTGTGACGTACATGATGACGCTGGAGGATCACTACCACTCGGATGTAGCCTACCACAACAGTCTTCATGCTGCTGACGTGGCCCAGTCCACGCATATTCTCCTCTCTACACCTGCACTAGATGTAAGGACTGGTTTTGTTTTGACTCTCCTGGGTTTCAAGATCGTCTCTGACGTGTCGGACCTGGTTGTTTATTTTCTTGCTTCATGTTTGTCCCCAGGCTGTTTTCACTGATCTGGAGATCCTGGCTGCCATTTTCGCAGCAGCCATCCATGATGTGGATCATCCAGGCGTTTCCAATCAGTTCCTCATCAACACAAGTAAGAACATACTGTATCTACACCTTTCCAAATGATTTTCCAGTAGCTGATATGTTAATCTGAACAAGATGGCTCAATATCTCCATTGTGATCTTTTTTTTCCCCCTTAGACTCTGAGCTGGCTCTCATGTACAACGATGAGTCGGTGCTGGAGAACCATCACCTAGCTGTAGGCTTCAAGCTTCTTCAGGAGGACAACTGCGATATCTTCCAGAACCTCACGAAGAAACAGAGGCAGTCGCTCAGGAAGATGGTCATCGACATGGTGAGCTGATCCTGTCCTAGTTATACACGATGTTTAGAACAATGTCTCTCATGTTGGTGTATATGTGTCTAAGACTGGTTTTCCTCGGGTCTTTAGGTACTCGCTACAGATATGTCTAAACACATGAGCTTATTAGCTGATCTCAAGACGATGGTGGAGACGAAGAAAGTCACCAGTTCAGGGGTGCTGCTTTTGGACAACTACACAGACAGGATACAGGTACGTACCTTATTCTCCGGTGTGTAATGTGTGTAAATCAGTGGTCCCGCCAAATGCAAAGAAAATCAGTCTGATGTTTAACTCAATTAACTCAATCTAATATTTTGTTCTTGATTTGTCATTCAGGTCCTTCGAAATATGGTGCACTGCGCTGACCTGAGCAACCCCACCAAGTCCTTGGAGCTGTACCGCCAGTGGACGGACCGCATCATGGAGGAGTTCTTCCACCAGGGCGACCGGGAGCGAGAGCGTGGCATGGAGATCAGCCCGATGTGCGACAAACACACAGCTTCCGTGGAAAAGTCACAGGTCCGTACTAGCAAATAAACAATCCCTAATTTGAATCATGCACTAAATGTAAAAGACTTTTTATGATGTCCTAACTTATGACGTCTCATCTCCGTCCAGGTTGGGTTTATTGACTATATCGTCCATCCGCTGTGGGAGACCTGGGCCGACCTGGTCCACCCCGACGCGCAGGACATCCTCGACACACTGGAAGACAATCGGAACTGGTACCAGAGCATGATTCCTCAGAGTCCCTCCCCACCCTTTTACCAGCCTGAAAAAGAAGGACACGGTGGAGGACCAGTGGCTGACAAGTTCCAGTTCGAGCTCACCCTGGAGGAGGAGGACTCGGAAGGCACAGAAAAAGATGAACAGAGTCAGGGAGACGAGGAGGACGAGGCGGAGGAGGAAGAGGCGGAGGATGAAGATGGCGAGGAGGAGACGGAGCCGACGACCACGCACATCCAGATTGTAACTGAAGACGCCTCACCAGTGGACACATAGGACCTTGTAGCTCCATTTAATGGCTAGTAACCATTTTTCTCTCCTTGTAATCTGGCAGTTGAAGCTTTTTAGCGAAGCCCAGAGAGAAAGAGAGAGAGAGAGAGAGAGCGTTTTTTTCGACCTTCTTGGGAGGAGCGAGACTGGCTCTCCTTGCACTTAAGTTTGGAGCCAGTTGGGTTGGAGCTCTCAGGAAACAAATGCTGCAGACATTTTTTTTTTGGAGCTGAAAGACTGGGAGGTGACTCTGAGATACAGGAAGGTTTGGGGCCAATCATTGACGCTGTGTTTGTCGAACAGGCGAATACATCCGTGGAGTTGACACTACTGAGAGATTTTTTTTGTACCAAGTGACTTTTTTTCTAAAGCTATCGGGAAAAGTCGGGGTAGCATACGAACTACTGATGAACAAGTATTTGTAAAGAAAGAAACTGTTTACTTTTCTGTACCATTTGTCTAAAGACTTTGTGTGCCTTTTTTACTATCGTCTTTTTAATGGTCTTTTTTATTTATTGAACACACTTTAGTATAACTGTACATGTTTGTTTGTTTGTTTGTTTTTTTCTCTTTTTTTTTCTAAAGACAAACCAGACAGCTTACACGTCGTTTTCTACAAACCGAAGAGAAAACTCAGTGTCTTCCTTTATATATTAGGCAATAGAACGAAATAACGGAAATGTATATTCCAGTCAAGGATGCACTTTGTCATTTTTTTATACTCGTCCCGTTCTTTTAACCTTGTCCGGTTGTGGATTTCCTACGAGCTCGTTTTGTATACACACACACACAAACACACACACAATATTCACGTAAGCATTTAAGCATGATGATGATGATTTCAAATTCGGACGATTTAAATTCAAGTACAGAGCTCCTAAATAAACCGATTGAACTTAAGAAAAGACTGAAACTATATTTAGTTGGAATAAATAAATAAACAAGTGCAGAACTTCCTTTTTCACGAAGGAAACTTTCCCTCGGGTCTTTCTAGAAAACAAGTTCCTTCAGCTTCCATTCATTACCGTCGGTTCTCACAGAAAGCATTCCCCAATGAGTAGTCTTTTTCTTCACAGGACGCGTTTCAGTAAACCAATTTCTCACAGAACACATTCTCCGTGGGTTAATGCTGTCATGTTTTTATTTGTGATCCAGCTTTAAATATTTTGAACCCCAATAGTGTTTAAAGCATCAAGCTACTTTCCACCCGCATTAGACCGTTCTATTGGACCTCATTAGATATCAATATGTTATTGTTCTGTTTCTCACCTGTACGTATATGTTCTGGCCAAAGTAGTGCGCACACGTGTGTGTGTGTGCGTGTGTGTGTGAGAGTGTATGTACATCTGTGTGTGTGTGTGTGTGTGTGTGTGCACATTTTTTCCCCTTTTATCATCCACCCATGTTTTGTTTTTTTTTCTCCCATACGCCCTTACACACCTTCTCTGTTTGGTTTGTTTATACTAGCTGAAGTCGGTCCTTTGCTGTTTATAACAGTGTATTTATTACCTTTTGTAAATACGGAATGATGTTTCTTTGTAAATTTATTTTTAATTTATATGCACTTGCATTACCGAAATTTGGTGGTGTTCTTTGTGTAGTGGGCTCTTGGATTGAGTCTGTTATATTTTGTAATATTGTTTATTTTTGTTTGTTTTAAATATTGCTGAATAAATATATATATATATATATATAAATATATAATATACAATATTAATATTGTATTTATATGCTATATAAAATATGTCACACAATATACAACTGCCCAGAAAAGTAGCTTAAAGACACACAACGCATTGGTTACCAGGAGAGCCTGTAGATAAGACACACATGCATACTGTAGACATCCGTCAGGCATTAGAAGCTTCGTGTTTCACTGTTTGGTGCAATTTGATACCACGAGATCACAGACGGCTCGAAAAACCCTGCAGATGTTTTTAATTTTTTATTCGATTTTATTTTTGGTTTTTTTGCGAATTGCTAAGAACGGTTCAGAAAGATTTCTACCATGCTGGACTCTTATACAGTACCACACATATTGGTCACAAATATCACAATCTCTGAACACCAATGTGAAAAAGAAATGAAAATAATGTGATCTTCTGTAATTACTTGTGCTAATGTGAACTATTTTTCTGACCTTGTTAGCAGTTTTGAAATTCAATTTTCTCAGTATAACTTTGTTAATCTATGTTTAAGATCTTTTGGTCCGATTCGTGTCCGAAAGGATTAGTCAGAGTTAGTAATATCTGCATGAGGGATGGGTTTTTTCGTCTAGTAATCCCACATTGTTGCAGGTGAATATTTAATGTTTCACACAATGTATGGTATAATGTATATTGTGTTCAATAAAATCTAAAGCTACTTTTCTATGAAGTGATTAAAAAATGACGCATGAATATATTTCACTTCTTTTGGTGTCTTTTTGTTCTTTAGGAATCGCTCCGATTCAATTCACTTTCATTTGTATGCCGCTTTTAACAATTGACGTTGTCACAAAGCAGCTTTGCACAATCGAAAGAATGATTGTGAATGAAAGTACGTTTGTATGAGAAGTGAACATGTAGGAATCAAAATGATCAAATCGCTTCAAACCCACCTGTTAGTTTTCCATTTAAACGGATAGAATTCTAACAATTTTACAACACGTGGTCTGCGGAGTGATGCGTAGAATGAAATGTCCCAGTGCTGCTACTGTCCATTATCGTCACTCGTGTAATGCTCGGTCAGAACTTACTACAGTACTGTTGAAATCTCCTGATCGGATCGTCTGATTAGATTTGAGTCTGATATCACCATAAAGCTGTTAGACAAAACTCGGGTTTATATGAATGTATATACAGTATGATATTATAATGTATCCAGTATAATAGATTATTGTTTCTATATTATCAGCTAATTAACAGGGAATTATATTTTTATATTATAATTATATAAAAAAATCACCACCTGGATTTAACTAAGCAAATACTTACTGTAAGATCCTTCCACTGCAATCATTAATATGGTTCATCTGGCAACCCTAACTGATGCACTGAGCAGCGTCTCGTTTCTTAAACATCCATGTCAGCATACATATCCTGTGGTCATGGCAAAGATTTTCCTCTTTTTCAGAAGAGTCTCATCATTGTCCTGCATCAATCAAATAAAGTTGTTTACTACAAAAAAAAAGAGGTCCAAGTCATAGTGCTGCACCATCATCTCTGAGGAAGAAATGTGATCTGAAAAACATCCTGAATGAGCGTGATGGGAGATCGCACACAGCAATGTTTAATAGTGAATGTAAGCTCATTCCCACATGCATGATGCAATGAGATCTCAAGGGATTGGGACTAAACAGCTGTGTAGCCCTAAGAAAACCACTTATCGGTGAGGCTAATCAAGGGGAAAAGGGTTCAGTTTGCTAGAGAGTATAAAGAATGGACTGTTGAGCGTTGGGAAAAGGTCATGTGGCCGGATGAGTCCAGATTTACCCGGGTCCAGAGTGACGGGTGCATCAGGGTAGGAAGAGAAGCAGATGATGCATCATGCCTATTGTAGTGCATACGATAGAAGTCAGTGGGGGCAGTGTTATGATCTGGGGTTACTTTAGTTGATTAGCTGTGGCTTTAGCACTGTTATCTGCCCAAATACAGTATGAGGTCAGTTGACTACCAGAATATACTGAATGATTAGGTATTCCCCATCAATGTATCTTTTTCTTCCCTGATGGCACAGGTATATTCCAAGATAACAATGCCAGGATTCATCTGGCTCAAATTGTGAAAGAGTAGCTCTGGGAGGCACGGTGGTGTAGTGGTTAGCACTGTCATCTTGCACCTCCAGGGTCCGGGGTCGATTCCCGTCTCTGTGTGCATGGAGTTTGCATCTTCTTCCAGTGCTTGGTGGGTTTCCTCCGGGTACTCCGGTTTCCTCCCACAGTCCAAAGACATGTAGGCTAGGTTAATTGGCGTTCCCAAATTGTCTGTAGTGTGTGATTGTGAGTGTGTGTGTATGTGTGTGTGCCCTGCGATGGATTGGTACCCTGTCCAGGGTGTACCCTGCCATGTGCCCTAAGTCTCCTGGGATAGGCTGCAGGCGCCCAGTGACCCTGAATACAGGATTAAGTGGTGTAGATGATGAGTGAGTGAGCGAGTGGTTCAGGGAGCATCAGCATCGTTTTCACACATTGATCGGCCACCACAGAGTCCAGATCTTAACTCTCCAGACTTTACGCAGAGATCACTCAGAGATTACTCAAGATCTTAGAACGAAATATCTGAATAGACTGAAATAAATGTTGCGACATCACATAAGCTTATCACGGTTGTAATCAGAGAAATCCTATGATACATTACAATAGACAATGTCTTTTTTTTTTTTTTTGGACAGACGGTGTACATACAGTATAGTACAGTAATCTAAGCCTAACAATATCAAAAAGAAGACATTTTTCAATCACTGCTATGGCGTGAAGCTTACAATATAAAAGACATTTCATTCATTATTTAGATCAGGAGTCTCTAGTGTCCGTGCTTCACAACGTTTTTCATTACAGGAAGTTTTTCTTAATGTTACGCTTCCTACGTAGTTTCTCAGGAACACACAGTACCCTGCACAACCCCTGATGTCTTATTTTGATGCCAAGGACCCAGACCTTCATGTTTTTTTTTTTTTGTTTTTTTTTTTAATGTAGTCTTGAATAATAATTAAAACACACGGCCAATGAAGTCCAAGCATACGACTTTCAAGTCAGTATTTGATATGACGACAGTTATTCTTCAGGCAAGCTTTTTTGCAATTGCTTCAAGAAGTCTTTATGAATACAGTAGCTCTCCAGGCTTCTTGAAGGACATTCCAAAGCTCTTCTTTGGACATTGGCTGCCTTTTGTCCTGAACTCTGTCAACATGATTCCACACCAATATTAATACAGAGATCCAGGCTTTGGTGAGGCCAATCCATGACTGATAATGTTCCACGTATGCGTTTTTTTTAATGCTTTGACTGCACTGGCGATGTATTTGGAAGACTACATTAAATAAAAAAATACTGTTAAAAACAAGTTGGTATGAGAAGTGTAAAACATCGACTTCAGGGTGGTAACGGTAACTCCACTTCACCTCGGGCGGTATGCGTTGCACCACCCTGACGTAGATTATTTTCCTATTACAGTGCTACGTGTCTCATCCTGTTTTATTCCTTACATCAATGATAGAAATAATCCTTAATCCAAAACGATTGCGAATTGTGAGCGTGAGCACGCAGCTCATTGGTGGCGGCGGTAAGAAGCCTTGTGTTTATCTCCGGCATGTCGCAGCTAGTGTGGAGCTGAATCCGGTATGACAGGGTCACATTGTGTGACGTCCTCAGGCTCACACTCGCTGCTCTGTTTCCCAGGATAAACTCTACCGTACAGTATGTGGGGTTTGCAGCGGCAGATCAGCGCCTGAACTTTGTTGGTCTTTCTGATCGATTCCTCTTTATTTTTAATGCCAAAATAAGAGTTGATGAAATGAGACTGACATTACAATACAATCTCATTTCATTTGAGGAGCGTTCAAGTCAAACCAGGACTTCAAGCACAGTACGGTGATGAGCTGGGCTAAAATAAGGTATTTTTGAATAGTGCAAATGCTTTAAAGAAGCTCGGAGGTCTGTGAATGACGGCGAGTTGATCCCACTTGGCGAATGGAACCTGAATCTCAGAACCTACCGTACACACAATCAATCACAAACACCAGTTGCACATTAAAGGATCTCTGCACAGTCCTGACATCGCTCCAAGACATTTGCACATGTTTAGGTCATTAACGGAGTTCCTGGGAGGCCAGTGTTTCTGACATGAAGCAGGTGGTCCGATCATGTCCCAGGTGTACTGAGAGAACTTTCTACCTTGATGGTAGTGACGCACTAGTGATAAGTGCATTAGTGTAGCAGGGCATTACTATATATATACAGGGAGTTTTTACCCCTCATTACTCATTCTGTTAAAGGTTTCACTTTGACTTGACCATCCCTTGTACAGTCTAAGGGTTCGGTTGAAGCATTAGTGGATAAGTCCCTGTGTTTTTTTTTTTTGTTTGTTTTTTTTTAACTGATGACTCAAGAATGGTGAATTTCATATACTTCTAGGAAGGCTTGGTTTTGGCATCAACGTCAAATTAATTGCAAACATCTGCAGGAGGATTATTGTGGAACAACATTCAACATCACCACAAATGGTCCAATGAAAGAAGAATAAGAAAAAAACAGACAAAATGGGATGAATGAGTGAGACCAGGCAGTTGGGTCAGGAGATTAAGCAAAGTGAAACATCCTGTAGATTTGATTTCCTCAGCGTTACAGATTGGTGCTATAGTGTTATCCGCTATTATGCCATCACTGAGACTTTGTGACATAACGAACTGCTCAGGATTAATACATTTCAGTAAAACAAATGATAGATATTAAGTGTTATTCATTATAAGGGCATCAGGAACATTTGGACAGTATTAGCAGTATTAGTGCAGTCATAAATAAAAATGTCTATTACTGACTAATCACTTCAGCCATGATTGAGCTCCTTTGTGACATTACAGATCAAAAGTGCTGCTGAAACACTCTGATTATTTTCATCCCTTTGCTCTCCTTGAGCAGCCCCGTAAGATTGCTGATATTTTTGGAAACCAAAAAAACGTGACTGAAATATTAGGCATCATTTTTATATTTTTCTTCATTTATATATATACTTTTTTTCTACAGTACTTTTGCTTGCTATCTGTTGAAAAGTGCAACGCTGAAATTGCCTCCTCAGTTCAAGTTGCTTTCCTGCTGACTTTATAAGGTATTAAACAGGAGCCTGAAATAAAATGACACCAGAAGTCACGAAAGAAATACGAGACTAGAATGAGGTCTAAGGAGTTCACATCATCCCCTGAGAGAGTATTAACTTTGTATATGAAATCTAGAAATCAGTCTTGTCCTGGCCAGCCCAAACTATTTTTAACCTCTGGCCAATTAGCAGAATAAAGCGGTGACGTGAGAGGAGCCGAGAGAGCTGAGAGCATCTGCAGCTCCCGCAGCTCTCTGCAATCTGTTCAGAGACACACCAGCACACACACACACACACACACATACACACAAATAGGCACGGCAGTGTTTTATCAAATGTGTTGTCATGTATTTAACAATTTATGTCCAAAAGTTTATATTTATTTATTTTACTTTTTGCATTACTTTAATATATTAGCAATTTTGTTCCAAAACTAAATAGCAGCTAAAAACTGTCAAAACCTAGAATGAACCTTTGAATCTTTTTTTTGTGATTTCATGGCTAGAAAAAGCAACCTGTAAACCTAGAGTATTTCTTTTGTTCCTCCTTTTTGCTTTCGCTGCTTGATTTGGCCATTTGAAAAAATGTACAAACTGTAAAACGGGTCATGTGACATGACAACTCAGGCTATAATATAATATAATATAATATAATATAATATAATATAATATAATACAGACTTTGGGAACAAGGTGGGGTACACCCTGAACAGGGTGCCAGCCCATCACAGGGCACACACACACACATACAGTACACACACTACGGGCAATTTCGGAAATGCCAGCTAGCGAGTAGTCTCGAAGAGTGATTCGTTCATTTTCTATTGGGTGCGCATGAGCAAAGCATCACAGAACCTCCGTAGGTTATGTACAAGAAACAGAACTGAACGGTTCTCATCGAATCTTCTAGTCGAATCGTTCGTTCTTTTATCACGTGACTCCCATAGACGTTGTGCAGTGCACTAGATACAAAAGAACGAATGACTCAGACTAGAAGATATGATGGTGAGCTGCTCATTCTGTTTATAATAATATGTCCTTAGCTGCATTGTGATATTTTCATTACTGGAACTACAGATGGGGCAGTTAAAAATGCGCGTCTGCAGGACAGGAATCTCATGGCGACTCGCGGCAGTGCGTGGGAATTCAAGAGACGCGATGTCGCAGGAAATACGAGACCAGTAGGTGGCAGTCATGTTTCAGGCGCAGTCTCAGGCGCACATTAAAACAAGCAACTAAAGTTAACGTGTGGAAATCATATTTATTGTAATATTTTCAGTTCTTAATATAATATCTTTCTATTGTGAGGTTTTATTGTGAAAATGTGACAGAAAACAAAAGCTATTATCCAAATATAGCCAAATTTGTGTATGTAAACGTGTTGGGGGTCTGTGTATTGAAAATTTTACATTTTATTTTATTTCTGGTCAAAAGAACGAAATGAACTAAATGACTCAAAAAAAAGATTCGTTCATTTTGATGAACTTGATTCAAAGAACCGAGTCACTAAAATGATTCATATTTCACGTCACTAATCACTAATCACATCAC
>QMIH01000030.1:0-113019 GCA_003987875.1 Clarias batrachus | reverse complement strand
ATTGTCGTTTTTGGTGTGTGTGTGTGTGTGTGTGTGTGTGTGTGTGTGCGTGTGTGTGTGTGTGTGTGTGTGTGTGTGTGTGTGGGTAATGCGATTATGGGATATCACTTGGAGACCTTTTTTATTCATGGTAATGAAGGGGTGGTCTGAAGGGTTTGAAAATAACACGTTAGAGTGTTGAGTAAAACTACAGGTACCTAAAGAAACACAGAAAGAGAACGAGAGAGAGAGAGAGAGCACAGCAGGGAATACGTGTCTGTGTGAAAATAGAGAAGACCCTCAGAGACGGAGATGGATAAAAAGAGAGAGAGTTAGAAAGAGAGATGTGTGCATGTAAAAGGGCAGAGAGAGAAAGGGCGAGAAAGAGAGAGCACAGCAGGGGAATTGTGTGTATGTGAAAATAGAGATACTGAGACAGAGAGAGAGAGAGAGAGAGAGAGAGAGAGCATGGCGTTTTAATCATCGCTATCTGTACCACAGAAGCGATGAGCTCTCTGAGCTCCTGCCACAGCATGGTTTCTAAAGTTGGGCCACTGCTGAGCTGGGGTTGCCATAGCAACCCTATTAAAAATGGCTTTGGCTGATTCAACTCTGCTTATTGTGATGCCACCCAAACATTCTCGCACACCGCTGTTCCTTCTCTGAGGATGAACACAATGGCGTGGTTTAGATCTCGCCCGTTCAATATGAGTATTATTAGCTGAAATGTTTCCTCGGAGCGGTGTTTGTAGATCAGTGATGCATGACGAATCACATGATTCGAGGATCTGAGGTGGTCTTAGGGCTCCTAGATTTATTCGTCTCGTGTAGGCTACACTACCTCCAAGGCAAATGAGTCACAGAATGTAAAATGTAATTTCAGCATGTATTAATCAAACTAGAATATGATACTAAGGACACATCCAGTGGAAGCACAGCATGCACCTCGGCCGGGATCGTCATCCGTGGACGTGCGGCCTCCCTCAAAACGGCGAATGTTTTCCTGCGGGTTAGTGTCTCATCATCGCACTATTTACTATTCTTCTCTAAATGTCATCAGTGTTAGGTAATAGGTTACGTCAACTGTGTGCGCAAATAAAAGGGAATCTGAAAAAATGACAAATATTCTAAACTTGAAGTATTTTATCCTGGTTCCATCTCGCCAACGCCTTCTGAGGACGTCAAATAAAACCAAAGCAGGAAGAAGAAGTGGACATGACAGGTGTGAGGACATGACACAAAACAACATGCAGTGATGAGTGTGCAGGATGTAGAATGGCTCAAATATGGAGACTGAGATAGACATTGCAAAACAAAGGCCATTTCTGCATTGATTTGGAAGTATGTTTGGCTTATTAAATTGTTTTAATTACGTATAATCTGAACCTGCAAAAGCAACCATGTTTAATACGCAAATATTTTAGAATGTGTATTTTGGAATTTGTAGCACTCACTCACTCACTCACTCGTTGACTATACCGCTTTGTTCTGTATACAGGGCCGTGTGGGGCCTAAAGCCTGTCCCAGGAGACTTAGGGCACGAGGAGGGGTACACCCTGGATGGGGTACCTGCAGAAACCACAGCTACAATCTGCCAGAAAAGTGATGAGTGTAACCCAAAAAAATGCATAGCTTTAGTCTGCAAGAAAAGTAATAAACAAAATGTGCAAAAAATGCATGGATTTAGTGTTCAGTGTAAATGCAGAAATACGTTGTTTACTTTATAGAAAATTTGATGAATGTAGCTGCAGGAATGTTTTAGTGGGCAGGGAAAGGGATGCATGTAAGATAGGGAAATGCATGGTTTATACAGTACCATGCAGGAAAATTTTATGGTAATACTTAATGTGTGGGGAAATGATTAATGTAGGAATATAGGAACTGATGAATGTAGTGTAATCCCCAAAAATGCACAGCTTTGGTCTGCAAGAAGAGTGAAAAATTAATTGTACAGAATGGTTTTAGTCTACAGGGGGAGTGGTCAATGTAAATGCAGAAATGAATAGTTTTAGGTTGATTCATGTAAATGCAGATACTGTATGCATGATTTGAGCTTGCCGATTTGAAATGCATGGATTAGGCCTGCAAGAAAACTGATAAATCTAAGTGCAAAAAAAATGCACTTCTTTGGTCAACAAGAAAATGATGCAGGTATGCACGGTTTGAAATGCAAGGTTTAGTCTGCAGGAAAATGTAGAAATTAAGTGCAAAAATCCAGAAATGCATGGTTTTAGTTTGCAGGAAAAGTGCATAATGTACAGTAAGTCGCAGGAAAATGCACGTTTTTGATCGGCAAGAAAAGTGATGAATGAAATGAAGATACGCCTGGATTGAACTTGCAGGGAAAATATATGTAGTCAGAAATTGTAGTTTTAGATTACATGAATTGTGATGAATGTAAAACTGTGCAGAAATATACAGTACGTTTTTTTTTTTCTTTTTACTGCGCAGGCAGTGTGATATACTGTACGTAGCTGCAGAAATGCACGGGGTTTAATCTGGAGGAAAGGTGGTCAGTGTAGTTCTTGAGCTCGTGCTTTAAGCTCGTGCTGCACGCTACGCGCTCGCGCGCCTCGTTCCGGCTGCAGCCGCGCGAGAACACTGTTTATAATGCAAAACTGACAGAAAAAGAAGGAACATCGGGAACAAAGTGGATGTAGTGTGTTATTATCTCGTTGTCTCGCCGCTGTAATGAGCTGGCCGTTAAACACTTCCGTGTTTGTGTGAAGTCAGAGCTGAGACACCTGGACTCAGGAGTTCACTCACAGGTAAAGCCGGAAATTAAAGATCCTCGCAAATGTTTTAAGTTTGTTGCAATTTATTGAAGCAATAATAAACATGTTTAAGATGAATAAGCCCACGGCCAGGTATGTGTGTTGCTTGTTTAAAGAGGAACTGTGCTGTCAAAGCGAGCATATGATCAGGTGTGTGTGTGTGTGTGTGTGCGTGTGTGTGTGTTCAGCAGTTTCATAAAAGATGAAAACTGTTGTAAATAAAAGTTTTTTTTTTTTTTTTTACAGATGTAGCCTGTGAGCTGCTGTTTGGAATCAGAAGTTCCTGTTTATTTATTTATTTATTTATTTATTTATTTATTACAAACTGACACTCATGGATTAGTTGCTGGTTTATTAACATTTCTTTGCCAAGTTCAGATATAACTTGTTCAGTGGGAGATGAATGTGAACCATCCTCTGGTAGTCTCCTCCTCCTCTTCTTCCTCCTCCTCTTCCTCCTCCTCATCATTAGGGGGTGAGATCCAGGGGTCACATGCACTTGGTCTAGAACTGTATGACCTGGTTGTCTGTTTTCCTGGAGTGCAAAATGTATTTGGTATAGAGGCCCAAACTCATTGTACACTCAGTCTTGGAGCACAGGATGGCTTTTGTTTTTCCCTTGCAATGAACAAGAGATGTTTACTTGGTCTAGAGAGCTCAGGATGGATGTGTGGTTTAGACGGCTCAGAATGGATGAGCGCTCAGGGTGGATGCATTCTTGGTCCCACTTTCTCAAAGTAGATATATACTTGGTCTGGAGAGCTCAGGGTGGATGCATACTTCGTCTAGACAGGCCAGGATGGAGGTATACTTGGTCAAGATAGTTCAGGGTGATGGTGTACTTGGTCTAGAGAACTCGGTGTGTATGTGTTCTTGGTCTCGGGAACATGGAGTGGATGCGTACTTGGTCTAAACAGCTTGGCATGGATGTGTGGACTTGGTTTTGTGAGCTCAGGCTGGATGAGTATTTAATCTAGAAAAAAGACTGACCCTATTCCAGAGTGATGGCCGTGTCAGGGTAAGAAGGGAAGCAAAAGAAGCGATGCACCCATCATGCGTAGTGTCCACTGTACAAGCCTCGGAATGGAGTTTTTCCTTTCTCATGGCAGGACTCAAATTGTGAAAGAGTGGTTCAGGGACCATGAGAATCATTTACACACATGAACTGGCCACCACATTGTGCAGCAATGCTAAAGGTGATTGAATAAAACCTTATTGTGGTTTATTTATTTATTTATTTATTTTTTGGCGGGTAACTGCTTTGCTGTTTTTGTTGTTTGACTGTTGGGAAAGATTGTTGTTTGTAGTGTGGAAGTCCAACCAAACAGCTTTATAAAAAAGAAAAAAATCCTTGTTTTTTCCCTGATCAAACTATAAAATATTGATGATGAATGTAGATTTCTTTATTAGATTACATCTTATAGCCATTTTTTCATGGGATATTTCTTGGCTTTACTAGTTTATTTATTTATTTTCCTTTTTATTACTGTGTAAAGAAATATTCTTAGTGTTAATGTTTTTATTAAGAAACCTTGAGTAAATTATAATAAAACTATCAGGCTGGTTTGAATAGCTTGCTCTTATTTTCACTGGCCTTAGGCCTGAGGCCAGAGACAGGAGTGTGTGTGTTGTTGTGTTTGGTGGGGTCTGTTGAAGTCAGTACCATGGTGATCTGCTTCAAATGACACACTTGAGAGAATTTAACAGCTTGTTAAAATTTGTTACACACACATGCAAGGGTTCACATTAAAGGAATTCATGAAGTTGCCAAGAAGTTGACAAAAGATGCAGGGTGGCGAGGTTAAGGGAAAGACAGCTGTCTCTTAGAGCAACTGTGCGAAAGAGTAAGAGTCAAACGATCAGGTCCTCTGCATGAGTTCTGGCGTCAAAGAGTAACAGTACACTGTTAGAGAGCATTTTGCTTAGGACGCTTTCAGCAGCTATTACGTAATGACGTGTATGTAAGTGATATTAAACCAGGATGCCGCAGTTGAAATTGAAGCGTTACCGGTCCATTTGACGCAATATAATTCCATGCTCGGGTCGTGTCACAGTCATGCAGCCGAAGGGGCCGTAATGCGATCCGTACCCTCGCGTACGTCACAGTGCTCATGCCGCCTGCTCACCCATTGCTGACCCAGCTGCTGCGCGCCTGATCTCTAATAAACCAGCTGTCCATGAGGATGAATATCCTCTCTTTAACACCCAAGGTCTGATAATACAATGTGTAATTTAAAAAAAATGCCCATGCTGAACCATACATGTTAACTAGTACAACCTAAAAACGTCCAAGTTTTTGGGTAGAAGAGGACAAAAAATGGTTAACCACTTCTTGGCTGCTTCTTCTAAGTTTGGAATTAAAATGACATTGTTGGTAAAGCAATGTACAGTAATTGTACAGAGGACCTGTTAAATTAGATATTCAGATGGGTCTCTAGTGAATGGAAAAACAAATGATGTGAGGAAAAAACTTTGTCGTTTATCCACTGTTGTATTGACCAGGGTTTAAACAAGCCAATTACATTTTCTCCTAATGTGACCTAATATAAGAAATTCACCTCGCCCATATTGTTGCTCATTTGGAGGAGGAGTGAAATAAAGTGAGTCTGAGGTATGAAAAAAAATACTGTACATTGTTTAAGAGATATTTCACCGGCAGCATGAGCATACAGACTTTGGAGGAGCCCTGAAACCTGTGTTAACTTGTAAATAGTAAAGTATGGGATCTTTGTGTGTAAAAAAATGTTTGAGTGGGGTTCAAGTCAAACTGGGACTGCGAATAGTGGATGAAATTCGATTGAGATTTTCAGGAGACTTAAGACACAGTGCGCAAGAGACACACCCGTCTGTGGGAACTGTACACACAATCATTAATGGACACCAATTGCACATTACAGGGACTCTGCTGAGGGGTATTGCCACACCTCCCACAGAGTTCAGACCACACGCCAAGCCATTTCTACATGTTTGGGCCATTAGAGAACAGAGTACCAGATACAGTATGAAGCAGGCAGTCCAATCATGGCCTTGGCCTACTGAGAAAACTTTCTACATTAAAGGTATCCAAGCACTGGTGAAATTCTGATATAAGTGCATTAGTGTAGCAGTGGATTATATAGAGAAATAAAGGTAGTTTTTGCTCTCGTAACTGTTATTCTGCTCAATCAATAGTCCTGGTATGACCTGGACACCTCTCGTAAATTCCTTAACTAAATCTTTACATAAAACTGTAAAGTAGTCATGTTTGTACAATGAAGATATTTGCGAAAAAATTATTTGTGGGGGACGTAACATGAGTAATACAGTAGGATACGTTAAGATGGTTTTTAGAATTTTTGTTTGTCTGTTTGTGCACGCATCACGTAAAAACTACTGAACACATTTTTTGTAGGTTTTCACAGGTGCATTTACCCGAGCTTAAGGTAACATATAGGCTTTGTTTCATTGTAATCGGCCCACAGGAAGAGAAGATGTGCTACCTTGAAATTGAAATGGAAAACTCTGTAAAAGATCATTAAAGAAAATAGACTTTAGAAAGATCATTAGTTGCATTAGTCACAAGCTCATCTATTAATTTAGATTTGTCGTTGTCAAATTTCACCTATTATCTAAATATTTGGACTTTATTCAGTCACGTGCTGACCTGCTGTGCTTGCATTCTTTCACAGTCACAGTGAACAAATTAAACAAAAGAGTAACCTAAAAAAGGGTCATCACAAAAAACTCAGCAGATCTGAAAAGTAATGAAGAACATGAACAGTCTGCTTCAACTCCGTTAGCGATGACAAGAACGTACAGACGCATTTGTTCAATGCAACACAATTTAAAAAATTTTTCTTGCCTCCTGACCTCTCTGCTGTTCCTCATCCCATTGAGCTTCATCATGTGGTCATATCCCTCTTGATTAAAGTACTATACTGTAGCTATGACACTGTGAGGAGCCACACGGAGCAGGTTTGTCATTCCCCATGAACTGTGTTGACTTTTAATTTGCAGTAGGGATGAAAAGCTACTTGTATGCCAGGTAGCACATGTTAGTATGTGTAAAGTCGTAAAAGATTTTCATGTGATGTTCAATCAGACAACTGATTACAGATCAGGTCAAGTGGAAAAATCAACCTTCACAAAGATCAATGGCAGCTTCGTGTTCATCTGTCTGAGGTGAAAAAATGTTTACTGATTAGGGCAAATGTGTAGGTGCTTTTATTTATTTATTTTTTTCCTTTTATTGAGTTGATTTTGTGTGTGGGAGTGCCCTACATACTGTATATACATCTTTTTCCGGCTCCTCAGAGAAAAACTCTAAAACTAGAAGGATTTATCGGATGTTAGCGTTGCAGGATTCTCAAAGGGGCGTATAGTAGAAGTAGGCCTTAGCTAAAAGTGTATGCTCACTGTCAGTTAAGTTCCCTGAGGAAGCTGTACTTCCGCTAGAAAGACCCAGTTAAGCGTGTCATGCAGGTAGCCATGGAGGACGTCTGCGTCACTGCAGACGCATAACCCAAATTACTGTAAATTCTCTCTCTCTCTCTCTCTCTTTAGTTTTAATAACTGCTTTGGTTCAATATAAAAGACTTTACATTTAGAATGAGCAGTTGTTATGAAGAGTTGGTATAAGAAGGTAATTGCAATGGTTTACTTTTATTTGTTTAACCTCTAGGAAAGGATGTGAAGATTTGCAAAAAATAGAAAAGATGTTGAAGCTCAATGCAGCCATTTTCACCCATCTAGAAAGGAAATTGGAAATGGATTCACCGGAAGTGGGAAAATGGGGGGGAAAACAGTACAGTAACACAAAATCATAAAGCAAAACAAACATCCAGAAGTACTCTTCTTATAGAGTATGTACTGTACTGGAGGTTACACAACTGCACAGTTTTCAGCATCTGAAAACATACTGTAAGGGAAAAAATTATTAGAAAATTACACTGCTTGGCCAAAAAAAGTCACCATCTCAGAAGGGTCAAAGGGTCAAGCAAGGAAAATGAGTGGGGAGGTTTCAAATTATTGGAATTGCTTTAGAAACCTCCATGACATTAAAACCTGGAGGGAAAGTTAGGTGAAAAAATGTGGGCAGGTAAAAAAAAAAAATCATAAATGGCCTCATTTAAACTATTGCATCATTAAAAAAAAAAAAGAGTAAAAAACACAGCTGTATTTACTAGTGAATGTAAGAACATTTCCACACATACGATGTGAGCAGAACTTACAGGACTGGGACTGAACAGCTGTGTGACCTCTTGTTAATGATACTTCTCAGAAAAGGCCTTCGGTTTGCTAGGGAGGATAAACGTTGGACTGTAGAGCAATGGAAAAATATCATGAGGTCTGATGAGTCTAGATCTACTCTATTACATATATTTTAGAGCGTCAGGGTAAGAAGGGAAGTGCATGAAGTGATGTACTGTACCCATCGTGATCATCAAAATGTCCACTGTAGAAGTCTCTGGAGGTGTTGTGATCTGGGGTTGCTTCAGTTGGTCAGGTCTTGACTTAACAATGTTAAGTGACAGTAAGATGTCAGTCAGCTGATGACCTGAATATACTGAATGAAAGCTAAAGGTGGTCAATACTTCTTATTTCTTCACATTTTGCTTCCAAACAGCCAGACTTTCTTGAGGAATAATCCTGCAGGCTTGGCTCTCATTTTGCATCCAGTCCCTGTACCTGACCAGTTTAAAAGGAATGCTTTTTTTATAAGCCATACAAAATAATTTAAGCATCAAAAAACATCTAAATTCAGGCATGAACCAGTGAGAAACGGGTGCAGATGATGACAGGTGATCAGGCCGGTGATTAGTATATTGGTGATGCTGAATGTCGAGTAGACGAGAGGGGAAATGAGGTCGCTGTTGTGGTGGTGACATAAACAACCACAATCTTTACGCGCTTTGCAACTTGTAACAGTAAAATGTTTGTTCTCGTTTCTATAATTGAATTTATAATGAAGAAATGAGGAAGCGGCTCAAGATTTATTATTTGTCAAATCTATTTATTAATTTTTAAATGTAAGCAAGAGTGAAAACCAGTATGCTACAAGTGTGCCGTGTTGCACCTGTACTGCCTCTCCGCTGCGCTAAATATCTATGAAAATCCAGGTTGGAAACACCATGTACTTCAGTGACTCATTCTGGATATAATGGACATCGAGTGCTCTGTACTGTACACAGAATTTCCAGAGAAACAGGATGTTTTGGGGAACAAATATTTTCATCGGCCGTTTTGAACAAAGTGTTTCTGAGTCTGTGTTGCAAAATTATTAGTAAGATAAAGATAAAATATACAATGATTTGTTACACAGTGGGAACATTTCTTATTTCTTCTACTTATTATTTCTTCTTCTGCTGCTTATTATTATTATCACAAACTTTAAATAATAATTTTAAATAATCTATTTATGCTACTTCACTTTAAAATTATCACAAGTTTCATTTACTGGTGCTAAACTTTGATGGTCCTAATACTACATACTATCTTTGGTATCAATTATATTTCTAATCTTGGAGGTGTATATTGTAAAGGAATGTTTGGGGCAGTAGAAAAGTAGAGAAGGGAGTGGTGCAGAGATGTTTGCAGATGTGGAGCTGATTTCAGAATACATTTGCCTTGTTTATTTGGGCCTGATTTTCCCTCTGGACATATGGGCTGGTATGAATAACACAGTCTCTCTCTCTCTCTCTCTCTCTCTCACTCAGGCACTCACTCACACATGTACATATTCAGAAACACGCGTATGACCCAGAATGACATCATAAAAAGGGCTAAAGTAAGACCTTCTCAAGAGATTCTGTCTTAATTTCCACTTTCTCATTCCGTGCATTTACTTGACCGGGCGCCGTTGATGAACTGAAGAGGAACTGCTGAACTTAACATCTTTTTAATATAGTTAATATTTATTGTAAGTAACAGAAGGACACAATTTTCACAATTTTAAGTTGTGAATGACATCCTTCGAAAAGACCACGTCTAAAAGACAGCGTATAGGCTGATCCCTGCCTTACAGGACCTAACTGTAAACGTATTGGCGTGATCGAGTCAAAAACGTTCGTTCATGTTTGACTTACTTAACCTATGGGACATTATCTAAAAATAAGATGGGCTTAATGCAGAGTTGTGGCATAAAAGTGCTACTACAAACATCCAGTCATTACCTTCCTGAAATGCTGTATGTGGTGAAGTCAGGAACCGGACCAAGTTACTTGAATACGTCGTATTTTTCAGTTCCGAGAAGTGAGGGAAAACAGCGGGGATGTGCATGTTTATTGAGCAACAATTTGCATCTGATTGACGCACAACTCATAATTCTTCTAATTCCTAGGGTTTTTTTCTGTGAAATATTTGTGCAAATGTTTATCTATATATCTACAGTATATATCTATTCGTTCACCTTCTATACACAGTTATCCTGTATACTGGCTCACAGGGTCCTGGAACCTATCCTGGGAGACTTGGGGCACCCCTGGACAGGGTGCCAATCTATCACAGGGAACACATACACACACTACGGGCAATTTGGGAACACCATTTAACCTAGTCTGTATTCCTAACCCAAGGCCAGAATCAAATCCTTGACCCTGAGGCGCGAGGCCACAGTGCTAACCACTATGCCACCCTGCCACCTTTTATCTGTTTATCTACACTATATTGCCAAAAGTATTCGCTTGTCTGCGTTTACATGCACATTAATTTGAGTAACATACCATTCTTAATCCATAAAGTTTATGATGATGTTGGCCCCGCCTCCTTTTCAACTGTAACAGCTTTAACTCTTCTGGGAAGGCTTTCCACAGGATTTACGAGTGTGTTTATATGAATATTTGACCTTTTTATCCAAAAGCTCATCAAATACTGATGTTGGACGACAAGGCGTGGCTCGCAGTCTTCAATTCATCCCAAAAGTGTTCTATCGGGTTCTTCCACACCAAACTCGATAATCTATGTCTTTATGGACCTTGCTTTGTGCACTGGTGCGCAGTCATGTTGGAACTGGTGTGACTCGAACCCCTTACTTCCAGTGAAAGGAATGCTTGATGCTTCAGCATACTTGGACATTTTGGATAATTTCATGCTCTCAACTCTATGAGAACAGCTTAGAGATGGCCCCTTCCTTTTCCAATATGCAAGGTCCATAAAGACAGGGATGCGCGAATTTGGTGTGGAAGCACCTCATAAATGCGCTTTTGGAAGAATAAAAACTCCTAAACCTTGTGAAAAGCCTTGTCAGAAAAGTTGAAGCTGTCATAGCTGTAAAGGGGGCGGGGCCAACATCATAGTAAATCCTATGGATTAAGAATTAGATGTTACTCAAGTTCATATGCATGTGAAGCAGGCGGGTAAATACTTTTGGCAATGAAGTGTATTCATCTATCTATCAGTCTGTCTGTCTGTCTGTTTATTTAAAAAAAATTCAATAATTCACTGCAAGTTATATGTAAGTAAATTGATATCTGACTACCATGTAAAAATCTTTAACATACACTGTTCACGTAGTAATGCAGCTCAGTGGGAAGGCCTGAAAACGTTGTACCCAGTCGCTGCGAGTAAACATGATGGTGCTAAATCTGCATGTGAGAACACACCTCTCTGGTTTATTTTTTAAAAACTGTGTTTAAAAAACCCGTTCAGTAAGTTTGGAGTTGTGTGATGGTTCACAGATTTAGTATATCAGCAAAAAGTTTAGCATTTCGACTGCTGTTTTAGGAGAGGAGGGGCTTCACGCCTGCCCGAGCCTGGTACTGTACAGTATGTCATTTTTATTGCCTGCTTTGTTTCATGTCATGTGCTCGGTCTTGGAAAGAAGTCTTGTGCTTGCTTCAAAGAAGCCTTTTCCCTCTGTAGCACCAACAACATTATTTGGACAAATATGAAAATGTGTCTCATGTGAAATTTCCCTTGAAGTCTGAAAGAACTAAATCTGTCACTTCTGTGTGACTATGTGGACTTGAGGTTTTGTTGACTTTGGGGAAACACTTCGTAAAGCAGAAGGTGGGATTTTGTCCACCAGCATGCGCTTTCAACAAATGCATTTTATAAATGAGGAACTTTGGTCCATGCTAGGCTTTAAATGGATAGTTTAGGAGAGTTTTTTCAAGTCTTAAATCAAAAATGAGGTGCATACTAGTAGAATACTATAGTTCTTGGTTGTTCATGGACTCATATGAGGCTTCTGCAGACCCACTGAACTAGATCGAGTTGGTACCTTTCAAAGTTATGGTGTATTTAGTACAAATGTAACTTTTTTATTTATTTCTTTATTTATTACATTAAAAAAAAAAACCGAAGTAGCCTTATGGCTAACGATAAGTCGTTGTATGCTAAATTAAATGAATTAATTTTGTACTAAATCCACTGTAACTTTGAAAGGGACCAACTTGTTTCAGCTCAGTGAGACTGCACAAGCTTCATACAGTATAAGTTTCAGTTGAACGACGGTTGTGGGAATTGGACCCGATTCTGAGTGACAAATTTCACAGTTGGTGGGCAGAGCAGCTAACAATGATTAAAACGTTTTGTAATTTACACATATTCACCTCAATTTTGATCCAAGACTGACTTAAAAAAAAGGGACTATACCTTTAATTATTTACTTTTTTTTATATCTACTGTTTGAATTCTTAGAGAAGAAGATGTTGATTACTTTACTCTAACAGTAGATTGACATTCAAGGCTGCAGTTACAATTACAGGCTTTTGTTAATTAATAAATAATCTTGTTCTAACAGATTACCATTTCTATAGTAGATAAATATACATATATAGTATATTTTATATATATATATANNNNTTTGGATTAAGAAAATGAATGTCAGTTTAGCAAAGAAAAACATATTGTCTTAATGAAAAACATATTTCATTTAGCGTACATAGAAGGACTTTTGTTTGAGTGTCCAGATACTGTAAAGAGGTCAGAGTCTCCAGGACAGAGGACTTTGCACTTTCTGGTTTGTCTACAACATGACGGGCTGCACTGTTTTTTTTTGTTTCTTTCATTCTTGCTTTTTTTTTTTTTTTTTTAATTAACTTTGACAAAGGGGAAAAAAGAGTCTTATGCAACACCACGGATTATTTACCTACACCAGCACGTCCCATCGTGTTACATTCCTTACATTATTAAGAGTAAATCTGGTCGAGTTCCAGTTTACAGCAGGCCTTGCGCAGGTCTTGTGTTCTCCACTTTTGCAAGTGAGGACTTCTAAAATATCCTTATAGGTATATAATCCTAATATTCTGTACCTTTTATTCTTTTTTTAAAAATTTTTTTAGTATTATTAATTGTGTGCTTGTTTAAAATCTTTGTGTTTACACAGCAGTGTGTTCGGGTTGACCTGCATGATTCAATCATTCAGATTTGTTTTGGTTTTTTTCCTGAAAAAGAAAGACGTATTGTTGAAATGAAGTCTTGGTTACGTGCACTCCGTGCCTCTCCTGTTAAGGTCATAGTCTGCCCTGCAAGAGTGAGAAGTGCGGACAAAGGCTATTGATGTGAAATGCCCTGACAGCATTATATAGCTTACTTCCTGAGCGCTCTGCTCTTACTACTGTGCATGCGAGACACGAGAATGATTTAACACCTCGGTTACTGTTTGCGTTACAAAGATTTTCTGTGGAAGTTTAATGAAAGGCTCAACTTGAGGCGAAGCGGAAACAAGTAATGCATGGCTTATATCAGGAAAAAAACCCTAAGCACAAGAAGAAGAAGAAAAAAAAACAGTCATGGTGGTGGAGCAGGTAGCATTTCCTCCTGTCGGTTTGATCTCGAGCTCAGATTAACTCTGCCTGTGTGTAGTTTCACATGTTCATTTCACATAGCCATATGGGCGTCCTCTGGGTCGTTTGAGTTCATTCTCTCCTTTTATTAACAGGGTGGTACAGTAAGTGGTTTAGCTGTGCGAGTCGTCCTCAGTGTAAATGATTGTGTGTAGAAACTGTTAAAGCTAGTAGGAAAAACTACTAACCGCTAACTATTTATAGATGTGTTTGTAATGCCCATTTATAATTCGTGTTAATGGTACTTATTATTTAGCAAACCTGCTGCGTTATGGGGACATTTACAGTATTGATATTACAGTTTCATATTTCAAGGATGCAGATAGAAATAATATTGTGGAGGTAAAATATAGAGTGCAATTTTGGAATTCAAAAGAGGTTTTTTTATTGTTTTTTTTTTTTTTTAAGTTTTTTATTTATATTTTTTAAAACCAACAATTAAATTTTGTGAATGTTTAAGACATGATTCAGTTATCTAACATGAATGAATAGATTAAATCTCATTTGATCAGAGATGATTGACGTAAATTACATTGGATATCACTTTCTCAGCTGATTAGATTTCTGTTAAATCTAAACATAGGACCGGACAAGAACAGTGAAGCTTAGACTTGCCTGATGCGCTAGCCTTATTTTCCAAAGAACTAAATATAATATTGTGATGATGATGATGATATAACAAAATATATGTTGTAAAGTCGTTATAGTGATAAGAGAAGTTAATCCTGGTCTCTTCCTACAGTAATAATGAGTGAACGATATACTGTATTCTCTTTACAGAATTCATTGAACTTAGCCTGCTCTATTTTGAAGCTTATTAAAAAAGAGTCAATTGCTGTAACCTAAACTGAGGTCATATTTAAAAAAAGAAAAGAAAAGGGAAAGACAGGCTTTTCATAACAAGCCACACTTTTTAATATAGTTCTCGGCTGCAGAACGGTAGCACATGTAAACATTCTGACAGCATTAACTTTTCTATTTACATTACTTATGAGTCTCCTGATCCTTATCACGGCACTCTTTCAAATGAGCCCGCATCATATAATAGCTTCACGTTCACTAGGTCACGTCACACTCTGTTGTGCGAAACAAGGCTAGCTGTGGAACGTGACCGAGTTTGCGGAAAGCCCCCACATGCCTCTCCAACACTAACACACACCCGTTGGTGATCAGCGGTGATGATTGCGGGAGCGGCCCTTTAGACCAAAACAACATTCCTCCAGCGACTTTGGCATAATGCGATGGCACAGATTAGCGCCCTACACGTCTGCTCTTCTCTCGTGCCTACGTGCCGTTTGGCCAGTGATGCTCTGCAGAAGGTTGGCACGAGCCGTCGCACATGCTCACACACCCTCATCAGCGGCCTTCCTTCCTCGTTGCAGACCAAAAGGAGTCGACTCGGACGCTGAATTGACCAAGCAATTAGGACTTCCTTTGTTGATGTCATGGGTTGATTTGGGTAAAGTAGGGATGAGTGATATGGCCCTCACGGATGAGGTCAAGCATCAGAAAGCCTACACTGCGACAGTAAGTGAGCCTAATACACTCTATGGCCAAAAGTATGCAGACACCTGATCATCACACCTATATTCTTGTCACAAAATGTTGCCACAAAATTAAAAGGCATGGGTTTTCCAGTATTCATGTGGAAGAACGAGCATTTTCCTGATGGCCATCTAACATCAACGTTGACCCAGGAATCCTTACATGCTTCTGTGTCTGGATGAACGCAGATCTCCCACACATCAAAATTGGTACGGATTAAAATTCCTGTTGGTTCTTGTTTGCTCTACCGTGTGATGTCACCATGCCTTAAATCCCAAGCAATTACATTGACGGTACTGCATTTGGCAGACGCCCTTATCCAGAGCCACCTACATTTACCTTGTTATTCATCTAAGCCGTTGACGGTTGAAGGCCGGGTAGTGGTAGCTCAGGTGGAGCTGAAGTTTGAACCCGTCACCTTCTGATCAGTAACCCAGTGTTTTAAACACAGAGCTACAACTACTGTAGGATATCACTACACATTGGCTATGTATTACCTGTGAAATGGTATGACGTAATCACCAACGACTTCACTTCAAGCTGTGGCAAACTCATACCCATAAAGTACCTTCTACACCTCATGATTTGCTATGAATTGCCAAGACTTGAACTGAGTATAATTTTGATCTGTTTTGTATGACTACAGTACGTAAAGTAATGAACCTGCACCATCTATTCAGTAATAAAAATCGCCATACATCATATAGAATCTCTTAGAGTATATTATTCAGTAGTTTAATGTGGAGGGCTGGATTAAGGATTTGGCCTGGGTATTTTTGTAGCAGATTTGCTCCACCCCTTATATAAAACATTTTTTTTTTTTTTTTTTAAATGAGAAGTGCCACCTTGAAGCTGTTCATGTCAGGGCTAAACAAGGAATCCAACATATTTTTGGATTATATGGAGACACGAACCACCTATGAAGTAAAGGAAGCACTTGCAAACCATGACAACACTCTATCAAGTAACTTTGAAAATGCTATGATTTATTTATTTATTTATTTATTTATTTCAAGCATGTTTTCTTTTTTTTCATTTATTTTATCCAGAACTCATTAGAATACAAAACTGATAAATTTCCAGAAGGGCCTTTTGCTTTTTCTACAATCTTAGGAAAAGCCTCGCAAAAATAGAATACTGTGTTTAAAAACCACATATTTGGGTGTGAAGGTTAGTTGGCCACAAACGTTTGACCATCAGGTGAATATTTAAGAGGATATATTCCATTCATCCGGTCCTCTTCGGTAAACACTTAAATCTGGTGAATCCAGAGCAAATCCTCTGGGGGGGAAAAAAACTGGGCATAAAGTCAGAGTTACTCAATCAGTACTTAAGAACATAATTTACTTTGATTAAGTTATATTTTACTTTATAACTCAACTCAAGCCCTCAGTAATGATTCTGCCTAATTGTAATAAAGATCAAGATTAAGCTTATTTGACTTTTGATCCACTGGAATATAGATTTTAATAGCTTTTTCTAGACCAACTCTGAAAGAAAAAAAAAGCATTTTATCAAACCACAATGAACTTTTCTCATTCTTGGTTCTTGCTGTTTTGAAGAATCATCCTTTATGTTCATTCACAGTTGTCACGGATGATCTCTGGTGCTTTGTAGACTGTGGCCACGGGTCGACTTGGTCACGAGGCAGTGGTTAGAGAGACACTTAATCCCTGCAGCACTTTAAAGGGGCTTTTAACTTCTGTGGCTCTCTGTGTAATAATAATCAGTCCTTTAACTCACAATTACTGCTGGACGGATACACAACACCCCCCATAGCTGCTATTAGATCTATTAGATGCTTTAAGTTTTTTTTTTTTTTTTAAGGCAATTGAATGTGTTCTGCACCCAGGGTTTGTGTGCCACCTATTGGAGGCAGCAGGAATGTCTGCCCTGTAAGTAGGTCAGAGAGAGTGGGAGGGGTGATGGGTGGGGATGAGAGGGGGGGGGGGTCGACAGAAGATATGAAAGATCATTATCTTGCGCTTCACTTATCACTGACACAACGGTGTCAAACACTTGTTACAAATTTACTTAAAGATTTGATCATATCAGTTATTGACCTGTGTTGTAGATGTTTTAAGTATCCTATAAATAATTTTTTACTCTGTTGGTCAATTTAAACACATTAGACTTTAGCAGTTTGGGATCCTTACTTTTCATTTCAATTCATGATATTTTTATCATGATATACAGTAGATATTTGTGTATGTATATACAGTCTTATGCAAAACTTTGGGCACCCCTTGGATAAATACCAAATTTTGGTGATTTTATAATTGAAAAGATGTTAACACAGTCTCTCTTGGAAATTGAAAAAGAAAATGCACAATATTTTCAGCAAACATTGATGCATAGTTACGTCTTACGCCATAAATTGAACAAAAATTTAAAAAAACTTACTATGGCACTGTGCAAAAGTTTGAGAACTCTAAGAGTTCCAGAGTCTCAGTTTCTTTTTACAAGATGCATGGCAACTGCTGTCATTAGCAAATGCCAATTTCGAAGCTTTACAAATACTTTGACTCTACAAACCTTGTGCACACGCTTGCAGACACTCCATGGGTTCCTCTAAGCAGCTGTGTAAGACTCTGAAAGTGAAAGTTATTGATGCAGGAGAAAGCTACAAGAAAATAGCAACGCATTGTCAGCTTGCACTTTCCACAGTGAGAAATGTAATTAAGAAACAGCAGTTCAAGAGAACTGTGGAGGACAAGATGTAATCTAGAAGACCAAGAAAACTCTCGGAGAGAACTGCTTGTATGCTGGTCAGAAAGACAAATCAAAACCCCATTTGACTGCAGAAAACTTGCAGGAAGATTTAGCAGACTCAGGAGTGGTGGTGCACCGTTCCACTGTGCAGTGATGGAAGAGTCAGCAGAAAAAAACCTTACCTGTGTCCCCATCATTAAATCCAACATCAGAAGTACGCAACAGAACATCTACAGAAGCCTGATGCATTTTGGAAACAAGTGCTGTGGACTGATGAAGTTAAAATCGAACTCTTTGGCCACAATCAGCAAAGGTGTGTTTGGAGAGAAAAAGGAACAGCATTTCATGAAAAGAACACCTTGCCAACTATTAAGCATGGGAGTGGATCTATCATGCTTTGGGGTTGTGTTGCAGCCAGTGGCACAGGAAACATTGCACGGGTGAAGGGATTCCAGAAGAATGGATTCCACTAAATACCAGCAAATTCTGGAAGCAAACATCACACCATCTGTAAAAAAGCTGAATCTGAAGAGAGGATGAACAATGATCCTAAACATACAGTACCTCCAAATCCACTAGGGAATACCTCAAGAGACGCAAGCTGAAGGTTTTGGAACGACTATCACAGTCCCCTGATTTAAACATCACTGAAAATTTGTGGKTAGATCTTRAAAGCGCTGTGCATGCAAGACGACCAAAGAATATCACAGAACTGGAAGCCTTTTGCAAGGAAGAATGGGAGAAAATCCCAAGTACAAGAATTGAAAGACATTTAGCTGGTTATAAAAAGCATTTGCAAGCTGTGATATCTGCCAGAGGAGCTGTTACTACAGTAAATACTGATTATGTAGGGTGCCCAAACTTTTGCACAGTGCCACAACAATGTTTTTATTTTTTATCTTTGTTCAATTTATGACACAAAAAAAAAATCAAGAAGTGTCTAAACTTTTGCATAAGACTGTATATATGTGGTATGAGTCCAGATGCATAACTGTGGGTTAGTTCATATCGTTTCTGATTGCCTTTATGTTATTATGAAATATTTCAAAATGACTCCTAACGCATCCATAGGACACGTGGCCTGACTGAATGGTTCATGGAGGATGAAACAGATGTAAATCATATGCTAAATCATAGGCCATCAAAATCACCGCATCTTAATCCAATGAAGATCTTTGGGAAATTTTGGATTGTTAGACAGTGTTTTCTATCCCCACCTATCAAAACACTAGCTAAGAAATCATTTCTTTTGAGAGAAAATCTTTTCCAGTACAGTTTGACAGACCTGTCCAATCTGTGCCAAGAACTGCAGCTGTCCTGACGGCGTGTGGTGTCAGCCAACACCTTACAAAGACACTTTATGTTGCATTTTGTTTGATCAACCTGTCTGTACATGAATGTGCGTACAACAGAAAAGCCTACTGTCCTTTACAAGTGATTCACTTCAATTTAGAAATAAAATCATTTATATGGGTTACATAAATATTTATATGAATAACTAAATCACGTCCTTTGTGGAATTTACGATTGTAGTGACCACATATAAAACCCCCTACTGTAAATACTCTTTAGCTCAAGTTGCATGCAATTTGCAGGACATTCCCTGATTTAACTGCGTGGAACTAGCGGAGCGAATACTGTTGATGCTGTAACACAAGGCATTTTCATGAGTGGAAATATACTGGACTAGCACTTAACCAGTGCTTGTGTGTTTGCTGGGCACTGGGTGCATATACATGTGCGTACAACATAAAAGCTTAATCCCATGACTGGGTGTGTATGTGCATGTAGCAATAAGTTGCTTCCTGGGTGTTGGTCAAAACGAGATGTTTTCTTTTTCTACTGCAATTATACTGTATGTTCATACTGTTTAACAGGTCTGTACAATTACAAGTGCAGTAAATGATGCACATATGCATTTTATAAAGAACTTTAAACTGAAGTGGTCCCATTTTTAATTTTGACTAATTGTGCATGTTGAGTTATGCTTGGATGAAATACACACACACACACACACACACACACACACGCATACTGTACAAACACAAATTTATATATACACTTTCTAAATGTTAGGAAATATCTGCTGTATTGCTTCCTGAACCTTTCAGTTGGTAATGAGGTTAAAATGAGCACAGAGCAGGATGCACTTCTGAGAGAGTGAGATGTAATGACAAATGTGTAACAGCAGGTGGCAGACACAATTGTGCAATATGTTTAACACATTTGGCCAATATGAGTGTTACCCATTTTATGGATTTTTAAAAAAAAATCAAAAATATTTCTACTGCCTTCTGGGTGTGTGTTTGTGTGTGAGTGTGTGTGTGTGTGTGTGTGTGTGTGTGTGTGTGTGTGTGCATCAGACAGTAAAAATGTCCCTTATCCTCCTCTGCTGCAGGTTTTTTATTTTCTCTTCGAACAACAATCATTTCTTCATCTGCTAACCTGCCTGACCTGTTCTAATCTGTGCAGGAAGGAGTGTTGCAGACACCTGGACAACTTCTCACCAACTCATTATATATAATAGCAAGTAATTACTTTTTATTCTTATTTGTAAGCCTTGTTTAATGAAATTTTTGCTGTCATTTTTTGTCTTCTGTTTGTTTTTGCATGATTAATGGTGAGAAGATTATTAAGTTATTTTTAATATGAAGTAGTCATATATTATACTAAAAAAGTCACACATATTAAGATTGAATTCATTTGCCTTAAGATTTGATTAGCCAATATGGTGGCCATTGAAAACGGTTAATCATGTTCTCAGAACTACAGGTTCACAATTTGAGTCCTGGAATATGCCTGTGCCATCAGAGAAGAAAAACTCCACTGATGTGATAACCTGAGCACATTAAGGTCATCAGCTGACTTTATTTTATTGCCACATAATGTTGCTGAGCCTAGACCTGAACAACGGAAACAACCCCAGAGTGGGCTCTATGCATGATGGGGTGCATTGCTTCTTTACCCATACATCCATTGCTCTAGAATAGGGTTAGTTTGAACTCATCAGACCACATGACCTTTTCCCATTGCTCCAAAGTCCAATTTTTTCACTTCTGAGCAAACTGAAGCCTTTTTTTCTTGTTGCAGCCCAATAAGTTGACTCTTCTTGAGTGGTGACCTTTTTAGAAAACGCAGTGTGCATTGCACATTAGTTATTAGCAATATAATCAGCATTATGCTCTGTGACATAGCCATAGTGGGAAAGTCAAGTAAAACCCTGGCTTCAGTTAGTCTCTATGGAGTAAGTTCTACAACTTGATATCCTGTTCATGATCATTATGAGGAGGAGAAATGAGACGGTAAGACCATGAAGAAGCCCAGTGCCTAGACTTGAATAAGCCCGATTTAATGATGTGTACAGTACAGTATATGGACACTTTTTGTAGACTGTCACCTTATTGGTCCTTTCCAGCAGCATCGTCATAGATATTCCAGGGAACACTAAGGAGTGTGACCCTGAGAATAGGCACACTGTTTATAAGTCTTAAAGTTCCATTCATCCCGCAAGACTTCTCTTTATAAGGTCTGCGTAAGAGGCTTCTACCCTCAGGTTAAGATGTCCTTCAAAGTAATCTTGAGTTTAGCTTTGCTTTAAAGCTGCTTAAATGCTGATGTCCATGGATTCTTTAAATGAAACAGCTTTTGCCTCACAGCCTTTTTGTTCGATCTGTATGTAGTCATAGTCAGATTTTCTCAAGTAATACAGTAGTCCAATTTGGTTGGGGTAAGTCTCAGGTGTCTTCTTCACTGTCTTTATGAAGTCACCCCGAACCTGATTGCTGCGGGCAATGATGTAGTTCTGATTGAGAATTCTGATTCTGATCTTAGCTCCATTTTGTCATGTTTCTTCTTCATTGTTTAAGGCTTGGGCGGCACGGTGGTGTAGTGGTTAGCACTGTCGCCTTGCACCTCCAGGGTCCAGGTTCGAATTCCCGTCTCTGTGTGCATGGAGTTTGCATGTTCTCCCTGTGCTTGGTGGGTTTCCTCCGAGTTCTCCGGTTTCCTCCCACAGTCCAAAGACGTGTAGGTTAGGTTAATTGGCGTTCCCAAATTGTGTGTGAATGAGTGTGTGACTGTGTGTATGTTCTGTGATGGATTGGCACCCTGCCTTGTGCCCTAAGGCTCCAGGACCCCCATGACCCTGAATACAGGATTAAGTGGTATAGATGATGAGTGAGTTGAGTGTTTAAGGCTTGTTGGTTTTTATGTCTTTGTCTAAATATTCCCCTCATGCCTCTTGGTTTCATCACTATGCAAAGACTAATTTTACATTACGTATGTACTGTAAAAGGGACCCAGCCGGAGTTCATTACAGTGTGAACTTTACAGCAAATATCAATAGTATTTCCTAATATTAGCAATTCCTAATATTTTCTACAACTTTTTTTCTACTACTACTATTATATTTACAAAATATATTTTATATTCTTATGAAACAGGTAACTGTGTGTGCTCCAGAAAGCTTGGAATAAGATTCATTAATATCTTAATTAATACAGTAATTTAGAAATAGTAAAATATTAATAATTTATACGTAATAATTAGAAAACAGTGAATGGAATCTTTGCATACTTGATTGATGATTAGATTTTGTACTTAAGCAACTTAACTACACCAAATCACACCAGAAGCAAAAAAAAAAGGCCATAAACCACTTTGTGGTCACAGCTACGCATTGGTGGGCAAAGAACACAAATCCTGTAGTTGAGTAAAAGTAGAGATACCTTAGGTCAAACATTATCAAAGTAAAAGTAGATGTTGTGATCTTACATATCTGGTTGAGCAAAAGTATAAAAATACTCACCTTCAAATTTACTTATCAGATGTACTGAGCTTGTATTAGTTCACAGTAGCCTTTTTCATAGTAAATCTTTCTTTCTATCTCTCTCTCTCGCTCTTTTTTCATCTCAAATCTTGAGCATGCTTTTTTTCCCCATTGCATTCTGCAGATTAAAAAAAAAGCTGTACTGTGCTTAAGCACCACAAAGGAAACGCAATTACATATAATTGGTAGCATTATACAAACTTTTTTGGGTACAGTATAGTAGGCAACACAAACACACATAGAAATGTATGTAGTTGCTGTAGGATGTAGTGGAAGAAAATGCAAATATTAAAGTATCTTCCAATAAAAATACAGATATGTGAAATATGTACATGTATTTAAACGCAGCGACAGCGTAAATTTACTTAGTTCCCTTCTCTGCAGACGTGGTGCAGAAATCTGATACAGATGCATCAGAGCAGGCAGATTGGAATCACCGCACCTTTTACTGTTTGTAATCAGTCCGATTTCACATTTGTTATGATCTCAGACTCACAGTTGGACTTCATATTGTGCAAAATTACTAGTGTCGTCGTTACAATAGAAACACTCTCATGTCTTGTGTTAGAGGCTGCAGGGGCTCCTAAAACAAATAAAAATTTATTAAAGCAGTTGAGTAACTTGAATGGTTTGGGATTGATTAAATACGCTTTAAGGATTTATGGCAAATTAAGGTTGTAATGTTAACAAAAAAAAATTCCAACCTGAGGAAATGATGAGAATTTCTTTTTAATTTAAACATCAGCTTTTTTAAATTAGTTTTTTAGCTTAACTTTTCTAGCCATAAAGGAAGTGTTCAAACTGGATTCAGACCACCACGGCCAGAATTCTTCAAATCTCATCAGATCAGATCAGATCTTAAACCTCTTAAGCATACACAATTTTCTTTTTCTTCTTCATCTGTTTTAATCAGTAAATCTAACTTGCAGCGTTTAACATGTGCTATTTGAAAACAGAAGATGGCAGCAGAGCACCAGAAAGACGCCGTCTTTGCTGTCTGTCCTCTCTCGACCGTGTGATACCTCTGTGGGAGCATGTGTGTGGTGGTTATCTGTTCTCCGTTGTATAATTCCCTTGTGCGCACCCTTACACATCCAACTGTGAACTATGGTTTTCCATTGTGCTTTATTCAGTCATTTTCTTTATCAGCATAGAAGAAAATTTAAACTCTTACACACAAACTGCTCAGAGACCTTACTATAGATATGAATGGTTACACAAACCCTACAAAAAAACATGAAAACACAGGCCGCAAACACACACTCCACACATGCGCTACACATACTGAGATGAGGCTGGTCAGAGAGGACATGGAGGTAAGAGAGGGGGGAGGGGAGGTAAACACAGACAGCATCTGTTATTCCTCAGAAGATGGTCGGTAAATTGGGTCTGCTGAGGATTCTGCTTAATTGCTTACGACTCTGCTTACTTAATTTAACACGTGATCGCTCGGCGTACACATGATTAAACATGGCGAAATGAAACATTCGGACTGAAGAGACAGAACAGGCAGCCAAAGGAGAAGGAGAAAAGGATTGTGGGAAGAAATGGAAGGGTGCGAGATGTTCACATGGACAGTATTTCCCAATCTTCATTCCTTGGAGCTTGTGTCTAAAACAATCAAAGCACTCCCTCGCTACAATCCAACCCCATCGTAGCCCATCCCTTATACACAAAACGAACTAATAAATGAATCTTTTTAAATAGTTTTCTATGCAAACTTTTAATTATACTGTTGTAAGTGTGTAATTATAATCTTATTTAACATGTGCAAATCTAATTACGACAACTTCACACCCTCAGAGCAGACAAAGCCTAATGCAACCCCTGTGATCTTTGGTGCACACTTGATGTACTCCAGGTTGGAAACCATGGGATTAAGAAGCTTTTATTTTGAAATACTTTAATAATAATAATATATTTTATTTAGAATGCATTTTATATTTGGAGCAAATCTCAAAGTGCTACGAATTATTTCAACCCAAAAGTTCTGATAAAAAAATAGATAAAAAGTCTGTGGCATCCTCAGATACTCTGGATGAACATTCCATATTCTAGGTGCTCTGATCTCCCATACTGTAGTATGAAGCTTGGTCTTCAGAGGTTTCAGAAGATGAACTGACACAGAGCGGAGGTTGCGTGTAGGTGTATGTGAGGTACTAAATTCTTTGAGATATGGAGGGACATCCACATACTGTAGATGCACTGGTGGGTGAGAAGGGCAACCTTGTATTCAGTTCTGAATGAAACAGGGAGCCAATGAAGAGATTTAAGGATGGGCGTAATATCAGACAGTATACAGTATATTATATGTCTATGTATATGAGACAATTTGAAGTGGGGATGTTTTGTTTCAGAGCGGCTTCACTTTTGACCATCACCATGGACTCTCTTGCAGTTCCTGCCCTGAAGTTTGTCTCTGGTCCGATAAACCGGCTTCTGGCCGAATCATTTCCATAAAAGCATGCAGTTGGAATAAGACACACGTTATCCTCCTACAGAAGCTGAAACTAGTCCTTGAACTATAGTCAGGTTTTTTCATGAGTAGATCTGCTCTAATAGAATATTAGATCATTCCGTTTAAATGTAATCTTTTTTCTTTGAGTCATAAAATCCTGATAATGCCTTTTATGTTGGATTGACGACAATCAAACTGTGTGCCCGAGACCCTACACCCTTTCTTGATTAGGTCACGCCCTCTAAACACACTCCACCTCCTCATGTTAAATCAATCACCTCCCTTTCTCGTCGCCTCTCCTCCCTCTCTTCTTTTCTCCTCCTAAGGTGTCCCTCCGTCTCTGTCATCTGTACTGACTCCTCCCACGGTGGCCTGATTTCCCTCGTGACATCAGGTTGACTTTTGATTGTTACCCTGGCTACCCTACCCTTATACAAAGAAAATGCTTATTCTTGGGGTTTATGATGCTCTGTGAAGTTCAGGGCAGAAATGCGACTTCTGCAAGACTGAGAAACATGTCTTTCAGAAAGGACGAGCTCTTGGAACATGGGCTGACATCTTTCGGTTCACTACATTAATCCCATTCTGTTGTGTTCTGGCAGTAGCTGGCAACGTAATGAGGGGTGTGTGTGTGTGTGTGTGTGTGTGTTTAGGAGCATGTGTGTATTCCCAGTGAGGGTGCTGAGAGAAGCGGTGAGCTGTGTGCCGCGTGACGTATGACAGCGCCTCAGGGATTGGCTGTGACATCAGCAAACCTCCCCTCCTTCTCTCTCTCTCTCTCTCTCTCTCTCTCTCTCTCTCTCTCTCCCTTTCTAGCACCCTCCCTCTCCTTTAGCTCCCTTCCCCTCTCTGCCTGGTTTGCTTTTTTTCCTCCTCCCTTTGAGCATCCTATGAAAGCCGCAGTGACTAGCAGCAGCAGCATCCATGGCCTAAACACGCACGGCCGAGCATTAGGCACGCGACAGCCGCTGGGAATCTCTTGAACGCGGCCGTGGTGCGCTGCCTCTCCTGCTCTCCATCTGCTAACCAGGGGCTTCTCCCCCTCCTCCTGTCGTTGCAGGCTCCTTGGAGATAGAGGAATGCAAATCTGCAATCATGATGGAAGGTAAGGATCATGTCTGTTTATTTTTCATTTATTTATTTATCTCTCTCTCGCTCTCTCCCCCTTTCCTTACTCCTGTCTGTCTTTCACTGCATGTCCAGCTTTGAGATTGTGGGATGGCTTTAAACAGCATAAGCTCTCCTGCTATTTTGAGTGGCCTGCCATTCTGGTGTCTTGCATATCATTTTCAATATAGAGCACAGGCTCCTGGCTGTCTCAAGCTCATACACACAAACACACGCACACATTTTAGCAAGGATATAAATGCTGTGTTTTTTTTTTTCTCTCCCCACCTTCACCCCCTTCCTTTGGCTAGCGTGGTAAAGGATTATTTGGATTTCACAGTTGCAGCTTATGTGTCCAGCTGGCTGGGTCCAAATTCTCTTTGTATAAGGAGTTTATTTCACAAATACACACCCACGCATACACTTATGTATGTACACGCCCTCATTCACTCACATACATCCATCATACAATAGAACAGAGCACTACTGTTTGCGCAGGTCTCTCCCTTTTTTTTTCTTTTTCCACAGAGAGAGAAACGCGTGTCCATGTCCATGTCCATGTTTGTATGTTTCTGTTGGTGAAGGTGTGCGTTGTTGTCAGTGCATGCCATCAGCTGTGTTCTCAGGGAGTGAAATGGAGGCTGGCTTGGTCCACATGCGATGACGGAGGTTTTATGTAATTCCCTGATGAGAACACGGATTTAAAATAGTGCATCCTTAACAGTTCAGTGTCTGCTATGAATGCGATTAATTTTATATAGTGTATCATGTATTTTTTAATATATATATATATAAATAATATATCATGCAGTTTTGCATGTTTAATATCTACAATGTGCACTCACTATGAGAAATTATTTGCATGTAGAATTAACATATCTGGCAAATAAACCTGGCAACATGTCAGACATCAAAGCACATTTTTGCAGATGTCTTTCACCTTGCAAATTTTCTCCAGCATAATATTATAATATTAATGAGGTACGGTAATATTATAATATTAATGAGGTTTTCCTTCTTTCTTTCTTTAATTTGGCCAAGAATATATGTGTGCGTTCCACATTTTTTGCAATATATCAAAAGTTTGAGGCTACCTCAATTTAAACCCCCTTTAATTTCATAAATATTTCCAAATGTGTAACGCAACTGTATGATTAGAGTACTAAATAATTTAATACCAATGGTTACCTCAGTTGTTGTTGGTGACACTATTTCTATTATTCATCCATGTTCGATCTCTCCTGACATAACTAGTCTTTGTGTTGCATGTGCGTGCGTGTGTGTGTGTGTGTTTGACTCAAATGAGTTGTTTAGATGTTATATAACAGCACGGGAGCAGAAAGCGACAGTGACGGGGACTGCATCCAGATAGCTGCGTGACATGAAGATGAATGTCGCTTAGCGTGGCTAGCACAGGCTTAGCAGTGTTTCCTGGATTACCTGGGGGGTGTAAAATAGGAAGCTAATCCACTTCTCTTAGTGCTTTCTAAATTCTGAACCCTGTGTGTGTTGTGAGCTGGAGCTGGTGTACTTGTATGGCTGTAGAATGAGGTGACTTGGGTGAGCTCAGGTTTCTAACAGGCCTGTGTGGTTTCTTTCTTGACAGAGACACTGCAGCTAGGTCAGGTGCTGCTGAGTAAAACAAGCAAATGGGGAAGATCGCAGTGTTCGTGTGTATAAATTTGGCTAGGGTGTCATATAGGAATGTCAAGTATTAAATTAATAAGTGAAATGAAGAAATAAAAGTGTCTCTCTCTTATTATTTACCTGTACAGTATGTACAGTAGGCCTGCATGCACTTTACTGTACATTGGTGTCTGGTTTAAATCTCACATGTAGGATGTGTTTGTTTAAGCAGTCAAGTCGGCTGTTACTATATCTGTGTCATGTAAATTACATTATAAAAAGTTCATTTTGCCAAGATAGGTTCCAGATCCTTCCTGGCAAGGATAAACTGATTACTGAAAATGAATGAGTGCAGTTAGTAGTAACCTGAATATCAATTAAAGGGAATTCTTTAAAGGGATATTTGTTCCAGCATGAATTGCTTGTTGGGGTGTCACAAAGTTTTCCAGAGGGAGAAATTGTGTCTGTTCTGATTTACTGTACAATGAAGGTCTTTACAGTATTTGTGATATGATTTCTGGTGATTCAGAATCTGTTTTGCTACATCCTTCTGCACCATATACTGTACATTAATATTTACAGTACACATAATAATAAAAGGTTCAGTGAGATTTAAAGGCTGTGTCTGAAACTCTATCCAGTGCACTAGATAAAATGGCTAATTGGTGTTGACATCATAAATGCACAAGATTATTATTTAGCAGTGTACGCAGAATGGGTTCACTGTTATTGTCTTTTTACTGTATAGGTTGTCTGATTAACTTGCCTGGTATAATGGACAATGTAAAGTACAGAAAAACATTAAACCTACTGTTTACTGTAGACAAAATGCACACGCCACCAGTGTATATGATAAATCGGCTACGATATACAATATATTAACAAAAGTATTTGGCCAAACCTCTTAGTTATTGAATTCAGGTGTTTCAGTTAGACCCCTTATCCCCACTGAGGTTTTAATGCTTCAACAGTCTTAGTGCTTCAGCATACCTAGACATCTTGGACAATGCTACGCTTCCAAGTTTGTGGCAACTTTTCTGTTCCATCATGACTGTGCCTCAGTCCACAAAGCATGTTTGATGAGTTCTGCCACAGCATTTCAATCTGGTTCAGGTCTAGACTTTGACTAGGCCATTACGAAACCTGGATTCTTTTTCATCCATTCTGATGTAGAATTACTGGCGCGTGTCATATCATTGTCCATTGCAAAATGCAGATTGGATCTAGCTTTTGGTTCTGTTTGGTTTTGCATGGTGCTAGGCACGAAGGCAAACTTCTCCACTTTGATCTAATCTGTCCATAGGATATTGATCCAGAAGCCTTGTGTTTTTTTCAGATGCAGTTTTGCGAAACTCAATTGTATGTCCATGTTCTTTTTAGACAGAAGATGTTTCTCCTTACAACCCTCCCAAACAAACTGTACTTGTTCAGTCTTCTTCTAATTGTGCTGTCATTAACATTAAACATGCTCAGTGAGGTCTGTAGGTTCTGAGATGTAGCTCTTGGTTTTTTTTTTTTGGGTATTCCTCTTAGCATGGTATGGTCTAACCTTGGAATGTAGAAGGTGCTGGGATGTCCACTCCAAGGAAGTTTAGCAATTGAATTGACTACTTTTCACTTATGAATAATCTTTCTCGGTGTTGAATGTTGAACTCCAAATTGTTTGGGAATGGCTTTATAACCCTTTCCAGATTTCTGTGCAGCAACAGATTATGTCTTTTCCCCTTGGCATGGCATTTAACACACAACTGATTGGTCCAGACCAGCACACTGCTTTTATAGAGGTCTGCACACCTGCTTATGATCAAGTGTTTAACAGCTGATGATTAGTAGCACTTGACTGCAACTTAAATCTTGAGAAAGCAGTTAGAGGTACTTAGTTTTGCCCCTGTGTTGTTGAATTTTAGTTAAATAAATAATGGCAGGGTAAAAAAAGGTTACATGTTATTCATCAGATAGAGGGTCTAATACTTAGACCCTCTATGATCAGATGATTTTTATTATGATTTTACACGATGTCACACTGTCCATGGTTAAAGGTGTTATATGAATAAAACTGTCCAACACTGAATTGAATATTCTGTGTACTGTAGCTGATGGTTCGTTCCAGAATCAGCAATTGGAAATGTCAATTTGATCCTTTCAGAACAGCTTTTTGCAAAAGATTTCGCACCCTGCCCTGTCTGAATTCACGTCAAAAACAGTAATACTATAAAGATTGATACTCATGATCCTAAGTGTTCATACTGCTGATCCTTTTCAACATTAATGTAGAGTGTTATTAAATCAACACCTATCTATTTGGTTTCACTGCTAGGCTGCGAATCTAATTTACTATTTCTGTCATCCATAAAAATAGAGCCTGCTGACATGCTAGTCCATGGAGCCGTAGTCTTGCTGACATAGTCAATTTGCAGTTTTAGATTTCTACAGTATTTTTTTAAAAGATTTTTTTCTTATCAAAATTTTTCAGTTCAGTTTACTGTATTTTTACGCACAGTATGTCAGGTTATTTCCTGTCTTCTCACAGTGTATTTATAGAGGATTAGTCCTGTTTTTGCAGAAACCCTAGCTTTGGTTATGTAAGGCCTCGATACAAGGGATTTTTTCCTCACAGTTTTCTCCCTAATTGAGTCATATCCAACTTGTTGTATTAGTGCGCTCACACATCAGCTACAACTACCAATCTGGGAGGGAGGGCATAGGCCACGTGAACCCACCTACTGCATCTTTCTGACCTGCCACTCACATACTTGGGGCAGAGAGCTGTCTGATTACTTCAGTTTGCATGTGCTCATGGATGTCCATGATTGTCTACAGCCATATAGATGTAAATAAATATCATAAAAATAATAAAAACTATTCATCTGTGGTAGAAGAATGTTAATATCCGTTGTATAAACTATTTGTATCATACAAATGTAAAAAATTGAGGAAAAACAAGGTCTATTATTGAAGCTGTTGGTGTGTATTTCAGGCTCAACACTAATGGTTGTGGTCCTGCTAAGGTGTGGTGTAGGTGGATTTTTTTTTTTAAATAGCAGACCAGGGCTATGGAGGACTTGCTGGAAATAGCGTAAGTGGTGGATAGTATTTCCTGTGTTACACCTCAGGATCTGTCCCCACCCAACACCACTCTTGTGTTTGTGACCACATGTTCACTCGAGTCACTAAAGTTCACGGTGAAAAAAGCTGCTATATAGAATTGTAGTAGAAACGAATGCATTTTTTAAGCTAGTGTGTCATTTTTTTAAACAGATGAAAACACAAGCATGTCTTGATTTGAGTTTTTTTCCCCCTTTGTTATTGCTTTACATCAAGTCTTTTACTCTGTGTGCAGATTCAAAGCGTCTAACCCTCTCCCTGTGGCCTTCTTACATTAGTAACCGGAGACTCATCTGTCGTTGTCTCTCAGGTGGGGCAAGAACTTCAACTGTCATTTCGCTTTATGAACCATAATGAACCTGAAAGCAGATCATACGTACAGAAGGCAATAGCATTTTGATTCGTATAATACACCGTGCACATTCGAGCAGAAGGTACATGACGTCAGGAGAAAGGAGGGAGTGTGTGAGATGTCTTGTGTTGTACAGGCTGCCGGGTGCACTGGCAGCGGCTGAAGTGAGAGTAGAAGTGGTTTTTCCCAGCAGGCTAAAACAAACAGAGAGCATCCGTGCGGCTGGCGTAGAAGGAAATGGCCTCAGTCTGTCTAAATGAAAAGAAGCATCGCTTCTGACTACCTATGCATAACACTGAAAAAGGAATATGGCTATTTTATTTGCTTTGTGTGTGTATGTGTGTGTACAGGTGTTTATAAAGTTTATATATATATATATATATATATATATATATATATATCCATGAAAATTTTGTAATTTCTGAAGAAACCAATCATGAAAATTCCACTAAATTTATTGAATTCATACATATCACTATGAGACCAATGAGACTTTTCATATTAGCGGCATCAAAGACATGAATAAATGTTCAATATAAAAAACAATAAGTATGGAGTCATTCAATTTAGCATGGTGCCGTACAAAGCGGTTTTCTTTTCACTTCACTTCCTTCATGACTCATTAACCTTTTGTGTAATTTTGGTCCAGATTTTGGCCTTTTGCTTTGTGATGCATGATTCTTTTACCTCTGAGATGTGAGAGCTATCAGCTGTCCAGTGTGCACACCTGGTCATTTACAGATGGTTGGCATTTATCAGCATGCAACTTTAATAAAAGATTGATAAATGAGACAGAATAAGTACAAAATAAATACAACTATTGGTCTTCATTAATACACACACGCACAAAATAATAATAATAATAATAATAATAATAATCATCATCATCTGTGGACATGTTTAACATTGTTTAAAAAATTAAGTTTTTTTAAATTATTGCTTTAAGGTTAAGCTTTTCTTATAGAAAAATAATCATCTATAGTGTGTTAACAGTAGCGCTTCACTTTGTGCTGTAGCACAATTACACCTTTGTTAATGATTTTCTTATAACACAATGCCACACAGTGTTTGACTCAAATATTAGAATTGTCATGTAGAAGGTAAAGTGATTTAGCTACTGATGTGTCACTCAATCTCCTGTTTTTTTAAAATATTTTTTATGCATTACTGCATTTTGGATCTTGATTCTTTTGGTATGTGTATCTAGGTTGGGCTACGCCATTGATATAAAGTGTGTTCTGTGAAATGACAAAAAATATCATATCACAATGCTAAAAGCCATTTCCGTGACACTCAGTGTTTTAGTTAGAAGTGCTTGAAAGACCTGAGGTCAATCATACGCTTATTTAATGTCTACAGAAAATACAAGACTATAACTGCACTCAACCCAACTTTATTATATTGTATTCCCGCTGTAAGAAACCATTATAGAGAAGTAAACAAGAAAAATATGATCAGAGAAACTGTGCGTGTATGTGTGTGTGTGTGTGTGTGTGTGAGTGTGAGACAGTGAGAAAGCAGCAGGAAAAAAGAATTATGCAACACAAAGTAAAGCATGGATTGGCTCAGAAATACACACCCAGTGTCTAGATGAAGGAAAGCCAGTGAGGAAATGATGAAGGTGGAAAGACATGTTTATGTAAGAAGATCGCAGCTGGTTCGGGTAACTGTGATGACGAGAAGACAGAAAGCAGTGATCAGAGGTGAGGGAAAAGAGGAGCTGACGGTAAGAACAGAAAAGAGACGTGGAGGGGGGGGGGGGCTCTTTATCCTGAAGCCAATTAGAGATTTAAACTTTCTGTGTCACGTCTTTAGTGAGGTTGGGTGTGGACTAAGGGTTATTCTACTTTATTTCCCATGGTATGCATGCTACGCCAAAGAATGTCGCTTTCGCTCTGTGAATTATACCGAAACCATGCTGAATTTGGTTATTGTTCTCGTTGGAGTGCTCTCGTTAGAAAATTAGAAAGACTAAGTAACGCTCGAATACATTTCTTACCCAAACCATTCGTAAGGACGTTGACATTTTGATGCAGGAATTTTGTTTGTTTTTTTACTTTATGTTGCTTCATATACAGTACATTTGATCTCTGTCTAGGATTCCCTGCTCTGCACATTTTAATTCAATTCCAATTAAGTCAATTCAATTTAAATTTTATACCAATTTTTCTTTTGTTGCAAAGCAGCTTTACAGAATAAAAGAAATGATGGGAATAAATGAGAAAAATGTAAGGAAACGTAGATAGATAGCAGTTTGTTCCTGATGAGCAAGCCGAGTGTGACGGTGTCAATAGAGGTGATGATAGGGAGAAACCTTGAGAGGAACCAGACTCCACTGGGAACTCATCGTCATTTGGGTGATGTCATGTAGTATGACCTTGAATCAGTCCCTGGTATGTCTGTGTGTGCTATGAGGCTGAAAGTTCAATACAACAGGTAAGGTGTTCAAATTAATGTAAAGTCCACTTTCAATGTTGGAGACTCGGGTACAAAACTGTTCTTGGGAAGTTCAGTCCAGTACTATGTACTGTATGTGGTTTATTTAGTGTTTTCTCAGTTCCCAGCATACCTGATTGAACTAATTAGCTAATGAACAGTCTATACTGAGTAGAAGTAGGTTGGTTAGTGCAGGGAAAACATAAAATGTGCAGGGGGTCTTCCATGTCTATATGGCCAAAAAAAATGGGTGGGTTCCCGATTAAAATTGGGCCTTTCTTGAACTCTTGCCACAAATTTACGACCACACAACTGAATAGGATTGTAAACTAATTGAATTGTCATTGAATGTTACTGAATAGGAGGCTCATCCCTCTATCAGCATTACTGTGCTTTCAAACACTTTGGGGATGACCGGGAGCACTTCTCACTGCGAGTTTTTGATAGACATTATTAGTCCCTGACCTCTTGTGCTCTTGTGACTGAATGGGAGTTTCAGAGTTGAGGTTGTTATTATAGCACATGGATTCTGGAATGGGAGTGAAAAGTTAAAATAGTGCCGAAATATTTCTTCTTGTTGTTAAGTATTGTACAATAAACATTGTTAACCTTCAGAACAATGTACATGAAGTTATGTAATGGGATTTGTTTTCCTTTTTTTTAAGTATGCTTTTATTTACCTGGGTCAAGCACTTAATTAAGCAATATCAGACCTAGGTGTTGTATAATATGGAATATAGTATTTCCAGTTCTATTTCCAGCAGAACTGCGCTTGAAGTCTTCTGTAAATGTCATCTGTTTCACACCTAGCTTATGTCTTAATATCATTATTGCAGTTTAATATAACTAAATTCAGTGATCCATGAATCTAGTCATGTCGCAAACATAACAAGTGTTTGCCCAGATGAGGAAGTTTTAACATAAACAGAGACAATTGTTTTCCCCCACTTTGGACTATTTTGGATTGCAATTTTTTATTTATGTATTTTTTTTAAATCAGTTTCTTCTGTTATATTACATATTGCAATAGATTACACTTTAAGTCGAATTTGTAGTAGGGAGAGATCCTGAATGTCCTCAGGATATGTTATTCCTATGCAGAGAGTTCTGGATTTGGATTAGTAATGAGGAAATGCTAAAACAAATACTGTACTTGAGGTTTGATTTCTATAAACATTTTACTGTACATGGCCAAGCTTCAAATTGCATAGCCAATTGTGTAAAGCTTACCGATCACTAATGATCACATATCATATCCTGTTATTACATACGACAGGTCCATTTATATTTCAAAAATCTGATCTCTTCATGTTTTACAGAATTTTCTTTACGAGATTAAAATAGAACTGTAGACGAGCTTTAACCTGAAGAGAGATCTGAAAAATGTCTCCGTGCTCTTCTTTGCAAATGCGCTGTTCAGATTTCAGTTTGGGAAAATTGGCTCAAGTGAAACTGAAGAGCACTTAGCACTGTCTTGTTTCCTGTTTACAGTATTATGGTGGAGAGAAAAAGAGCACACGATCATGTATATATCTTAAGCTGACAAAGATGTTTGACTTCATTAAAGACAAATGAAAGACATTAGGTTAGAGGAGAGCCACTTCTCCAAATCACTACACTCGCTCTGTGCATAAACACAGGACAAGAATCTCACGTCTAAGACTGTCAGGACTTATTACTCTTTACAAAGACTCTAAACGGATGAATCGTTGTTAGGACTGGAAAATGGTAAACAGTCTCTTTCTTACTTTGTTTGAGCCTAGGCAGGAAGATGTTGCTCCTCCATCTGGCTTGATTTATGTTAGTTCGGTTTTATTGATTTATCTCTATTAGTCATTGATCAGTCCTCAAATGTATTCATAGAGGATTTACTTTTAGTTCTCTTTAACAAAGCTTAAGTTGTGTGTGTCTGTGTGTGTCTGTGTGTGTCTGTGTGTCTGTGTGTCTGTGTGTCTGTGTGTCTGTGTGTCTGTGTGTGTGTGTGTGTGTGTGTGTGTGTGTGTGAGAGAGAGAGAGAGAGAGAGAGAGAGAGTGAGAGAGATACTGTAGGAAATCAGAATCAGACTACTCTGAGATCAGGAACACAGCAGGATTCCCAGCAGCATGATTCACTGTCCGAACACTTCAACTGATTAAGCTGTCATTCACAGACTTGCTAACACTTTGCAATTTGATAATAGCTGCATAATAATAAGGACAGTCCTACTAATGGATATATATGGATATATATATATAGCCATGCTGGTGATGGGGCCTAATGAGAATGGCTGTTCAATTAGGACAATATAATGGCAGTAGAAAGTGTATTGTGTCTGTGATAGGCAACACACTAAAATGGCTAATCCCCGTTATCTAAAGATTTAGCGCATCCTTAGCAGGCCGTCTATTAGTCATCCCCGTAAAGTCATCAGTGTGTCCTTTAGATTTCGGTGAACCTAGCTTTTCCTGAGGTTTGTTTGAAATCAAATGTAAAACAGCTGTGCCATACATATTTTTGATATTTCATGGATGTTTATCATTATACACACGATTATAAAATAAATATTACGTAATCAAAATGTCTGTTGAAAAAAATCTGCTTGGAATTTGACATTGTTATATTATTTTTAGTTTTAAAACATGGCAAATTCATGTAAAATAGGTTTTGTATAAAACCTAATTCCTTTTTACACTTTTTTTCAATTTTTGTGGCCAGAAATGAGCACCACTGTGCTAATGTGGGTAGAGCCGCATTTCAAAACCTGTGAGTTCAGATCTCAGGTTTCCCCGATTTTCTCCCTAATTTATTCGTGTCCAATTCCTCCCAGTCACTAGGGGTCTCTCACATTAAGGCTACTACTACCACTCAGTCGGGAGGACCGAAGAGTTTCCTCCGTACCACGTGACATCTGCCGACCGCATCTTTTCTAACTGCTCGCTCACGCACTGTTGGGGGCGTAACGCACTGGGAGGACAGCGCTATCCGCTCCTTCCGCTTGTGTGAGCTCACAGACGCCGCTGATTGGCTGTAGAGTCGTGATTAATGTAGGAGCACTAAGTACCTCTCATTCCTCCCCTCTGAGAGAGCTCGGCCAATCAGCTCTCTCTAGACCTCCAGCTGTGAGATGTTACAGCATCACCCGGGAATCAAATTTGCGATCTCTGCATGATAGGGCGAGTGCTTTACTACTGCGCCACTCAGAGGCCCCTGCTTTACAGAAATCTGAATGTACAATGGATATTAAAGTCAAACCAGGAATTTTGATTGTGCAGAATATCAGAACACAGTTATGAGAGTAAAAGCTACCTTTATTTCACTAGTGCTTCGATACCATCAAGGTAGGTAGATAAGCTTTTTCAGAGCTTTTGGCCAGAGCCATGATCAGACTGCCTACTTCATGTCTGGAACGGTGGCTCCCAAGAACTCCTTTAATGGCACAAACATGTGGAAATGTCTTGGAGCGATGTCAGCACTGTACAGGGGTTGTGGCAATAACTTCTAGCAGAGTTCCTGTAATGTTCAAGTGGTGTTCATGAATGATGTACCATTTCCAAAGGGAGATGTGTCTCTTTTTCAAGTTAGCCACAAATTATCTATCGATTTTTAAGGATCAGGCTTTCCACGCGCTGAATGTTTATGGGTGGCTCAGAGCCACCTTTGCCAGGATTGTCATTCACAGACATATGGCTTACTTTAAAATATTTGCACCACTCTTAAAAATATTTCTTACTCTTAGTGTTACTGCGGCTAAGTGTCTGATCACCATACTGAACTTGAAGTCTTCCGTAAATGTCGATCTGTTTCACACCTTCATTCACGAGAAGCCTCAGTTTGACTACACCCCTTGTAGATTTAGCTCCCTTAAAAACAAGAAGCCAGAGGTCACAGAGGTGAAGAAAAAAAATTATGACATGAGAAAGAAACCTTGAGAGGAACCAGACTCGTACCAGACACCGGATAGAAGGATTATAAGTAATTACTTTTCCACAATTGTGTACTGTAAACAGTCTGGCATGGTTTATATGGTTACAGTAGAAGTTTTTAGGTAGTCTTATGTATCTATTTGGTATAGTGAAGAAAGGGCAAGTCTTGGGATAAACCTGTTTTGGTAAGGACAAACTTTAGAATAATTTACGTGGGATCATAAGCAAAGAGTGAAAGACAGAAGGCTCCAAGCAGAAGCAAATCAAGTTTGGCAGGCAAAGGAGGTCAGGATCAGGCACCAACATTCCTTGTTGCAGCAGGAGTAACATGTTGTACCAGACAAAGTTTTAGATTTATTTTCTACATTCTAGAACACTACGTTTTTCCTCCCCAAAAAAACTATGATAGGCATTAGGTAATTAAGTAACAACAACAATAGTCAGTTGTTATTTTATTTTATTTGCAAACCCATCAAGCACCATGATGAACCTCTCTCATGAAGAGCATCCCAGAAAAGCAAGACCAAAACCTACATAAAGTTCATTTAGAGTTCCCAGTTTAATAATCACCAATTAACAAACAGCACCTAAAATTAGAGCCGTTACAAAAGCATAAGTAGCAGAGATCTCACATCTCAATATCAACTGTTCAGAGGAGATTATTGCATATTTTAGATCTCCCTAGCATTGTTTTACAATGTAGAAAGAAATAAAATCAGAAAACATCATGGAATTTAGAGAGTATGTCCAAACGTTTGACTTGCAGTGTAAATAATGTAGCTTGCCAGAGAAATAATAATGGAATAAGGAAAACCTGAAAGATTCTTACAGCCTGACTTGTTCAGTAATGTTCACACTTTCTCGCTATACTAAACTGGCTAAATAACTCGACTATTCACGAAATACAACTTATAGGTGATTCAGCTGATTTCTACTATTTTGGTTTCTACTGTATATTTGGCTGATATAGGCACGTTATCCTTAGGCACATTAAGAATACATGCTTTTTTTCCGCGAAAGGCTACAATTTAAGAATTTAAATAAATGTGTTGTACTTCACTGAATATCAGCCAGGTGAAGCCTGTAAGGACTTTATCAATGAAGAATTGTGTGTAATTAGTTAGCCTAAAGCAATATTGTTTCTAATACTGAAGCAAACGTGAATTTTATTTTGTTTTACAATAGATCTTTCATGATGTGGATGAATGGATGAATCTGTGTATATGTGCTTCAGACTATGTTCATAATAATGAAATGAAATGCCCTAGATCATGCTTTAAAATTCATAATTAAAACTTTGTTATATAGTTTTTGTAATGTCTTAACAGGGACAAAACAATGAAAGACATGGCAATGTCCTAATTCGTGAATATGTCAACATATCTTCGTAAAAACATAAAAATGTGTCGACATTGAGCACCATCAGAAGACATAAATGACCAAAAAAAAATGTTTTTAAGTAAATATTCTTATATACACACGAAATGCTTCAGGCTTTTTATAATAATAATCATCATGCTTTTTTGCTGTTGAGTGTCCAGCATTGAATAATCATTTCATCCATTATTTGACAACGGCGGAAATAATAGCTGTTCATAGCCGTGCGGAATCCCGAGCCATACCTTTTTTTTTATTATTATAGTTGTGGACTAGACTGTTGCATATAGTAAAATGCTTACATCTTTGTCCAAGTGACACTGCCACTCAAATATTTATGCACATAAATAAGTGATTGAGAATCCAAAGTCAGTTGTTTAGTACTGCTACTGAAATATGGCCTACACTGTGCACACATGCAGCCTGTTTTGAGTCATACTACAACCGTGTCTCTACTCATATAACAGTATTTGTTACATCGGGGGAAACAGAAAATACCTCATATATGCCTTTACAGTTTTGCACCTTATTATCTAAAAGAAATACATATGATTATTTGTACATCCAGGATCTGTTTCACCTTATCATTTATTCCATTTGTTTTATGGATTGCTAGGCAGCGTGTTGTTGCTCATGTGCCTGTGAATATCTTGGTGCTGGGGCGTGTGTTTGAGGCAGCGGATGAGTCATCTGAATGAGCGATGCTGCTCTCTGTGGGCTGTGTCATCTCAAGGATGGCAGACATTACAGAGATTAAGCTCCAAGTTGACTGGCAATGTTAGCCTTAGCTGCTAATGACTAAGCTGTTCTATTTTCTAACCCGATCATTTTTACCCACTGTATCTGGATTCAAATCCCTGTAGCAGGACTTGAGGTCTTGCGTTATACTGATGCTAAAAATGAGGAGCTACAGATGAGCGGGTTGATTTTTATTTTACAGATCGTAAGCTGGGACATTCAGTAAAATATTATGAAAAATAATTCATAAAATTATATGAAAAACCATTGTTTGTGAAGTACATCTATTGCAATACAACTACTGAAACAATTAGAATACACCGTTGTCTACAAGGTCCTGTTTAGGCCGGCGATTTTATGTTTGTCAGCCACTACAGGAATAATAAACATATCAGTTAGACTCATGAGGGACAGACGCTGTGTAGCTTTGCTGTCTGTCCCAAAGATGAGGTCATCCCTATTAGGTTTCATTAAAATTAGCTGCTCCCAAATGGACGTCTAGTCTTCTAGAATCACGAGGGAGAAATAATAGAAAGAAAAAGTATTAGAGTGCTAGAATCAGTACAGTGTGAGCAGCAACATGGTTGAAATGTTCCCTAAGCTGCATGAAACATCCAGCCTTTCTGAAAGTATTTAAACATTAAAACTCTACATGATGCCATACTGTATATAGCTCTTTCCCTCAAAATATGTTTCCATTTTTCTAGGTATATACCCATGTGTATTTACATATAGAGGCAAAGTAAGAGAAATATTTGAAATGGTCACAATGACTCTTAGGCCTTGTTCAGACTGCAGGCAAATTCAAATTGTTTCACAAATCTGATCTTTAGGACTGGCTGTCCACACTGTTATTTGAAAGTGATCAGATTAGCGTTTGGTTTCAGTTCAGACTCGCAGCCCAAATCTGACGCATTCTCGACCTATCTGCTTTGATTGCTATGGTAACCATGCCAGAGGCTCACATGCAGCATGGTATTTCAGTCTAGCTTTGTCTCTACTGGTGCATCCTCTGGCTCTGCCTATACTGAAAGCGCTATCTGACATTTCACGTCTCCTCTGTCCAGGAACTATTGTTCTCCATCTCCATACTGCAGTTAAGTAAGCTGCTCTTTCTGAAAGCATGGGCAATTCAGCGGTGCAGCTTCTACACACTTGGGTGATATCCCCAAAACTAAAAACCTCCACAACCTCCTAAAGCATGGCAACTTAACTTTCTACAAAATTATATATTTTTATTTCCATCGCTATTCCTTTCATCATCTCCCCACTCTTTTTTCTACAAGTGTTCAGCATTGATCCGTGTCCCATACCAAGTGATCATGTGGATTTTTGTCTATTAAACTGGTTTAAAGCAATTCAAAGCAATTTCAACCTGGATATGTCAAAAATCGGATTTGGCCTGGAAGGCTGAACAAGAACTTAATTTATGCAGGCCGAATAACATACTACTCTATAATTTTAAATGGATAAAGATTATGAAAATAGCTAAACTAGATCCGCAGCACTGTTACAGGAGATGCTGGAACATGATGTGTCAGTGCAAAGATCTGATTGTATCTGATAAATCTCAAACAGTAAGAGCAGCCGTTTTTTCTCTAGAAGGTCTAAAGTAGAAAAGCATGTAATCAAAGTGATTAAAGTGAAAACCAAGTTCCTGATAACCTATGCCATTTTTTGTACTGTTAAAAATTAGTGTCGACAACATGCTTAAGAACATTTTCCAACACTGAATCACATGAAAGTGTCATTGCATGTAGGAGGGAAAAATAGTTCCTTATTTTGCAGCAAACACTTATTTTTGAATTTTATCCTTGGAAAAAAAAAATGTAATAAAAAATAATCACTTGTTAAAGACAGTCTAAGCATACTTGTTATTCGGAAGTGCTATTCAATAAATAACTAATTCAACTTTGCATCATCATTTGTTTTGCCAGTACAGTATTGCTTGGAGTAACATCAACTTATGATATGAAGAATATTAGTGACTGTGGACAAATTCTTAAAGATTCTAGCAGTCCCGCTCACTCCTGCGTTTTAAAGTCATGTCTGCATGAAATGATCAACATGGCATAAAATGAAATAAATATGAAACAAGTAAAGTTTTGCACACATAAACATAAATATTTTGCTGTTTTTATGTAAGAAGTTTGAAGAGAGTTTTATGTACAGTTCATGTAAATGTTCTTATTTGCAGACAGAAAATCAGACTGGTTTCAGTCTCAGATCCAGTGTCACTTAATTGCCACTGTTACTCTTACCAGCTAAACCAAATGATGTGATTTGGCACTCTTACAGATGAAGGGAAAGCCAGCGGTTAAGCTCCAGAGCCCAGAGATATTCCCGGAGCTACCCACTTTCAGACAGGGGCAGAAAACAAGGGCAAGTTATGTGGAGATATGATTTGTCAGGGAACACAATGACTGTGTACAGTGGCCTGTGAATGTATAATCCATGTTCATGCATCACCTACTCTAGAGCTGAAAAGATTTTTCCCATAAACATCTTTGTAGCACATAATCTATGAAGTACTGTATATCCTAGATCATGAACTCCACCCAATTGCCAAAAAAAACAACTAAACTGTTCTGTTACAACCAATCATTTTTATTTTTTTATTTTTTTATTTCTTTATGAATCCACCTTGGACAAACAGAATCAAATCGCTATACTGTTTACACTGTTAGATTACAATGGCTGCCTGACTTCCCAGGTTAGTGTGGGTCATGTATATTTCACAAAAGTGTCATATTACAGCACTATAGCTTGAAAGTCTTTTTATAACTTTAAAAAGAGTAGATTTAACAAAACTGGTAGACATTTTAAAGATGTCAGTATGCCAAAAATCTATTAATTGGATATTGAGCTGTCCAAGTGGCAAGCAAGGTTCTGAGTGGGCAGCTTTGTCTGAGTTCCCTCAATGGTTTAAAAAGGGGCCTTCGTCTAAAACAGGACCTGATAAAGTATAATTTGCCATCGTTTTTAAGGTGCCTCATGAACAGGGAATAAGAAAATTATAATAATCTTGGTAATCTTGAGGTTGGGCTTGATGGTGGCACTGTTGCCTAGCACAGGGTTGTGGTTTCGAATTTCAAGTTTCTGTGTTGATTGGTCGGTTTATTTCCGTTTCCTTTCACAATCCAAAGACATGCTGTGTAGGCCTTTTGAGACCCTACACATGTATGGATAGATGGATGAGGATGGGCTCTTCCCCATGGACCTATGGGTTGACATAAGGTCAGGTCATCCTGGTGAGTTACTTCCCTTAGAGAATACATTGAATGAATCTAGTCCCCCATCAGTTCCCAATAGAACCCATGGCTAAAGCTGTTCTTCTCTGTGATTGCTATTTCTTGGAAATGTGAAGCTAGCCCATCCTTAAGTGTAAATACAAGAGAGCACACAATAGTGCAGGTAGCAGATTGGATTGTTGTTGAACAAAAAAAAAAAAAAAGGGGGTGGAGAATTATGGAGTTAAAAAAAATAGTGCCACTTCACTTAGAGACTTATGAGACGTATGTCTCCACTTTATCTAAAGGGATATTTTAAAGGAATTGAATAACAGTGCTTTCAGTGAGAAATGTTTTGGACCATGGCCCCATTTGCTTTTAGTGATGACTTTGGTATTCATTGTTTTTTAAATTCCTTTATTTTATTTTTTTTTATTTTAGAGGATGATATATGACAGGAGGCAAAATGTCAAATGCATTTTTGAAAATCTATTAAACTGCCTCCTTTGAAGATTGTGATATATTTAGATTCTCTGCTTATCTAAACAATTTTACAAAGATGGTATGAGGATGATTTCTCAGTTACAAAGCCGCCACTTCTCCTGTCAGAATTTGATGCCATAAACATGCAATGCTTAGCCATGGTCTGGAAATCTAGGGATTATATATAAATATATATAAATTAAGGATACAATTAACATTAAAAAAAGAATCTTTTTAATGTTTCTGATTACTCAATTAATTTAATGATAATAGTTTTAATAGTATTTTTTTATGGATGTTTTGCTTGGTTGATTAATCCTTTGGTAAACCTGTCAATAAATGATGGCCATAACTTTTAATCTTTCAAACTTTAATTTCAAATTTCTCCTAATGATAATTCATTTACAAATGCAATTATGCTGAGCCCCAAAATGACACACGATAAAATCAGATATTAAACCGATTAAACCGATATTTTAACATGGAATCTATTAATTATATTAACTACTGCGTATAGCACTTATTTCCACCTTAAATCTGTAAATTAATAAACCTTAAATTTTTCTCTTGTCTAATGATGCTATTCTTCACAAACGTTCAAATGTATGCAGTGCAGGTCTAATTTGGAAAGGTCGGGTTCACTATATTGTGCTTTTGTTGTATTTTTGTTGATTTTGTTGTTACTTTATAAATCATTCATTTGGTTCACTAGTGCTGATTATTAAGTCTGACTACACTTGTATTATTAACAGATCAGAAATCTAGGTTGTTTTAAACTGCTTACAACTTGCGAATGTTCCGGAAAGGAGTGCTGCCGTACTAGCTTGGCTAAAACAAGAGATAAGAATGCAGTGAATACTGATTTCAGCGAACAACCGGACAAAACTCATTGTAATTAATATTTACACTGCTGTCTTGTCATTTTGATGTCTGAATTTGCCAGGGTGTAGCAGTTGTGCTACTGTTTTAGGCCGTTTCAATTTGATGTCACATGACGTTTGATTAGGTCTCTGTTCTAAGAATGCCCACGCTTCCATTGATGATCAGGTTCCAGCTCTTGGGGATCGAATCTCAATTTGTCATTCCACCTCTAATAAAGGATTAAACCGCTTCACTGACCAAAAATAGACTGAAAGAGACCATACCATCACCAACTCATAGCTTAATGCTAAAAAGCTAAATTCATTTACTCTTTATGTACATTTGTATGTATTTACCTGTATATGGTAACATGATTTAGGTATACAGTACATAATAAAACATTTATTATGATTTTTATGACTTTGGTGAACCATAGGACTGGATGCACTTTACATACAGTGTATAAAATTATCTATTTCATTAAAAATAGCAAAACATTAAAAGAAATTGTGAACGCTAACATACTGTATTAGAGTGTCAAACCTCGTAATGATTTCTAAAATAGGCAGTCTTAAGGCTTTTTAAACCTGCTACAAAACTGTTATTTTTAGCCATTCTGTTACAGTGCAGTTTCTCTTGCCAGACCCGGACATAAACCATTAGATTGACCGGTTGTTCTGTTAACAGGCATGTCAAGGATTTTGCTCAGCTGACATACATTGTCAGGAGAGCACTATTTCCCTTTTTACACTGAGACACAAGGTCTAGACCTTCACCAGAAATTGCTCAGTGCTATGACTCAACAAATTAACATGCCAAAATAAACATCAAAGAAAAACCAATCACAAGATCACTTGGGGAGAAAGATGAAAAACACATCTACTCCAAAAGCAAGGTAAGAGAAAAAAATTTAAATGTGCTCATGGAAGTACAATAAAATCATAAAAATAGGGAACATGGTGTACTTTTTGTAAATTATATGCATTAGCACTGCACAAAAATAAAGTGTTGTGATGACGTAGGAGCATCTTGTATTTAAAAAAATAAAAATAAAAGTCATCTTCCATGGCTTCAATGTGTATGTCTGTGCGTGCATGTGTAGATGCACACGTATGATGTAATTAAGTGCAGTTCAGTACATGGCAGCTGTCCCCTTCTGCACCCATTAGACTATTAACGTGTTCCTGAACTAGGCCAGATGAGGCTGATCAGGCCACCCGTCTGTGTTTTGTCTCAGTTGTCGGGTCACAGCTGTACTTCAAATATTCCGTCATTAAATTTGGACGTCTTTCACGGTGTCTAATCAGCGTAATCAGTTTTAGACAGCGCGGCATGCTTTCCTTTCTTTCTAAAATGTGGTACGGCATTATATACACCACTGAATCAGTTCTTCTTATTTGTGGCTGGATAAACCAGATTGCTGCTGGTAAGTGTTAATTAAACAAGTCTGTGTGTCTTATTCTGAAAAAAAAAAAAAAAAAGATTAGTTTTTAGATGGTATCTTAACAAATTTTTCCAAAAACACAGCAAATTTGGCCGGGATATTAGTGTGGTTAGTTATGTGTGACATTTTAAGATATGTCTTGAGCTTGGGGAAATCTGCACATTTGTATATAAATGCATCCATTTGATTATTTAAAGCAGGTAGTTTGTAAATGCTGCTTTTGTACTCATCCCTAATCAGCATGTGGTCATGGGGCTGGTTTGGGGTTCCTGGTGCTGAACAGCAGCTCTAAACTGAGTGTAGTTATTGAGGTATACCGTAGCTGATCTTACGACTTAACGATCTCTAAAATCAACACATTTTTGCAATTTTCTGAATTTAAAAGTTTTGAAGATTAATATCCAGTGATCTCATTTGTGTAGTTTTGGAAGCTATTTAGTTTTCCACGAAGTGATGGGAAACTCAAGGCTCTAGTTTTTTTTTTTTTTTTAACAGATGTACCGAGCAATACACTGTCTGGCTTACTGGAATTTGAGAACTCTTTGAGAATGAAATTGAAAAGATTGATGTATACAGTTTAAAGATTTGTTTGAGTTATTAATAAGGTTGCTATATTTAAAAGAAAATACCACAATATTAAACGCTAATTCCAGTGGAATATTTTAATGACGCTTATAATGGATTGTTTTTTTTGTTTTTTTAAATAATTTAGATATTTTTGTTCATTTTTTTTAAATTCATTTTTAAAAAGAGTGCAAAAAATGTTGTGTACATTTTTAAGCCTCTTTGTCATAAATGTTGCAACAAAAAAAGGCTTTTAAAGAATAACCCGGCCTCTAAACTGTGCAAAATATAAGCTGGCATGCACATTTGTGGATGTGGTTCAATTGAGTCCCAAAAAAACGTGGTGTGACGTCACCTGATGTGAAACTGAGTTACAGTTACCACCCTGAAGTTCATTATCTTTAAGTAACAGCCAGTGATTTATTTTTCTTATACAACAGCATGCTCCCAATGATTAAAGTTTCAATTTACTTGAAACTAAACACCATGCTGTTTCCCCATTTATATAAGGGGTGACTTTTGATTGTGCAGAATAACAGAGCACAGTTATGAGAGTAAAATCTCCCGTTATTTCTCTATATACTCCCCTGCTACACTAATACGCTTATCCTAGCGATGCACTAGTGCTTAGACACCATGAAGGTAGTAAGTTTTTTCAGTATGCCGGAGCCATGATCAGACTGCTTGCTGGCCCCTCAGGAACTCCTTTAATAGGCTAAACATGTGATATTGGATTTGTCAATAAGTCCCAGCAAAGTTCCTGTAAGTGGTGTTTGTGGATTATTGTGTGTAAAGGTCTTACATGATTTATGAGAAATTTCATCACAAGTCCTGATTTGATTTGAACACACTTTGCAGTTAAATTGAATGTTGTGGAATGTTCAGGCAGCAGGTTAATTTCTATCATCACGTATAATTCAGCTACAGTATGAACAGTCACAACTGTTCTGTATTTCATTTAAAGTTAAGACAAAAATAGACAAACACACCTTGTCATAGCCTCTTTCCCATGAGATTTTGGGCACAAGGCAGGGTACACCCTGGATGAGGTGCCAATCCATCGCAGGGCTCACACACACACACACACACACACACACACACACACACACACACACACACACACACACACACATTCACACACTACAGGCATTTTTGGAGCACCATTAGCCTAATCTACATGTCTTTGGACTGTGGGATGAAACCAGAGGAAACCCACCAAGCACAGTGAGAACATGCACATGCACAACTCCATAAACTCCATGCACACAGACCCGGGGCGGGAATTGAACTCAGACCCTGCAAATGCAAGGTGACAATACAGTATGTTTATTATTAGTTGTAGTTTGTTGGTCTAGATTACTTGGATTACAAATCCCTATGAATATGACTACTTGAAACAGTAACATTCTGTATTAGAAAGAGCACGCTGATATACTGTATAAACCTTTCATTTGAGTTGTACCATCTGAACAATTATATTCAACAATTGAAGAAAGTTTGGTATAAGTTAACTTCTATTTTTTCTTATCCAGTACATTAGCACTTTATAGGAAAAGGGGGGGGGAGGTGTTATATTGCTTTTTCCCAGCGTTAGACAAATGATCATGACCAGGAATACAGTACTTTTATATTTACAAGTCTGAAAATCCTTTACAATCGCCCACATTCACACATGATGAGAGGCATTGTGGTCCAGACTTGATGCTCTAATGATCTGTATGAACTTTTTCAGTTACTTTTTGTTCTGGTCTGCTTGTTAGTAAATGAAATGCAGCGCAGATCCATTTGGCATGTCAAATCACATATCAATTTGAGAAAAGATTGTGTGTTACAGTGTACTTAAATTGGAGTCTCCTTCCATAAATGGCTAATATTTTGGAATTTCTGAGAGATCACCATATTATCTTGGCTTTAAACCCTGCACATGTGGTCTGATGTCTGTAACACATAATAGTGGGGTAGCTTGACATTTCGGTTTCTGAGGTGTACCAAAGACTGGATATTATAGTTAAACCATAATGTTGGTATGTTAGTCTCCTAGTATTAGTTCTGTATAGATTTACTCTATGCTGACCTTCTTGACACTATTTTGATTAATTTAAATCTGGATTTTTTTTTTGTACACCTTATTATGGTCTGCTTTGCTGCCATTGATGCTCATGATGCATAGCAATAGTAAAAGGGATCTTCAGGGATTAATGACATGACCTCTACGTTTCTTGTATAACATAAATTGTTTTATTGTTCTGAAGTGCTAGAACCAGCCTGTGGGAAAAACACCAAAACGAGGTGCCAATGCCAACAGTCAGTGAGACAGGCTTCTGAGGAAAAGCCTGTGGCTAATGATGTCCCCTGTTCTTTCCCTCATTTTTTTTTGTCCTTTGAGCTATTTGTTAAGTATCAGCCAACAAGTCTGCTCACACGACTGATATCATGCCATATCTACAGTATAATAGAGTCTGTTGGATGGGTTAGTGCTGTTGACAAAATGTCACTTTCATCATCTGGTTCCAGTGTTTGGACAGGGTGATGTAAAATCCATTGGCAGAGAAAAACAAGCCTTGACTCTGTGTTTAGAGACACTGAAATGGGGATGGAATGTTAATGATGTTTCTTTACACTGCCATATTAAACCTTAGCAGTGCTGCTCTGTTGGAGAAAATGTGATCAATCATTCCCAGCCTTTTTTTTTTTTTTTCAAAGAAATTTTATAATACTGGCGAGCATTTTCTGTCTGATGGATTCTTCTTGAACAAAATGGTGATTCATCCATGATAGTATTTAGTATTAGACAGATTTAATATTAGTTAGACCTAAAGTTTAGCAAATTCTATAAAATCATTTCAATAAAATTGTATGAATCCACATAGTCCAAGTCTAACAATTACCAAAAAAAGAGATTATTTTAACCATTTTGTTCATTTGTTTTGTTCCTACTGCATTTTTTTTGTGTGTGTTAATAAGTGTAAAAAAAAAAGAAGAGAGATGCTGACATCTGGAACCAAGTTATCTTTTGCCACGATGTTAAATGTAACTATAAAAAGAAGAGTGGGGTAAAAAATGCTAGGACCGTTTGTGGGTGTAACAGCCCTTCATGATTAGAAGTGAATTTTAATATCTTTTTTTTTAATCCAAAAAAGCCTTTAAGCATATTTTTAATAACTGTTCCATTTTCAGTCGGATAAATTGAACATTTGCTTGTGTGCATGGGGTTAACCTTTCATTATCTTCGCAGACTAAAACTGGGTCTCCAGACGGCATTTGTTCTAGTTTTGGGATTGGGTCAATACGGTGAGGTATTCACAAGTCATTTTATTAGATCAAAGAAGACTGAAAGAGAGGGAGACAGCAGTAAAAGTAAAACAGCTGCTGCTTCCTATTCCTGATTTACTAGCTATTTCACTCTCCACCTTGACAGGAACTTGACTACCTGCCTCAGCAATTTTACTATGCAGTGATAGATGAAGTCGAAGAGACTCATTTCTACTGTATGCATTTTGTTTTCCTGCTCCGCTCCTGTTCAAGTAGGTGTTGCTATGTGTTTAGTTAGGGAATAAAGAATGGCATTAATTTTAGCAGTGATGATATAATGGTGATTTATGTACAGTATGACTATCCATAGTTCAATATACACAGATTAGCCATAACGTGAAAACCACCAGGGCAACTATGAACAGTCCAGGAATGGCGCTGCAGTCATCGAGGTGTTTAGCAGTAGATCCTTTGGGGCCTCCGTTTAGTTTCGTCTTTGCCTGCTCGGCCTGAGGTGAAGCAGACTGCGGTGTTGTTCAGTTTACCTGATGGTGGTGTTGATGTTATGGCTTAGGGGTCGGGGTAGCTCAGTGGTTAAGGCATTGGACTACGGTTCGGAAGGTCCCATGTTTAAATCCTACGACCACCAAGCTGTACCTGTTGGGCCCTTGAGCAAGGCCCTTAACCCTCAACTGCTCAGACGTATAATGAGGTAAAAATGTAAGGCGCTTCTGTCAAATGCCTACTATAAATGTAAATGGCTGATCTGTGTTTCACAGGGGATTCTTTAACGTCATGCTTTAAGTCAGGAGAATCTAAAAAAAAAATAAAGGTGAATGTTCATAACATTTACTGGTTTGGAAAAGGTTTGGAAGAGCAAATAACATGACTGACTGGTGACAACAGTTTATGACTTTCCATATAAGCTTGAATAGATTTGAAAGTGTTGCCTCCAATTACCTCTTTAGTGCTGTGAACAGCCAGTTCTCTGTTTTGTACTTGAATCAGAGACACCTAAATGAAGTCTAGTACTATAAATGTCTTTAAACGTCCTGTTATTGTCAACCGTTTGTTTTAATACTCATCTTCATTATCACTTTTTCTAATCCGATAAGAGACATGCCACGAGCAAGAGCAAGCCACAACAGATGATCTGCTACAGGAACTGTGATGGCTAATACTGTAGTTAGTAGTGTACAGTAACTCCAGCTAGGTTTTCCATATATAGATCAGTACTGTTACAATATTTTTCCAATGCTATTGTGAAAGCACTCATCTGGACCGAGCTCTTTCAGTTTACAAGCACAGTTATAAATGAAAGCAGTTATCCTGAAAACCTTCTTGTTGAGACAGCCTACATTGTAGCTTAGAAACGGCCTCACCAGTACAGTACATGAAAAATGGGAATACTTAAATACAGTAGGCATTAAAAACAGAGTACTTCATGAAGAACTTTATTTTCCAAAATTATACGATTCAAAGTTTTCTAGTAAGAAGTAAATCCATAAAACCTTTGGAAAGAGGATCAGGAAAGTAAGGATGGATAGACTGTCATTGAGGAGGAAAGATGGCGTAAATAAGGAGGAATGACGAGGAGCCCAGCTAATGGGGATTAGTTTTGGGTTGTTGTGAATAAGACCTTCAGGAAATGGATCATTAAAAAGTATTCTGCTTCCTCAAGTTGCAGATTCTTTACAGATCTTTAGTTCACAGACTCGAATTTACTGTCTATTTATTATTGCTCATCCTAAAATCTTTTTTTTTCTCCTCTCTCTCTCTCTATGATTTTGCCAGCTTTGTCATGCCAGCTAACCGAGCTTCTTTTCCTCTGACCCAATTTAGGGCATGTACTGTACAACACTCACTGAGAGAGAAAGAACTCAAGCAGAATGTCTTTTCAGTGTGTGCAGTCATCTAGTTGGTGCTGTGTAAATGTTTAACGCGCATTGGACGTATTACCAGCTGCAGCGTTTACTGTCAGTATGTTAAACATGTGAATAAGAGGCCATGAAATGTAATAGAAATGCTCAGGGTTTTATCTTCTGGCTTCACTCTGCAGTTAGTCATTTTTACCATGAGTCATTGTGTGGGAGGTGATGTGGTTTGTGTGTCAGGTGTTACAGAAATGATGAAGCATGTTATACCGTGATCCTCAGAATTATAAGTGCGCTTTATAAAATGAGCAAAAAAATGCTGAATAAAATTACAGGAGGTGATTAATTATTTTGTTCTTTAAAAATAACATGAAATGAAAAATAGTAGGCATCTCTCTCTTTATAAAAAACAAAAAAACAAAATGAATACTATTAATCAGGATCGACTTAAACTATAGGCTGCTCTGTAGTAATTTTGTAGAGTAACTTCATAATTGACAGCTGAGAGTCGCTATCATCCAGTCATCCAGTATACACTCCAGTATATACTTCTCCAGCCTGTGCAGAACCAAGGTCATTGTGGTGCATATGCGTTTCTGATGTACTGTAGGAACATTATCCATGTCATTATCCTGCCTGACTTCTTAATTCCCTCTGTCAATCGACGTAATATATTTTAAAATAGAAATAGCTCTATACATCATAGCCACACTGAATGAAAAAAAAAATAATGAATTTTTTTAGTTGCTTAGTTTCAATTATTTGCTGAAAACCAAGATGTTGGTGGCCAGCCCAGTTTCCAGTTTACATGTACCTTAAAAACTTGTGACCCTGTCATTGAATGTTCTATCCACTACTTTCCCTTCTCTGAAAAAAGAGCACTCATGGGGCAGCGTCAGTTAACCCTTAACTGTGCATGTCAGGTACTGTAGAATCAAAGTTGCCATTAGTTAAAAAATGTGTAAATTTTACCGCTATTGGAATGGCGTCGCAATAATGTTGAACTCACCAAATGCTCATGTTAATATTTATTTTTGGTCAGAAGGAACACAACCGTGGTAAAGCGCTCGCCCTATCATTTGGAGATCGCGAGTTCGATTCCCGGGTGGTGCTGTAACCTCTTACAGCCGGAGGTCTAGAGAGAGCTGATTGGCCGAGCTCTCTCAGAGGGGAGGGATGAGAGGTACTTAGTGCTCCCACATTAATCACGGCTCTACAGCCAATCAGGGGCGTCTGTGAGCTCACGCAAGCGGATGGAGCGGATAGCGCTGTCCTCTGAGTGTGTTACGCCTCTCCCAATGGTGCGTAAGCGAGCAGTTCGAAAAAAGATGCGGTCGGCTGGCATCACACATGACTTTTTGCTCAGTCATGTTTGTATAGTTGGTTAAAATGAGCTGAAAAACCGGATATGTCACTCTATATTTTATAAATGAACATAGAAATGCAAAAAATGGGCAAAATGCTCTGGGTAGAAAGGGCTACCGTCTATTAGCTATATGTTGCAGTTTCTGTTTTTGAACACCAGGTGCAAATCGCAGCAATGCTGTTTAATGATTGCTCAGCACCTACAGTAGGTAACCAATTCAACTGAATAATAGTTACATCTGTCAAAATCACCATTTTTTTTTTAAAGAAACTGTTGCTCGTGTAAAACTGCTAATATTCATAATTTCAGTGGAATTTAAAATGTATGGAGTTGTGAATGAACACTGCTGGATGAACCCCCGCTGCTGAGGTCTATCTAATTTCAGTGGAAAGAGCCTCGTAAGCCCATGGGACTGGGCGGCGGTGTCTCATCCGTACTGAGTGATACTTATCTGCAATCTATTCCACAGGCTGTATGCAAAGGATGGCATCAGTAAACAGAGCAGAGGATGATGTTTCATAACAGCTGCGATGTGTACTGTACTGTATATGCATGAGGGGCTACAATCCTCGAAATGTAGATCTACGCATAAAGTATGTCCTTTTGTACCCCCTAAAAGTTGTCCACGAAACTAAACTAAGTATAATTTCTTCCTTGTGTGTGCGTCTAGTTTTTCTCTCTTGGTACTAATACTAATGCTACATATTACTATGCAATTATACATACAACACAACACTATTAGGCATCTCGCTCTTTTTCTTCCTATCTTCCCATTCCCCTCAATTTCAGACTGCGTAGTTTATTTCTATGGTTCTCCTCACTTCCTGTTTGCTGGGAAGCCATGTACTGTGGCTGTTCCTAGATCAGATTAGACCTGGCTAGTCCCTGCTAATTACGTTACTGCTTCTTTCAGATGTGCGAGCATGCTATGCCACTGTGTCTGTTGGGAACAGCTGAATTAGAACAGAATCATCTGTAAAGGCAAAAACAGAGAGTAATGAAATTGCATGTGTGGGAATTAAACCTGATCAGCCCTATGTTATACTGTAGGTTCCTGTGCTGTTTACATTAGAAGCTCTGTGCTTAATTAGAAATTTTCCCTCAATATCTGAGCGTCTGCTTATTTCCTCTCATCGGTTAACATGTTCCAGTATTCGCTACAGATGCTCTCCACTTTTATGTGACATTAAATTAAACGAGTCTTTAGGCTGGCATCACCTCTGGCACACTGACTCGTATCCCGGCCCGTGTGTTTGGCCTTCAGTGGGTTTGTGCGGTGGGCTGCGCAGCAGGGAGTGGGAGAGGCGGCTGTTTGATTATCCTGATCTGCCGCTTGATTCAATCCTCCAGGGTCTCCATGGGCCTCCTTCTATCTCCTTAATGCTCTAAACAAGTCCCAGGCTACAATCTGATGATGTTGGATAGGAATCACTGGCGGTAGATCAAAGCGAGTGCGTGTGGGCGTGGGTGTACGCATGTGGTCAACTGTGCTGCGTGAATTGAGCGCCTTGTATACATTGTAAAATTTGTATGCCATTTATTTCTAGAAAATCAAGAGTTGGTGAAATTTTTTGTATTCTATTAAAAGTAAAAGATGAAGATCAACCAAATCAAGCAAAGAAAAAAGACATGATCATATTGAGAGGGATGGGAAATGCTCCAGAAGGCTTAGCGCTGCTTTGTGGGCCAGATGGCACTCTGTGAGGAGGAGTGGGGAAATATTTAGTATAGATCAATAAAGCCAGTTGTTTTGCAGCAGCTCCCTCTCACTTCCTCAATTCCTGGCTGGATTGATGTGCGCCAGACGCTCCTCCTGGCCCTGAGGAGTGCTTAGAGCTTAGTCCAACTTTGATATACTTTCTGCCAGGTTGTTACAGCTAATCCCAAATGAGCCTTTTGATAGTTCATGTTCGCGACAAGTGATGTGCCCAATTTCTGCAGAACAGCCTTTCAGCCATTCAGTAAGACTTGTGTTTCCTTGAAAGCCTTTATGACCTCTTGGGCACCTCTTGGGTTTTTACTTGCTATCTGTGCTATTTTACAAAAAGCACAACTGACACATCCTAGCAGCTCGTTAAGGTTTAAAGAAATAAAACACAACTCAGAGTGTTGTTTTCGGGAAATAAATGTATTCAAAGCGCAAAAAAAAAAAAAAAATCTGTAAAGGCTGTTATCTTATATCTATATCCTGTTATCACTATTACCAGTTGCATAATTTGCTAATGCATAGTTTGCCTCCATAATATATGGAATATATATATTGTTAGGTGGCTTAGTGATTAGCACTGTGGTAAGCACCTTCGTCATTGCGGGTTTGAATATCGCTTGGAGTTAGCATGATCTTCTCGTGCTTGATGTGTTTCCTCCTGGTATTCATGTTTCCCACACAGTCCAAAGACATGAGATGTAGGCTGATTGTTGTTTCCTGTTTGTTCTTAGTGTGTGTGTGTGTGTGTGTGTGTGTGTGTGTGCCTATAACCTGTAATGGGTTGGCACCCCATTCAGGGTATACCCTGCTTTGTGCCCCGATTTCCCTGGTATCGGCTCCAGACCACCCCCACCCCACCACCCCCCGTACAATCCTACTCAGGATAAGTGGTATGGAAAATGAATGTGTTTTCATATCGTTTTTAGATTATGGGCGGGCAGCAGCTTACAAGTGAATTAGTCATTATTACTGATTTACATTCAGCACTAATGTAAGAGCTGCTATGATGGAAACCTAATCAACACCTTCATACCGATCATAAACTCAACAGTCGTGTGGTGTAAGGGTGAAACAAGCCATTCAGTAAGACTATAAATACTGACACAGTATGATTTAATAATGCATGAAAGCCTCTGTTCTGATCTCTGACGTCATGGGTCAGTCTTTACTTGTCCTTGTCTTTTTGAACTACCAGTCATTTTACAAACGCATAGACACAAAGTACAGGCTGTCTGTTTCAGTGAGTAATGACTGGATAAATCCCTTTGAATCTCTGAGCGTTTGTGTTTTGTGAACGCTGGTATTCTGCTGGTCTGGTGTCTGAGTTCATCTTTCACTTTATTCACAGGATTGAAAAAACGCACCAGGAAGGCCTTCGGGATACGGAAAAAAGAGAAGGACACTGATTCCACGTGAGTTACATTTTTATTTATTTATTTATTTATTTGATCCAGGATATGAAACATTCTTTATAAGCTGATGTACTGTATTGCGTTTATGTTTTTGAAGTTGAAAGAACTGAAAATGGGAATTAAATCCCTCAGATAGTTCATATTCGTCTGCAAAGCTCTTGTTTATACAGCCGTTTAGTCGATACCTAAGCAGACCCATTCTCTGCAAGACCACTGGACGTGTCGTGACTCTAAGCTGCTTAAGCTGCACGGTTAATGATTGATAGAAAGCATGTTTGAGTGTTATAGGGAGCCTAAACCAAAGCATTCACAAAGTGAAGCTTTTTTTTTCAGTCCATTAAGGATCAGCATAGCCATAACCTATATTTTTGTGTCCTTTTGGGTTTTTAATTGTGTTTAGGTTACAATGAATGTATTTGAGTATAAAGCTGTGTTCGGAGGACACAACACATCATTTCATTCTCTTCTTCTCTTACAGAGGTTCACCAGACAGAGAAGGGGGAGTAAGTACTTCTTTGGCAGCTTTTGTTTGTACTTTATATACAAAACTTTTTCCTCGATAGTTACATTTCTGTATTTATAAATAGTTTTTTTTTTTTTTTTATCTACAGTATATTGAGCTCGAATTAATGGTAATAATTTGCCAGGTTTGTCCTTTTCAAGCAAGATTTTGCACTAAGCCCGTGTTTAGGAACAACCAGGGAACTTGATCAATATGAAATTATCACATTGATCAATGAAAAAATATTTTCAGAATGCTGTGACCAGCTTGAATCATCATTGGAATCGTGTCTTGTAGTGAAAAATGACTCCACAAAAAAAGCCATCACCCCTGCACATTTTGGTGTTTTTCCTATCAACCTACAATGCCATGTACAGTATAAGTATTCACCCCCCTGAAACATTTGTTTACATAATATCTACTAAACCTTTACTGGTGCAAGGCACTGTATTGTGGGCTCACTGATTAGTTGAATCAGCTGAACGTCTGGGTCATGAGATACTTATAAATAAAACATGGATATTTGTTTATGTACGGTACTGTGCAAAAGTCCTGAGCCACCCCTCATTTCTTCATATTGAGTTAAATAAAATGAAATAATTAAATATAATTAAATTAAGTGGATTTAATTAAGGGTATAAGAACAAAGATTTTCACTGCAACAGGCTTTAAAGTGTCTAAAATTACAATTTTTAAAAAAGGTTGTTTGTGCAACCTAATTTCCCCTCTCGTCTGTCCCAACCATTCAACATTCAGCATCACTAGTACTGTATATCAATCACCACCCAGATCATCTGTCATCATCTGCACCTGTTTCTCACTGGTTCATGCTGCAAGTTAGATGCTTTTATGCTTGAATGATTCATATGGTTATTCCTTAAGTGTATTAAAGCACACAACACAGTCGGGCTCTTTGTAAGCAAAATATAAAGAAATATATTCAAGATATGTGATCAAGACCAACCCTCCCCCCCACACACACACTCTCTGTGCCATGCAGGTCACTATCAATCCATTCCGCCGCTGTTTTATCTGCTGTCCCTTCTTCCTGAGAAATTCAGTACAGGGTCATTTCATTGGTCATGATCCTTTTGTCAGGGAGCATGGTCATGAAACCTTTCCCAGTATAAAGACTCATTGTCTCAGGTAGTCTGACTCTTTCTGTTTTGCTTTCCTGTTCTTTGCACAGCCGTGTCTGCTTTAGGTAATTCAAACACTGACTTTTTCCATGCTGCATTTAATTCCTGTGTAATAAAATATTTATAGACATGTCTCAGGTCAAATTTTTACTCAGCTCATCATTCGGAGACAGCAAAATCACTACAAAATGTGTAGGGTGATGATGATCCTCAGGACCAGGATGGAAAAACACTGAACTGTACTGTAGCTCACTGTGCATATAAAATTTACTGGATATGGATTAAATTGTGCCATGTACCTAATTTCTGATTTGATTCATTCATAGCCACAGAGAAAGAGTAATGGAGCTCCCAATGGATTCTATGGCGAGATTGACTGGGACCGATATGTAAGCAATTAGTTTTTCTTAAATTAGTTGAGTTCAAATATATAAAGTTAAACAATAATTGTACAATATTTTTATATTCCTTCTTCAGCACTCCTTCTGTAGTTGGAACATGAATAGAATGAAATAAAAGTTACATGGTAGCCTACTCTGCTTATACAAAAAGATGGCATTTAACCAGAAACAGGTCCTTGACAATAAATCTAAATGCAGCCAAATGTGTAGGAAGTGATCAGTTTAGTACAGGAAGTTAGGTATATTGGAAAAAGTTTAAGGTTTATCGTTCTTTTTAACCAGTTACACATAACATTTTCGCTCTAGAACACCTTAGTGATTTTTTTCCTATTCTGTTTAATCAAACACTACATTTTTAATCAGTGGTCTGGGAGCAAGCTCATATTTAATATTTAACATTTTTAAAATTCTATTACTTTGTAAAATGCAGGCATCATATCATATCATATCATTTTAAAAACTTATATTTATATAATTACAGGGTGCGCTAAAAGTCTCTATACATACGGGAAAGTGGCATAATTAAAAAGTTGAGCCATTTTTAGTGGAAAAAAAAACAACAAAAGAAATTGCAATCATGTAGAGGTTGTGTGTGTAAAGATTTGTAAGTACATTTTGTCTTTTAAAAAGTGCCAACCTCCGCCATGCAACTCAGTGGCATTGTACCTCGTACAAGTCTCACTTTAAAGATTGGAGTTCTCTTGTGTAATCTCTGTGTGCGATGTACTCTGGCTTTCTCCAGTAGTTCAAGCACATGAGGATTAGGCTAATTGGAATTGCCAAATTCCCGATACTATATGACTGAGTGTGAGAGTGTGTGTTCTTGTGCTCTGCGATAGATTGGCACCCCTGATCCCACCTAGTGCACTGAGATATGCTTCAGGGACTGTATTCACAAAGCCTCTTAGAATTCTCTCAGACAGCTCCTATCTTAGCCTAAAAAGTCCTAGCTGGGAGTCCTAGACTAAAAGTGATTTAGGAAGCTTCTCAGAGCAACTCTAAGTAAGGAAAGTACACAAACCTTTAACTTAGTGAGGAGGTGTGGTTGACCCTCCCAACTGAGTGGTAGTAGTAGCTTAATGTTGGAGCCCCCTAGTGACAGGGAGTAAATTAGGGAGAAAATCTGGGGAAAAAAAAAAAAGGTTGCACTTTTAGATGGTATGTAGGCAACAATCCAAGAGAGAGGGAAGGAAGTAAAAGAACAAGAAAACCAAATTGGACTTTTACGTTCAGTGTTTGAAGAATATTTCTTCTTTCCGCCATTTTGTCCTCTGCTATAGAAACTCTTAAGCCTCTTAAAAGTCCTCTCTAGTTTTAACAATTTTTCCCTTAGAAGCTGTTTTTAGGGCTAAGATGTTTCATAAGTAATTCTTATCTTTACTAAGATTTAGTGCTAAATTTAAGAGGAAATTCTAAGAAAATGTAATAATTCTAAGAATTTTCTTAGTATTTCATCACTAGGAGCAACTTTTAGGCTTAAGAAGCTTTGTGAATACTGGCCCAGGTGTCCCACGACCCTGTAAAGGATAAGTACTATATAGAATGAGTGAGGGAGTGAATAATTTCCTCCATGTTTTGAGACTTTTATGACACCCTGCGTATCTGGTTGTGGGAAAATGCATTAAGTTGACTCTTACTGCTCTATGTTGTAGAACTCTCCCATGGTGGACGAAGAAGGTTATAGCATCAGGCCAGATGAAGATGGAGATATCCTGATCTGTGCCTATTCTTTACCAGAACCCAACTGTTTAGAATACTTTCTGTTATTTGTCAGCAATAGGGGAAATTTGTCAGTTGGAAACACATTACAGCACTTGGGGGGAAAATGTATAATAAAGTGTTTGTTTGTTTTTTCATTTGACCAACAATCATCCATCCTCGAATTGCCAGTGCTTTCCTTAACAGCTATCTACGAAGCCCTAAAGACAAGTCCCACTTCTTCTCATCCAGCGAGTCAGAGGAAGAGGAGGACCACCGCAAAAAATTCAAGATCAAGATCAAACCCCTGCTTGCTGACAATGCTGATTTTGTGTCTCCTTCGGTGGATGAGTTAAAAGCCTCCATAGGCAACATAGCTCTGTCTCCTTCTCCTCTGGTGAGTCCTGCCTACGTTACCTATAATTTTCTTGTCCATGTATGGTATTTCCTCCTGTATCCCATATTGTTGCTTTGTTTTAATTACTGCTCATGTTTTTAGTTAGTGCAGTTTGTGAGAATATTTCATTTTGACAATGATGCTCATTCATACCACATTACTTTTTTATTGCAGTGACCAAAAAAAAAACACTTAGGAATGCATGCACTGATTTAATGCACTGTTGGGCTTAATTATAGACACTCCATACATAAGGGCTGTCATGTTACAGCTCCCTGTGATTATGGCACAACTCTTAGGGTGTGGTCCTAGGTTTTTGGACCATTCACTTCCTACATTTTCTCATTTATTGAGCCACATGTTGTCAAAGCCACAAGCCGGTCTATTTTTTTAGCCACTGCTGATATTAAGTCAAATGTGTAGTGTTGTACTGCCAAGGCCATGTTTTGTAAGGTCAGGTTCAAGTTCATCATCTTCATCAGATGTTCACTGCTTACTCAAGTTATATGCTCATAAAAAGTAAGTCTGTTATGGTTTTGACTTGAGTCATCATTTCTGAAAAGAAATCTCCTCGTGTGGTCACGGAATATTCAGTCTATTTTCCACAATGGAAGTTTATTTGAACTGTTTTGTGGTTTGTGTTATCAAATGTGTCGGTATCTTAGTGGTGTAGCCTTTAAAGCCAGACTCAAAGCATTTGTAGCTCTTTAAAGGCTGCCTTAATATATTGACTTCTAAGACGGCGTAGTCAACAAGGCAGTACAAGCATCATCATTAGTAGCCTAAGCTAGCTGCATATTTTATTTTCGACCACAAAACCACTTCTCATCTATAAACACGGACAAGTTGTATATGTCGAATAAATACTAATCTATGTTTAAGTAAACATAGCACAGTATTGTCACATTCTAACCACGCCAGTGTCACCACTCCAAGGTCCTGGGTTTCAAAACATCTGCGAGTGTATGGATCGGTTATGTGAAATTTGACCCCAGGTGTGTGTGTATAAATAGGTGTGCATGGTGCCCCTGGCAGCAGAACAGTTTCCCATCCAGTGTGTATTTTTTTTTTTTGAGACCCACCAGAATTTTTTTATTTCTTTCTTCGGAGTAAATTTAAATGATGCATTAACTATTCATTTTACTCAAAGTCATGATATGATAACCAGACTTGTAACCTGTCACGAGTTGTGGTTCGAGGCATAATTGCAAGAGGATCCAGGTTTTAATGGAAAACGATTTTTTATTTAAGCACAAAAGTCAGGGAAACTCAACAACGCAAAGATACTTTAAATGAACACTGAAACTAAAACACGTATACAGACACTCACTAAACATGCAGACATTTACCAAGATAAATCAACAGACGCAAGACAAGAAACTCAAAGACACCAAACTATTTATAATAAAACTAATAACCAACTCGGTTCAGGTGAGCTCCCCTGGTCATCTGACCGAGTTGCCCCTTGGGAACTGAAGTTTTAAACAAAAGGAACTACAAACAAAAAACACAGGGCGCTTTGGCGCCCTCTAGGGGTTATCCCTGACATAACCATAGTGATGGATTTAACATGAAATGTGCAGTGTACACTACCATAAAACAGAGCAGTCATTTCATTTTCCACTAAAATGGAACTAATCAACAAATCAATCCATTTCGTATTAGTAGTCTTGTCACTGAACCTCAATGTATGGTTTTCTGTCAAGGTAAATAAAGAATGACTTGGAGTTTATTAATGTCAATTAAAAAGATATAAAAGTTCATATCTACTGTAGCATCAGGAAAGTACACAGTTGCTATGTGGTGGTGACTATATAGTCAAATGATTTGTAAACACCTGACCTTTACACTCGTGTGCACTTTTTAAGCATCTCCTTCCAAATCTATTCCCACTTTTTGTTATAATAACCTGCAATTAGCTGAGGTTTTTCCTCTAGATTTTTCTAGCATGCCCATTGGGGATTTGTGTTCATTCAGCTGAGAGTTAGCGAGATCAGGCCGTGATGTCAAGTGAGAAGGCCCGGGATGCACTCTGAGTACCAATTCATTCAGTGGCGCTGAGGTCAGCACTCTGTATTCTTCCACTCCAAAACTTGGCAAAGCATGCCTTCATGGACCTCACTTAGTGCACAGGGGCGTCGTGATGATGAAACAGGTTTGCTCCTCTTAGTTCCTCAAAAAGAAGCTTAAATACGCGTAGATGAATTAGACGCTGGCTAGTGAACAGTCAGTTTCAGCAACAAAGTGATAGTGAAAAGTATCGGTCCTATGGGCCCATTTCACAGGTTTTACAAGAGATATTGGAAAAGCATACGTAAATGGACTACACGAAAGAAAAAAAAAACTTCTTTTTTTATGTTTCCTGCATGTGTACTCCCTACATTCAATTTTACTCCCCCAAGCAATTTGCTTATACCTATAAACATGTTCTGTCAGAGCAACATTTCCTCCTGCTTTGATAGATCATCTGAGACGGATTTATTGGCGTGCCTAAGTCGAGACGGGTGCATGCAATTCTGCCTTGATATTTTGCCCAAATACAACACTTTGGTGGGCAGCTTCCTTCTGATCAGGACTGTGCTTATCTTAGAAATGTATAAACAAGGCCTACTACCTAGGAAGCCAAGCCGCCTTCTGATTAAAGCAAACCACATGCTTCCTTTTAGATTTCATAAACATTAGGCTACATAGCACTTGCAGATCATCGTAAAGCAATCATATTTTACAATTATTGCCCAGCATGATTAACTCTTACGGTGCACTCGAGGTGAGAGGCGTGTTCTCTCTGACCTAGTGCAACGGGTCTAATGCACAGCAAGTCTCAGGTGTGCTGGAGGACTGGGTGTTCTTCCTCAATAATTTACCTCGGAAACTAGACGCAGTGACGCTGATGACATAACACGCCGAGTAAGAACAGAAGCACAAGTGCAGCGTGTGTCGTATGAAAGCCACACTGAATAATTCACACACAGGCACTGAAGCAAGAATTACTAAAGTTACTGATATAAAATATAGATTTATGAAACCTGTGCAGTTTTTGTCTTATACTGTACAGTTTTACATGACGTGACACTATGATGCTGTGTCACCACTCCAGGGTCGCGGGTTTCATAACCCATGCGACTGGATGGATTGGTAATGTGCAATTTGATCCTGGGTGTGAGTGTGTGTGTGCATGGAGCCCTGAAGTAGACCAGTTTCCCATCCAGTTTTCTAGTAATGTCTGGTCGTTGGAGTAAATTTAAATGATGCATTAACTATTCAATTTACTCCAAGTCATGATATGAAATTTTAGGTTTATTGCCCAACCAGACTTGTAGCCATAGTGATGGATCTGATCAAAACTTAACAGGCCTGATAAGCCCAACAAGAGAAATGCGGCATTCATTGTATTCGGTGCTGTACTTGAGAGCACAGTGATTATTTGTGTAGGCTGTTGTATTCTCTGGGGAGTGAGTTGAGAAGCACTGAAACATTACAGAAATGCTCAGGCTTTCCTAATATAGCACATAGAGGAACCATGTGCTGGGTTGCAGGTGCTGTTTGAGCTTTATTGATTAGACCTGCAGTGCAGTTAGGACTCTTGTACATGGTTAGTCATCCATTTAAATCTTTACAAACCTCCAAAAAAGAAACACTCCCATGTTCGTTTGTTTGTTGCCTAAAATCGGAAACTATAAATCAAATCCTTTTGCAGGGTCCCTTTTTAACCAAACAGTGGATCACAATGAATTCATAACCGTTTTTCGTCACGTTTTTTCACACATTTGACTAGTTAATTTTCAAGAGTTTTGTTATACTTGTATTTTATGCAATTGAATTCACCTGCAGTCCTGAGCTTATGAGATCACACCTGCATTAATGTAGTACCTCTTTTTTTCTTTTCTTCTGCCTCTCCCCGATGCTGGCCTCCTCAGAGGAGCAGTCCGGTAAGCTCTTTCCCAATCTGTCTCTTCAGGAGTGCTGTGCTCTGTTTCTTATGGCAAAGGGTTCATGGGCAGTTCTTGGCATGGTTCAGGGCCCGTTTGGTGCTTGAAATTAATACTACTGTAAGAAAGTCATGGTTGCAACTGAGTCCTCTTGAGTTGTTGTAGAGTCTTGTTTTAAGTAGGTCTTGTAAAATGCAAATGTATTTTTTTATTGGTAACATAGGGTTTTTAAATGCATTTAAAATAAATTGGGAATTATATGTTCAAGTAAACAAGGAATAGAGTAGTTTGTTTCCTTACAGAATTTAATACCAGACACCTTCATAAAACCATGCTCATAGGGCTACGTACATGACACCTACTTTAACCATGATCACAGAGCTACATGACACCTACATAAGCCATGATCATAGAGGTACATGACACCTAAATAAGTCATGATCATAGAGCTACATGGCAGCTACATAAGTCATGATCATTGAGCTTCAAGACATCTACTTAAGCCAGGATCATAGAACTACATAACAGTTACTTGAGCCATAATCAGAGCTGCATGACAGTTACATAAGCAATGATTATATGGCTACAATTATACAGTAGCTACATAACCCATGTTTATAGAGCTACATTACACCTACATAAAGCATGATCATTGATCTACATGACACCTACTGTATATAAGCCATGATCATAGACCTAGATAACACCTATATAAGCTATGATCATAGACCTACATGACACCCTACCTAAGGCATTATTGAAGACCTACATGATACATGCATAAGCCATGATCATAGAGCTACATGATATCTATGTTAACCATGATCATAAATCTACGTAGCATCTACATAAGTGATGATCATTAAGCTAGAAGACATCTACGTAAGCCATTAGTACAGAACAACATAACAACATGACACCTACATAAGCTATGATCATAGAGCTACATAACACCTACTCTACATAAGTTAAGATCATAGAGCTACATAAACCACATTCATTGAGCTACATAGTGTCTACATAAGCCATGATCATAGACCTACTTGAAACCTACATAAGCTATGAGCATAGAGATACATAAGCCATGATCATAGAGCTACATTGCACCTGCATATAGATCTACTTGGCACATACATAAGCCATAATCATAGACCTACAGTACTTGACACCTAAATAAAGCATAATCGTAGTGCTACATGACACATGCATAAGCCATGATCATAGAGCTACATGACATCTATGTTAACCATGATCATAGAGCCACATAGCATCTACATAAGCCATAATCATAGAGTTACATGACATCAACATAAGCCATGATTCTATACACCTACAGTATATAATCCAAAATCGTAGTTAACTGTCACCTACATAAGATATGTTCATAGAGCCACATGTCACCTAGATATATCATGTTTATTGAGCCACATTAAGCCCACATATGCTGTTATCATTGAGCTACACACATAAACCGTGTTCATAGCACTCCTTGTGGTCCAAGTCTATGACTCTAAGAACACCATCTCTACAGTCAAGCATGGAGGTGAAAACATCATGTTTTGGGGCTGTTTCCCTTGCTAAAAAGGGTTTCTCCACAAGTCCACAAAATCATATTTTGCTTGGAGATCAAATACTTATTTTTCTCACTAAAATGCAAATCAATGTGCTTTTTCTGGATATTTGGTTGATATTCGTTTTCTATCCTTTATAATAAACATATCATAAAAATTATAGACTTTTCATTTCTTTGTAAGTGGGCAAACTTAATAAATCTGCAGGTGGTCAAAAAATATTTTCCCCACTGTGTTAATGATTCATTTTGTAATTGATTCAGTGACATTACTATCTATTACATATCTATTAGCTTGTACACCACAAGAGGGTGCATTTGCAGGTCAGGCCGTGGACAATAGTGGACAATAGTTGATTGTATTTTTCGTGGTACCCTGTGAGAATAAGGAAAGAGAGACAAGAGCAGTATTTTTATATTACTAGTATTTTTATTGTTGTTGTCTGTTATTTTTATTATTATTTTTTTATTACTATTATTATTATTTTGGTTTGGTTAATTTGTCTCACATCGCTGGTTTGTTGGGATTCTGCTGCTAGAATTTGCTAAACTTAAACTGAGAAAAGGTTTTGTTGGCAAAATTTTTATTATTATAGTTTAACATATTCAACTATGGTTTAAGCAAAAATGTGAAATTTGGACATCCTAGTACTAGAACTTTGGAATAGAAATGCAAGAAAGGGTAAGAGCTTCAGAAACAATGTTTAATTTTGAGGTTAATTTCTGTGTTCTGGATTTCTGTTTTACACACACATTGTTTCCAGACACCATGTTAAATAAAGTAGGTCTCATGTTATTTTTGAGAGAGTATCTCTGTTATAAAGCAGCAGCCTCCCACCTGTCTATTAAATGGTAAGATATATTTGTTATTCTCACTTGAAGTTATTGAGGTAGTTTGTATAATAAGATCTCTCATGTTGCACAGTGGAAAATATTCTGGATTAATTGTAAAGAGTTTGTTTAGGCTAAAACGTGAACAGAAAGCAGCAGGCCATGAAACAAGCAATTAGCACAAGCATAAATCCTTAAATGAAAATGTCATTTTAATGTTTATGGAGTGTTTCAGTTCAGATGTTCGCTTTTTAACCTTGAGCCTTTGTCTAAAAACATGTTTTATTTTTTATTTTTTCTCAACTTTTTACAACAGCTTGAAACGCAACGTCTTTCCTTGACTGTGGTTTGGGGGTAGTGGGTGGTTTGGGTTTGAATGCTTCACTTTCTGTTCTGTATTCTGTAAAATACTGTTTATTTTAAGAGTGTGTATTACTGATTTGTCACTCTCTGACCAGGTGTCTCTTCTCTCTTCCTTTTTGCTGGTCACAGAGACGTAGCCCGGTAAGTGCTGGATTTTTGTTATTCTCTCTCTCTCTCTCTCTCTCTCTCTCTCTCTCTCTCTCTCTGTAGTCCTTTAGCTGGAACAAGTACGGATTTGTGAAGGTTATGAGGACTGGGAGTGTATTATTATTAATTAATCATTTAGTGCCATGTATGTGTAACAGCTGTGCTACACTTCAAGGTCTTTTCTATTGATGAGCTGTGTGCTCAGCACATTACCTGCACCATATTGACTAAAATACCCATGAGGACACAAACTTGCTGATTCTGCAATGCATTTAGTAAAAGCAAAAGCATTCATGTGTGTGCTGCAAAAAAACACTAAATAATAATGAGGAGGAGGAGGAGGAGGAGGATATGTTGAAGCAGTCGAGATTGTATCTTATTCATCAGATTTGACATACATATTACATTGTTATGATGATGATTATTATTATTATTATTATTATTTCATGCAATAATTTATATTTGCACCAACGATGTGAGGGAATTTCCTGCAGTTAATGTTAGCTCCTTGTAATAGATATTTTCCTTATTATTAGTAGTAGTAGTTGTAGCAGTAGTTAGTCATTTTTATAGTAGTATGGTTTGTATTCTAACTAGATGTGATCCAGGTTGTAATGTGACTACTAGATGTGTTCTGACTAGATGTGATCCAGCTACAGTAATTTTTGGGGGATTTTCTGTTTTCTACATAAAACTATATTCATAGACTGGGTCACAAATTATGAAGGACAAAGGACAATAATTAACAAAACTGTTATTACTTCTTATAATTACACTTATAATATGTGGGGCTTTCAATTCAAACCAAGACTTTTGATTGTGCAGAACACAGTTATGAGAGTAAAATCTCCCTTTATCTCTCTATACAATCCCCTGCTACACTAATGCACTTATCTCAGCATGTCACTAGTGCTTGGATACCATCAAGGTAGAAAGTGTTCTCAGGACTCTAGAGCCATGATCAGATGAGATCATCATTCATGGATGTATCACCTGCTTTAAAGCGTTTGCACCATTCAAATATTTTGCTGCGGGAAAAGAGTCTCATCACTGCACTGTGAGTGAGGTCTTGTGTAAATGTCAATTGGCTTTGTGGCTTCCTTAACAGGAAATTTCATCACAAGTCCAGTTTGACTTGAATTCCCCATTTATTATAATAATTATATTGAATGATGTATATACTTACTCTTACTTGTAATTTAGTTGTGTGTTGAGCATTTTAAAAAGGTCCTGTGTCTTTCTGCATCTCAGAGTTTTCCAGGTGTTTTTCCTTTTTTGGTTCATATAAATTAACAATCAACAATATAAATTTTTAAAAAAGTTGTTGTTTTTTGCGGCTGATCAAGTGCCATTTTTTTCCCTCTGCTTGTTTCAGGGTCTGGCAAAAAGAGATGTGCCAGGTGAGTTATTACAGTTCGGCTTTTGTTTGCCAATACAAACAATGTCACACACACACACGCACAGCACCAGACAAAAGTTTGGGCACACCTTCTAATTCAGCGTTTTTTATTTTCTACATTCTAGAATAGTACTGGAGGTTTTAAAACTATGAAATAACTAATATGGCATTAGGGAATTAAATAAAAAATAACAGCACCAGTCAGTTGCTACAGTATATTAAGACATAAAGGTCAGCAGACCTGGAATAGTTCTTTCAAGAACAGTATTGTCAAGTGCATTTACAAAACTCGTCAAGCACCATGATGACCTCTCATGAAGACCATCCCTGGAAAGCAAGAACAAAACGGACCAAAAAACACAGTTACCAGCTTCTGAAATCACCCATTAACAGCACCTCAGATTTGAGCCGTTATGAAGGCTTTACAGAGCATAAGTAGCAGATACATCTCCATATCACCTGTTCAAAGCAGATTATTGCATATTTTGGATGCCTTCAGTGTTGTTTTACAATGTAGAAAGTAATTTTAAAAAAATCAGAAAAGACCATGGAATTGGAAGGTGTGTCTAAATATATGTGTATATACAGTATAATATTTATCCATATTTTATTTTATCCTTATTATATCATCTTTAGGTGAAGAAATTGAAATTGCACGACCAAGACGCTCAGTTCCCACTATTAATCCAGTCGCAGTCTCTTCACCTGCGCCTGCACCTGCGCCTGCACCTGCACCTGTACCAGAACCTCACAGGTACACACACAATTATACTTCATTGATCGGTGTAACATTACAAAGCGAAGAAATCTAAAAAGGTTTGAATGGGGAATTGGTTTGGAGATTGGATGAAATCAGAGCTCCAGTGTGTTTTTTTATACATCACACGCACACACGCACACACATACACACCTTTGTTTTGCTTTTTCGTCCTCTCTCCATTTTAGCAGGAAGAAATCTCCAGTGCCGGAAGATGCAGTAGCCTTATTTGGCCCTCCACTGGAGACAGCGTTTGATGAGCAGAGGACAGAAGGTAAACTGAGTGGCTGTTAATGACTGTGAAGTACACTGATTACCCATTACTGATCACTGAGGTTTCAGCTTAGTGTCGCAGCAGTGCGAAGCAGAAACACAGCCTTTCACTTACTGTCCTTTCTCCCTTCACATCCTTCAATTTACGTACATTTGTAATGATTGAATGGATTTGTAAGAGAATATAAGATGACATTGTACTGTATTCTAAAATGTTTGATAGAATTCTACATATGACTTATGTTTATATTTCAATCAAAACATCAATTATAGATTTTAAGAAACAAACAGTAAACACATATATTGTCTAGAGATGTTATTTTTAGACAAATTTTATACTATGTTAAGAAAATTAAGCCAAATTATTTTAATGGTTTAGGTCTAGAACAGGGGTGTCAAAATCATTTTAGGCCATGGGTTATGTTACCCAGTATTAAACTATCCATTTAGTAGACCAGTAACACCAATAATCAGCATTTCTCAATGCACAAACTTGTGTATAATAATGCATACAATATACGCTTACAGTCCACTGAATATTTGTCCCGCTGCTCATTTATGTGGTAATCCATTGAGCCAGTGGCATTAGAGAAAGCAATGCATAAAATCAGCAGGTTTACAGATTCAGGTGATTCACAGAAACTACTGATCTCCTGGAATTTTCACAGTAAGGTTTACTCTATGAAATGTAATATATGCAGTACTGTGCAAAAGGCTTGAGCCACACCTCATTTCTTCATATTTTCCTTCTAAATACTGTACGTTCTTGTGTTTTAATTTAGTTCTAAGGGATCGCTCTCCAGGTTTCCTGAAGGACCTTTCGGCTCTCATTTTCAGTCATTTCAGTCTCAGAGGAATGTTTTTTGTTTGTTAAGCCACACAGTGACCTATGAATCTTTCATGCATAAGAGGAAGATGTAACTTAAGGCATGAACCAGTGAGAAACATGTGCAGGTGATTAAAGATGATCAGGACAGGGATTAGCATACTGATGATGCTAAATTCTGCGTGGTTAGAATAGACAAGCGGGGAAATTGTACCTTTAGACACTTTGTATCCTGCCACAGTTAAACATTTGCTCCTAAATGTTGCTAAATGTACATGTCTACATTTTTGCACAGTACTGTATATAACTACAGAAATGAGTAGGTACAGTATACTGATATTATTTATTTTACAAATAAAAATGATGAGTGTTTTAGCTCAATTACATGACAATAGCCAATAGCTGGGTTTACAGTCATCAGTTTACTGCTCATTCCCCCCTCCATAGTGGAACATCAAAGCTCTTTAAACTTCTTTTAGTTACAGTCTGTCGGATACCTTTATAGTTTATAGCTTAAACGTATTCAGTGGGTCGAATTGAAAAATCATATCAGTCTTGTCCCAGATATTTTGACACCTCTGGTCTAGGACTAAGCTATGCCTTCATCTCTAAGCTCCATGATGGGTAACATTGCTCTCCACTGGCTGTGTGTTGTGCCATCTTCCATATGTTAGTGATGATAGATGAACCTGAGGTTTGGGGTGTTCCTTTACATGAGCCAAACCCAGACTCTTCTCTAGGAAGACCTTTTCCTCCTGGACGTAAGTTTCGGGTAACGTGGCACGGATTGTCTCTCGCCGGGATCATGAATTCTTTCCCTCCATACTTTCCAAATAGTTGTATGAGCGAAGAATCATCCGGGAATGTGGTTTTCATTAACTTTTGCTTTTTTACAAGCTCCAGTAACCCACTAATTTCACAAATCCTTAGTGAGGAAAACTAATCAAACTCATATCCCTAAAGTCATCCAGTTTAGCCTGTGGCAATCTCCTCTGATGACAGTTTACTTGATGTGGCCTTAGTTAGCTACTATGCGAAACTCTGCATATTATACTCTATACTCTAGATATTTGTAGGTGTGTGTTAAAAGTTTAAGATAAAACAATATAATGAAGTTTTATAAATTTGTTTTTTTTTGTTGTTGTTGTTTTTAGTATTTCTGGGAAAAGTAAATGTCAATCCTGCATTTTTTCTTACATGAGTTGGGTCTAGGAGACCTAGTCTCATTCTATGGTATCATTAAGAGTAAATTGGTCAGGCCACAGGGAGTGAAGTGTTGTCATCCTCTGTGAGTTACTCACCCCATGTCCCAGCCCTCCCCACCTTCTCCTTGCATCCAGTGAATAAGCTCTTGCATATGCATGGTGCTTTGGGCATGGAGTGGTCCTGTTTTTCTGAGCTAGTACAGCGCAGGCATCATGTCTGACCACTAGGGGCCGCTTGAATAAGCTTGCTCAGCCACCCTGATGTCATTGCAGCACTCCCTCCTCTTCCACCCAAGAATGTGCCGACTTCCCCCCCTCCGAGCAACACTACGAGCCCAGATGCCTCCGGTAAGACCGGTGCTTCTTCCTCAACCATATGTTACTCCATTCCATGTCTTGTATGTTTTTATTTCTATATGGAATGTGTCATTTGTTTCATATCTCAGTTTTTTTTTTTTTTTTTAAAGTTTAATAATTTTTTCAATTATGCCGTCTTCACGTGTTACTGTGAAGCAGATGTGAAAGCAGTGGACAATTCAGCGAACACGCAAAAACCCTCCATAGCGGATCTGGACACCATTTTCGGCCCAGCAGACTCCACTAACCCTGCAGACAGTGCTGCAGACAAGTGGGTCTGCTTCACTGACGAGTCATCTCAAAAACCACCACTACCAGAAGAGCCACCTCCTCCTTTACCAAAATCTCCACCACCTCCTGATGAACCTCCACCCGAACCACCAAGAAACACCACACCCTCCCCACCAGCCCCCATTCTGTCACCCAAAGATCCTTTTGCCCCTAAATTGCCCTCTCCTCCAGATGAGGTAGCCCCACCTTCTCCAGATGAACCTCTCCATCCTAATCCTGAACCACCTCAGCTTGATACAGAGGTGAGGCCTGAATCAGCCAAGACGCCACCTAGTGCTCTGGAGATTAATGCACGTACAATCCCCCCACCACTGGCCCTTAACCAGGAAGATAAGAACAACCCTGAGGAGGGCAATGCAAAAGAGGACCCAAGTGAAAGCAGCGCTTCACCCAAAGAGATTGAGCAGGGCCCGAGATCAACACCACCGCCTCCTCCACCTCCCACATACAGGGCAGTGGTGTCATCTCCTGGACCTACACCTCCAGTCACGAGTGGAGGAAGTGGCAGTGGTGAGTCATAGAAGTGCACCATAAAAATAAAATAAAAAATTTTTAAAAACTGAACACGTAGCACTTAGTTCATGTACGATTTGTTTTAAACTTTCAGAAGAAATAATTAGTCTTTGGCACAAAAAGTTAAGAACTTTAGTAACTTCAGTAAGGTGTGAGTCAGATCCTCATCAAGTGCTGAGATCCAAACTGGTCACATTGGTACTAAAAATGGATTTATCTCTGTGCTTTGGCTAGGGCTGGGCAATAAATAATAGAAAATTAATCGAAACTGACATTTACCTCTAATTGACGTAATCTGGCCCATGCCAGTCATTAAGTTTTAAAATATATATATATATATATATATATTATCAGATTCTGTTAAATCTGCTAATACTTTCTCGATTGTTTGTTTTCATGTGTTTTCTTGTCGCCTTAAAAACACACTACCATGTGTGTAGATACCTGACTCTGCTCCATCCAGTTTGTGACATGGAAGCAACATGGAGGAGAAAACTTTCATCAGAGAAAAAAAAAAATCCCTGCTTCAATACTGGAGCATATTTACAGTACAAACCCTGTCAATTAACTACGAGGGGGGGGGAAACACATGCACAAATAATTCATTAAGTTTATTAATTGTTTATAATTAAGGTACAATGTTCAATTAATCAGTTAGTGATATTGATTTGAGGTCATAACACTCAGCACTATGGGTTCTTAAAAAAGTTATTTAACTTCAGGCTTCTCCTAGTTTAATGTTTTCATTAAGTACTGAATAGAAAATGAGAGCACTTCATGTTGCAAAAAATAATCGAAGACCATCTCATGCGATTTTTTTCTTATTAAGCAAAAACCTGAATATTATACTGTATAATGTTTCGAGCAATCACAAAACAGGATTGTTTTTGTAAGCTCCAAATTAATCGGTAAAACTCTAAAACATATAAGAAGCTGTTATTACTTTGAAGTCTTTCTCTTGAAGTTCATAAAGGAGAACAAAATGCAGCTTGTTACTGAGAAACATCAAAGCACAAAACAGCCAGAATTATAGCTTTCCCTCTGACTGTGGCACAGGAGACACTTTCCAAAAAGTGTCAAATAAAAATCTCCACACTGTAATCTTCCCTGTGAAATTTGTTCGTTTTTCTTTGTTACATTACAAACTTGTGTTTTAATCAAGTTACTGTTTTTATACAGTGCCACACAGGTCCATGTGGAATGCCTGCTCCTTTGGAAACTACAACATTAGAAAGTGCATTTTTCTATAAACTTGTGATTTGCCTTGCAGTCAGGAGCTCTGGCCAGTTAGGTTCAAGAATTCAACAAGCATCAGGCAGAAGTCAGCCAGTATTAATAATCAACATGACTGATAAAAAAGCTAGGCTCTTAACCATTTAATACCAAACCAGGATGCAACACCCTTGAGCTCTTCCACAGTTCCCTTCAATTTGATTGAATGAAATCAGATTGGCAGAATTTACTGTACTTGTATAGCACGTTTATCAACGATCTTTGTCGCAAAACAGCTTTACAGAATTAAAAAAAAAATGCAGAAAGAAATTAGTAAAAGGTCATTTAAATTATTAGTGTCAGTTTGTGCCTGCGACTGTAGTGTATTTCACACTAACTAGAGATAAAAATGTAATGTGATTTTTCTACTGTATGTGTAAGAATGAAATCATGTTATTCCTCCTCTCTTAGCTAAATGCTGTTGATTTTCAGGCTCCTCGTCCCCTGTACACCCTGTGACACCACTGGCTGCCAGCAGCCCCCCTCCGCCCCCTCCTCCTCCACGACCACCCTCTCGTCCCAAACTAGCTTCTGGGAAAGGCAGCGTTGGAGAAACGGTATGCAACACCACAAAGATTCTTATATGCACCAACACGATTAGCAGTGGCACAGGTTATATTTACATGAAATGCAAGAAGCTATTTAGTCAGCGTGTTTTAATGTCACACTCGTTGTACGTGTTTTTACGAGGGCTGCACTGAAAGTAAGGCAAAGGTGGCCATAACTTCAGGTCATTCAAATTGCACATGTTGGTACAGTAACTTTTCCTGCATACTCAACATACAGTAAGTAATCTTATCACATGAGAGGCATTTCGATGGACGTCGATGACCTCCCACTGTGTTATTTATTATTCGAAGCTGATTTCTTCTTAAACGTTAAGTTAAGTTAAGTTAGCCTTTATTGGTCACACATACATTACTGCACAGTGAAATTCTTTAATCTTCGCATATCCCAGCTTCTTGTTAGTAGCCCGGGGTCAGAGCGCAGGGTCAGCCATTTTTTACGGCGCCCCTGGAGCAGACAGGGTTAAGGGCCTTGCTCAAGGGCCCAACAGCAACAACCTGGCGGAGCTGGGGCTCGAACCACCGATCTTCCGATTCGTAACTCAGAGCCTTAACACACTGAGCCACCACTGCATCTACATCCATGTATCTACATCCACCTATGAGTGTGGGCATCTCCACAAACAATTTGTAGTGCATTGGGAGACCATCGACTGCGAGAAATAGGATTTTGAAAGAGGATTTGAGAGTTGGATTCCACGATGGTGAAAATGCATCACTGATGGAGCTATGTATAGAGGAAGAGTTACTCTAGCAGGATGTGCAGTTTAAGCAATCTATGTCAGTTAATAAAAAAACTTTTGCCTACCTTTGCATTACTTTCATAGTTTAGTAGCATATATAGTACAATACATCTGTGGTAAAATCCTATAACTATCTGGAAGCTAAAAATCGGTACTTAAGGGATGTTTCTTCATATAAGGATGCAGAGCTGCTGTGTGTTTTTGGCCAAAATCTTTTTTTCCCCTATTCTTTCAGTACGTATTTTATCCCCCAAATTATTTAGAAAAGTTTGCACATTATACAGTATGTAATTTTCGAACACAGTGGAAAAACATCTATCCTACAGTAAATACTTTGTCTGAATCCTTAATTTTTCTCATTTGCAAGATATTGACTATGTAAGGAAACTTCTAACCAAAGTAGTTTATAATCAGATCCCAGCTCTCAAACTATTTCATTTTTCAATTTTATTTTTCAAAAACACACACTAAGCACTATTTTTTGCAGGGTTTTTTTTCACAGTACAAATGTTCATTGTCTGTAGAGAATCCTCTTATGACATACATTACCAAAAACTACTGATTAAAAAACTAGTCCAAATCAAATATTACTTTGAGGGAAATACTTGAATCGTTTTGAACAGCACTCACTGCAACAAAGGCTCACTATTGATGGCACAAGCACTGCTAAAATTCTTTGTTTTTCTGAACCTCTTTCCTTTTCCCGTCACACAGAATCGACCCTTCAGCCCTCCGGTCCACTCATCGAGCCCTCCACCTTTAGCACCTCTGGCACGAGCAGAGAGCACATCCTCTATCTCATCCACCAACTCCCTCAGTGCTGCCTCCACGCCCACTGTCGGTAAAGAGCTCTCCGTATCTGTGTCAGGTGTGACTCCATTCTTCCTGCTCTGTGTGTATATCTTTGCAAATCGAATAGATTTGCAAAGCCCAATGTGGCTGCCCAGCTAGATTTTTTATTCTTTTTTTGGTCTTGCAACAGTATTTTGAGCACGCAGGTTACATGCTTTATTGGTATTCTTGATGTAAGGGTGGTGTGTGTCAAATGTTCACTAAAGTAAAAGAAACATCAGATAAAATTCCTGCTTCGGTTTTAACCAATTCTCGACTCTTTGATTAGAATAATTCATAACTTCCACTGGAAAGAAAATACAAGCGATTCATTATGTGCAGATTGATATTGCTCTGGAGGCAAATTTAAAACCAACACGCATCAGTTCCACATAAATAATTATGTGTATTTGGATTTGGATTTGGATTTGGAATGTGTCTCAGGGTTGTGAATTTAAACACAATATTTCAGATTAGCATAACGGCATTATGTTGCCTAAAGCAGCAGGAAATGAACAGGAGTTTGAGTTGTGATATTGATGTATGCAGTATGTCTGGAGCCCTTTTTCATGCAATCCATTTGAGTTACATTTTGTTCATTTGTCATTTTCAGTTTGTGCTGTGTGTCTGCGTGGGCGTGACCTTGTCTTGTTGTGTTTGAAGCCTGTTTTTTTTTTTTTTCCTTTATAATATTTGTTGTTTTGATTTGAATTGCTTTTATCATTTGTTTCTGTTTTGATGTCTGTCTCGTCTTGTCTTTCGCGCTGACGTTTTGTCTGATGTCGGAAGATGACGTTTTTGTAGACAAACTGCCCAGCTTTGAGAGGCGAGCTGACCTCCTAGCAGGTACGGTATGGGACCTTTTTGATTCGGTGGCTGATTTGGATTTGAATACAAATTTAACCCATGCCTTTCAAATGCCTGTGGTACCCACAATGCATTTGAACCAACTGGCATAAGACCTATTCAAATTCTATATTTAGCATTTTTACTTAACTAGCAAATAGATTATACATACTTGATAGTATTAGTGAGTTCATCTTTGTCCTCCCCCCTTATTTTTTCCTAAAAAAGGAAAAAGAAATCCCCTACACATACACACCATAGATATTAAATACCACCCTTGATGTCAACAATACAGAAGGCAGAAACAGCTTGAACATTTTACATTGGTTTTCCCCCATACTCTCATAATTCACTCCATTTGCCTGAAAAGACATGCATTCATTGTTCATCCAAGTACACACTTCTGTCATAGCATTGCCAACACATTCAAAGTGTTTCCAAAGAGCATCTGTCTCCCAGGATGCCCTTCAGAAACTGATAGAGACCTTCCTCGAGCCAGACAGCAGACACACTCAAGCACACACAAGGCCTGAGTTTGATGTCTGGTCTGGAAAGTAGCCCAGAGAGCAGCAATGCTGATCAGTATGCTTCTCTCCGCTCTTCTGAGAGTGGAGTTTATTTAGACCAAACATTAGACCTGGGTTTAAACTTCTGATGCATTTAGTTAATGCCTGTGTGGAATATCTGGGATTCTTGAATGCGTATTATTGCCACAAATAATACACTTCAGAATGACAATGAGGAACATGCACATTGCTTACGACTTTTAAAAAAAGATGTCTTCCTCACACGGATCTACTTCTAAACCTTTTCGATATCATTTTGAGTCCAAGTATCGGTACACTCTGTTAATCTAGCTTACTCTTCTGTGTCACTCATTAGTGCCCCCTGTTGTCTGTTATGTACACCACAGAGTTACACTTTCCCCTTCTCCAAGGACCAGAGATGTACACAGAAGCATAAAAATATTACTGATGGCCATAACTTTTTCTAAATGTACTAGGAGCAGGAATAACAAGGGGAAAAAAAGTTACTAACAAGTTGCCACCAAAATCAACCATACTTCCATTTTAACTGATTTGAATACACAGTAGTTTTAGTAATCATTAAGGATAATGATAGATCTTTTCAATGTTTAGGGAAGTCTATAATTTCCTTTTCTGAATAAACTGGCCATGATGATAGCTTCACTTGTTTTTTAATTATTATTATTATTTTTATTTTATAAATGTCCAGGTTTGAGATGGGTGGTGTAGTGGTTAGCACTGTTGCCTTGCGCCTCCAGGGTCCAGGTTCGATTCCCGGCCAAGCTCAATTCCCATCTCTGTGTGCATGGAGTTTGCATGTTCTCCCCGTGCTTGGTGGGTTTCCACCGGGTACTCCGGTTTCCTCCCACAGTCCAAAGACATGTAGGTTAGGTTAGTTGGCATTCCCAAAATTGGCTGTAGTGTGTGAATGAGTGTGTGAGTATGTGTGTCTGTGTGCCCTGCGATGGATTGGCACCTTGTCCAGGGTGTAGCACACCTTGTGCTCCAAGTCTCATGAGATAGGCTCCAGGCCCCCGTGACCCTGAATACAGGATTAAGCGGTATAGAAGATGAGTGAGTGAGTGAGGTTTGAGATGTCTCTTTATGCAAAAAGGTACAGCATGTTGTATTTCTAACATCTAGGGTATTTATAACTGGTATTTAGTTGTTTGGAAGCCAGAATGGAGGCCAGTCTGAGACATCTGAGCTCTTGCAACTATTTAGTCAGTAATGATGCACACACATGCAAGCACATGGACTTTTTTCTTTTTTAAATATCAATCATATACAGTATGGTTATTCACAGTTTTCATACCAAGCTCGACTTGAGTTTGAGTATGAAATATATAGGAAAAACATTATAGCTCATATGCCCCACATCTCATGTGTAAATTCTGAATCTTTCAATTTTATGAATGACAACCTTCCCAACTGGAGCCCTTTGACCTAATCCCCTGGCCTCTTCTCTGTGATGTTACTCATGCTAGTGTCCTTCTCTCCCCCCTTTCCCCTACATCCTCCCCTTCTCATCCTTCTGCCTTCCCTCCTCCCCTCACACAGAGACAGACCAGCCCTCCCTCGTATGGTTTGACAGAGGCAAGTTTTATTTAACCTTTGAAGGTAAGTCAGGTTTTTTCCACCCTAGGAGGTAGCGCGTACATGCACTCAAGTCTTATCTCCCCGTCTCCTCATCCACTTCTCCCTCCATCAGTCACTCCTCCGCCCACAGCGACTCCTTCGTTTTGGTCACCCAGCACCTCCTTCCTGCTCTCCCGCTCTCCTCTGCATCACAGCACTCATCTGCTCATGTAACGCAGGAGCCTGACTTTTCATCGGGATTTACTTTTTCACGTTCGGCATTAACCCGTCATCACTAATGAAATGCTTTTTTGGGGGTCTCTCATTTTTATTTATCTTTGGATTAGACAGTTCAGCTTTTAACTGCATGTATTTGGGTTGCATTCATTCTTGATTTTGTCACCTTATCATCTTGGCCCCTGTGTTCATGGTGGACTTATCTTATGTACATGTGGCATTTGCACCTTTAATTGTTTGTTAATGTACTGTAAGATTCCGTTTATTAGTTACTAGCCTAGTATGCTAAATAAACTGGAATGTCGGTGTATATATACACTGCATAATGCATGTTTGTACCAGAATCCTGAATCACTGAGCTATTATTATTCTAGTTAATTGACAAGTAACAAATTAATCACAAACCATTTTTTTCTGTGACGTTTTATATTCAGTATACTGAATATATATACAGTATATAAACATCACACACATATGCTACAACATTATGATAGTTAAAGCTAGTGATATGGCTTTGAAGAAAAAATAAATATGAGTGCAATATATTTTGGCAAATATTCTCAGTATTTTGAGATGTGTAGCAGTGGTGTCTCAGACTCTTTGCTGATCACAGGGTCGGTGGTTCGAGCCCTGCTACTGCCAGGTTGTCACTGTTGGGCCTTTGGTTACAGCCCATAGCCCTATGCCCATATGTGTCACAAGGTGAAGAGGGACACACAGACAAAAAACATGCATGTGTCACTCACATTAAAAAAAAAAAAAGAAGTAATTTTTTTTTTATTAATTTAAATGGGAGGCTTGTGATGCAAATGTAACACCTTCAAGTGACTTTCAGGTTGCTTTAAATCACATAATTCATTTGTTTGCTTCTTTTGATTAGATGACCCCTCCTTGAATCTTTCTTTTTTTTCTTTTTTGCAACCCCACAGCTTATGGTGGATTTGTAGTCCAGGGGTAAAATCTGCAGGTCTCAAGCCCAGATACAATAGCATGGTTGCATCAGGAAGGGCATAAAACCTGTGCCACAAATATGTGGAAAGTACCCATTGAGGCGACCCCTAATGTCTTCTCAACTGTGTTTGACTGATGGCACTTAGTTAGTGACCTAGTAACCCAGATTTAGGTATTTTTCCAGTGACAGAAACTTCAAAGCACTTTTTGTAAGTCGCTCTGGATAATATTGTATGCCAAATGCCTAAATGTAAAGTAATGGTAGCAGACAAAAAAGGGAAGAAGAAGTGCCTTGGATTGCCAGGTTATTCAGTATCCAGAGCTATTTACTAATAAACCATCAACTCAGTAGATGTTAAAAAAGTCACAAGTGTCCACATGGCACTACAGTACATACAGGTACATACACAAAGGTGAAGTTTAAGTCTACCCTTTTTAAATTCATGTCAAGCAGTTAGTTTAAGGTGTCTGTAGATAGAGAAAGGAAGGGTTGTGTTTTTTTTTTTTTTTACCTGACTGTTATATGTGCACTGTGTCTTCAGTCATCTTTTATGTTTGTTAATTGTTTTTTCCTTTTTCTTTCAGTCTACACATTGTGAATGTCTTTATGTCTCCATTACATCATACTTAATGGTGTACTTGTGTGTGTGTGTGTATTCCAGGATGCTCTCGTGGGCCGAGTCCCCTCACCATGGGCGCCCAGGACACCCTGCCTGTGGCCGCAGCATTCACAGAAACAGTCAATGCTTACTTCAAGGGAACTGATCCCAGCAAGTAAGCCTACTGACATATTTGTTTATAATCCAATAAGATGCTGCTAAATGGAATATTACCTGTGAGGACTGTATTAATGTTTAATAAGCATTTTGAGTACAAATAGTTAATATTTACATGGCCACATTATCCATTACTTTAATCTCACTGTCCATTTTTAAGGTGTGTGGTGAAGATAACGGGTGAGATGGTGTTATCCTTCCCGGCTGGCATCACCAGGCATTTTGCCAATAACCCCACACCTGCAGTGCTAACTTTTAGCATAACCAACTACAGTCATCTGGAACATGTCCTTCCTAACCCCCAGTTACTGTGCTGGTAAATAACACTTCTAACATACTTTTATTGTCTATCGTACACATTCCTATCTCAGGACAGCCAGGGCAGTAACACATACTGTTCCACTGTTTTGAGATTTTTGATATGTTCCCTGCCGACCTCATTCTATTGAAACGATAACATTTTTTCTAATGTCAAGCTTGTGTTTGTGTATATTATTTGAATATTTTGACTGGCTGACTTATTGATCTAGGCAATATTTCAGCTCTTGCGTTGTTATTTTTTCCCTCCTCGAGTCAGCTGATGGTGAATCATCAAATGACTAATCAGCAGAGACCATCGCCTTCATTGCCAACTTCGTTCTTAGCTGTTTGTTTACACACTAAGAATAATTTTTTTTTAAAAGATCCATGTTAGGATCTGACCATACGTACATCTGCTGTACATTGTCCCGCCATTTTTTCCGCAGTGACACCACCCAGTCCAAACCCAACTCCAAGGAATTCTGGGTGAACATGCCGAACCTCATGACCCACTTAAAGAAGGTGGCTGAGCAGAAACCTCAAGCCACATACTACAATGTAGACATGCTGAAATATCAGGTAAGATCTCATCATAATGGGCAATGAATGCAAAATTCTGGAACACAAATGATTAAAATAATATTTTCTTTACAAAAATAATATGATAATTATATGGTGATATAATTTTCAGTATAAACACATATTGTCTACACTGTGTGTATCAGGTATCAGCACAGGGTATTCAGTCTACTCCTCTGAATCTGGCCATGAACTGGAGGTGCGAGCCCACCAGCACTGACCTGAGAATAGACTACAGATACAATGGCAGTTCCATGACCACACCAGTGGCTCTCAATAACGTGCAGTTCCTCGTTCCTGTTGATGGAGGAGTCGGCCAGCTCCAAGCTGTTCTTCCTCCAGCTGCCTGGTAAAAATAAATAAATAAAAATAGTAATCTAAACATAGTGAAACCACATTATTTATACTAACTGCACTGAACTGATTCTACAAATCACAAATCATTTTAGTGAAATTATTAACTTGTATTTATTAACATACATTTTACATTATTGTTTATAAAAGTTAGTATGCATTGTTAAAATTAGAGAATGTTTCCAGCTAAACAATGAATACTATCTAAAAATAATTAAAAGACTAAAATGTGACGGATGTAAAATTGAATCATAAGACTAAGACTAAAATATATCAAGATAAGCAGCCAGAATTAACACTGCTTTTCAATATTGACCATATTTTTTAAAAAATGTATGATTATGGGGTATACAGGTTCTTTCTAGCCAGTTAGTTTTGGACGAGTAGTCCTGGACCATGTGTTTTTGGGCTAGTCATGAAGGACATCCTTATTTTATTGAACTGGGCTATAAAGCATAAATGGTTAAGTACCCTAATTAAATACTGTATGTTTCAACCCAGCTTTCTTCATGTTGCGCTTTTTTAATTTAAAAGTATTATAGTTAATTTAAAAATAGAGCATGGTTAAACATTAGGTAATTATATCTAGGAACAGTTTTAAAATAAAATTACACTTGGATTTGAAAATCCTTATAAAAAGAAAGCAATTTCTTCTGTAGAATGTTTAATTCTTCACAGGCATAGCAGGGTGATAAGCTACAGTTGTGGCTAAAAGTATTAGCGACAAAAGTGAAGTTCAATATTTTAATGACATTCTCAGTTGTTTAAAATAGTTACAGTCAAGATGAAATGCAATGAAATTTCTATACAACAATCAATATTGTCAATAATCAGTATGAATTCCTTTATTCTTCAAAACCGGCTGCATCAGGCTGGGCATAGAGTTACAGTATGTAAAAAGACGTCTGCAATACTGTGGTGAGACTTTCTACAAAATGTTTGTAGTTAATATGAAATGATTTAGAAAAGAATGCTTTCTTAAATCTTTTCCTGATCTCTTCCTTTTGTTGTCTCCAACCCCAGTTCATCAGGGTTCGCTCTTTAAATGTAAATCTATAGTGTCATATTTGTCTTATGTCTTGGGAGACAAATTGAAAATTAATTAAAACCTTTATAGAGCTTGTCTACTTTTTTTTTATTTAAAAAGTCATATAAGTAGAATTATATGGATTTGGTCAGATACATTATTGTATAGAAATCTTAAAAATATAGAAGAAGCCTTTTTCTTTTCCCCCTCACATTTCATCTTGTTAGGACACTAGGGTCAGATCACAGGGTCAGCCATGATACAGTACTTCTGATCTCAGTAAGCTGGAGCCATAGCTGTTAATACACCACTACTCTCAGTGAATATACTGTACATTAATCCTATGATCCAGAACTTATAACACCATACTGTATATCTGACTTCTGTAAACCTGCTCTGTGACAGTGTCCGTTGTTAAAAGATCTATACAAATGAAATGCAAGTGAAATTGAAACCTTTTAGTTCTATTTAAAAACACTTTAGTTAGAACTTGATGATACTGTACCTTACAGGGGCTTCCAGACTTTATTGGTCACCTTTCATTCATAACTATTTTAATACATGTATAGTTTATGTAAGAAATTATGCCATTTTAAGCATTTTTTGTTTTTATGCACTTGAAGTAACTAATGAAGTAAATAATTTACTCTGACCTTATAGAAACAGTATGTGAAACAATGCAGTGTGCTGATCCTACTGTAGGCTAGTTTATGAGTGCAGACTGAAATTAAGTGGATTAAGGCCATGCTGTAGAGTGCTGAGTCTGACAGATTTTTATTTATTCATTTTTTTTCTACTTAGGAATGCTGAACAGCAGAGAATCCTGTGGAAGATCCCAGATATCTCACAAAAGTCTGAGAACGGAGGTAAAAAATAAAATAAAAAAACATGCCCAAAATGTAATTTAACACGATCTCATTGCCTCTTATTTAATCTAGCTGCAGCCCACATTCTTACTTTCTCCTCCAGGTGTTGGCTCGTTGCTGGCACGATTCCAGTTAACAAACGGTCCCAGTAAGCCAGCGCCTCTGGCGGTACAGTTCACCAGTGAGGGCAGCACACTGTCTGGCTGCGACATTGAGCTGCTCGGCTCTGGATACAGATTCTCCCTCATTAAAAAGAGGTTTGCTGCAGGTAAGGAAGAAACCTATTGATGAGAAAGTGACATCTCTGTACTTTGGGATATCTTGAATATAGTCCCGTCACCATAAGGATTATAGTACATAAGCATTATAGTATATCATGTATAAGATCATTATACTGATGTCAAGCTTTAAACATGTTTAATCACACACAGTGGAACCTCAGATTGCGAGTAACCCGGTTTGCGAGCGTTTCACAAGACGAGCAAAAATTTTTAATACATTTTGAGTTGATAAACGAGCAAGTCTTGATATACAAGTACCAAGTATCATTGAGTATCATGTAGCATGCATACGCTTCTTGTTTTGACGGCGAGCGTAACGTGATCACAACTGAGCCAATGGTTCTTCTCTCACTTGCGCTGCGGAATTGTGGGTAATCATCTCCCCTGCTCAGTCTTAGTGTGCGTCTCTTACTCGTATACTCAACATCCGTGCGCACGTTTACTATTTACTATAGCACTAAATTACATATGTGTGCATAAAGCACCCTTTATTTTGTGTTTATGTGTGTGAACAACTTTCACACACACACCCCAGTTTATGTGTGTGAGTTTCGTGACTCACCCGGGCGCTTGTGTGATGTGTCCATTTCAGGACACTCCCTGTTGTCTGTAAGCTAGTGGGTGTGTGCGTGTCAATGTCAATTTCCATGTGTCTGTGTGTGTGTGTGTGCGTGTGTGTGTGTGCATTGCGCTTGATTGCGTCAGAGTCTCTATGGGTAAATTGGTGGTGGCTGTATTTTTACTTTATACTTTGTATTATTTATTTTCATATTAATATTTTGGGGTTGTGGAACGAATTTCCAGAGTTTCCATTATTTCTTATGGGGGAAATTCACTTTGATATACAAGTGTTTTGATATACAAGCACACTCCCAGAACAAATTATGCTCGCTATCCAAGGATCCACTGTATTTAGTTTGGTTTAAATTTGGGGTGCTAGACATATTTGATAAGATTTTTTAAAACCTTTTTTGCCCAACATCATTTATTGCAGTGAACGATGTCCTTTTCCAGTTATATCTGGAATTATTCCCAATAAATAAAAAGTTTTCTGATATGTTGAGGTTAAACCAAAATGGTAATACAGGTTGCTCTAAAGCATTTGATTGACTGTGTGCTTGATTATACCAAATATTGTGAATATTGTAAAGCATAATGTAAAAATTTTCACAAGGTTGGAAATGTCTACTTTTCATCGACTAGGGAAGCGTTTGATCAAATATGTTAAATATGTCTAAGCAGGGAAAGAATGTCACTAGAATGTACCTTACTGCAGGATTATTCTGAATCTTGTCTTAAAATACAGTATTACCGTGTTTATTCTGTAAAACTACTCAAATCTTCCTCTCTTTATAGGAAAATACCTGGCAGATAACTAATCTGCACCTCAGCCCAACTCAGAAGAGTGTGTCTTCATGGACTAAACGAAATTTACTCAAACCTTAGGAGAGATGATCACTCTGACCTCTGACCCGGCTCTTTTAGGGATCTTTTCCCTTTCTAGATGTCTGACCCAGGCAGAGGCCACACTCCAGCAGTATTTTTAGAGTGTACTTCTTGTATTTGTAAAATCGTAAAAAAACACAACAACATTTCAAAACTGTATCGCTGCTGTTAGACAGCATGGGTTTCTCCTAAGACTAGCCTCTCGTCTGTCTAACGTCTAATCGTTGAACTCGTTGGCTGTGGCTGCCTGAATACTTTATATCTCTCTAAACACACCATCAGTGTTCAAACTGTTCAGTAAGACTGAATGTCTTGCGAAGGATGAAAAGCTTGAGGTTTTTCTGCTGATAGAGAAATATTCTGGAGTTTTGATGTGTTTTCGAACTGAAACGATGATTGAATATGAAACCGTTCAGGATTCGGCCTGCCGCTTCTTGACATTTGAGGCAGATCATTAAAGATACTTATAATTGAGTAAGATGAAGGGAAGGAAAGATAATCAATGGTCGCAGCAAATTTAAACCATTAGCGTAAAAAAAAAACAAGTTTTTGTGCTCCTGTTTAGCACGTAAAGTCTTGTCCTGTTTTAGCTCCTGTTTTAGGCAGCCACAGCTGAATCTATGTCTTGCTTGCGATTGTATTTAAAAAGAAAAAAAGATTTCTTTCCATTGAGGAAAAAAAGAGCTGTTTAAAATGTAATTTAAATGGATAATATATATCTTGAAGGGCGTTTGGTGTTTTTCCTCATACTGGTGAATAGCCTTTCTGTTGTTCCTAAGACAGCAGTGTTAGACTCCGGAGTACATCGCTCTATTTTTATTTATTCCTGATCATTTGTTGTACAAAAAAAAGAGAAACAAAAAATCAGTGACTGTATATGTATAAACTTTGAATGGTATCACAGTTTAGGATCCTTAAAGTTATAAATATTTGATTTTTTTTTTGTTTTTGTTATCTGTGTAGTTGGGTAAACTGTGTACAGTATAATGCGGAGGTATAATTTTTACATTTATTTCAGATATAATTTTTTAAAATCAAGCGCAACAGAGAATCGAGCTGTACGTAGTGTATAAGGGTGGGTGGGGGAGGGTTAAAGTGAATGAATACTGTATCGGCGTGGGTGGATCATGCTTTCTGAAAGCAGTGTTACGTGTTCCTGCACTATTAGTTGAAACATGAATTGGTTTCGGACATCACTTTTACACCACGTTCACACCATTGTGCTGTATTTAACTGTTCTCATCTTCCTGTGCATTTTCTTTGATGTCTCGAGCATGAACCCTTGTTAAACACCCCAGCGCTTGTGTTCATGGATTTTTTTTTTTTTTTTTTTCAATCATAACGTCTCTGTGAGATGACAAGGATAAGATTTGGTGAGTGGTTAGTATGACCAAAAAAAAAAAAACACTTCTTCCTTCTTTTTTTCTTTCTTTCTTTTTTGTATTTGTGTGTATCTCAAAACTGTCCCCAAAAAGAGAATAAGCTGCATATTTTTAAATGTTATGAACTATTAATAAAGTCAGAAAAATATTGTTTCTTGTGGAAAGAATAATACCACTGTGCTACTTTTAAACTTCCCACATGCTATCAGATATGAAGAACAACAACAAAAAATGTCCTCCTATCACATAAAATGGCTGCTGTAGAGAAGAAAACACTGGTGCTTTAAGAAAGTTTATTCCTACTTAAGGTTTTTTTTTTTCTCCATTCATACCTGCTGTGTTTGTGGAGGATCAGTGTAATGGCCTTTAACAAGAACTTTTGCGTTAAGATAGACATTTCTCTCCATAATCCAAACCGAAGTGTTGTCCAGGCTGTGCTTGAGAGGCAAGAAGCTGTGCTGTATGTCAGTCAGGTACTGTAACTGAAGTGTGTGTGAGTGTGTATGTGAGGTTGTGCGCATGTGTGACTGTTGTTAGATCATTCTAGAGTTTTCCTGCCAGCAACATGTGCAAGCTGTGTTTGTACAGACAGTGTTAACGATGAACCCGAGATTCTTTGCTCTTCCCAAATCAATAAAAGATATAAGCCGAGTGTATGAATGTTTTTTTTTTTAATTAGTGATTTTTAAAGATATATACATCTTGAGAGTTAATAAGTTAAATCGAAGTGAATCCGTCCACTATTCATAAGACATAAGGTGCAAATACACCTTGGATCGCAAGGCACTGTAAGTGATCTTACATAAACTGTAAGCCAAGCTGTGTGAAATTTTGTGACTGTATTAACATTATACTTTATCATATTGCAAACTGTTAGATATTGGAAATATGGTCTTGCAAAAGGAACCATAAGATTGACCATAAATTGGGAGCAGCATCTACAGTGATGTGGTCGCTGTACTGAACCTTCGGGGTGGAGAAGGAACCGAGCCATAAGACGAAGCTCTCAATTTACCAGTCGGTATACGTCCCTACTGTCACCTACAGTATACTCATGAGCTTTGCGTAATGACTAAAAGGAACAACATCATGAATATGAGTAGCTGAAATTAATTTCATTTGTATGATGTTCCAGTTTCCTCTCTGAAATCAGGTGTCAAGTTCGGAAATCCAGAAGAAGCTTGGAGTAAACTCACTTCTCCGCATCAAGATGAGGTGCTCTGGACATCTGATAAGGTGACCCTTTTTTTTTGGAGATGTACCAGTCACAACCAGCTCGATGGAGCACCACGGGGCTGACCCAGGATACGATGGAGGGATTAGATCTCAGCTGGTCTGGGAGTGGTTAAGGAGCTAAAGGAAGGTGCTGGAAACTGATGTCTGGGCATCTCAGATTCCACTGCTACAGTACCACCATGACTCTGAATTGGACTAAATGTGTATGACCTTGTATAATTTAAACAAGGGCATTTATCATTTATTTATTTATTTATTTGTCAAATTTTTCATCACATTAATAACCATTACTGCAAGTGCAGCAGAGTTAGCCAGAGGCAAATTTTCATCTACTGTACTGTTGGTGGACAAATCTTATAAGTCACACCTAAAAATGAACTGTAAAATTAGACATAAATATACAATTATGCATAAATACACATACATAGTGCGGTATATACTAACAAATTACAGAAAAGCAAAACATTTTTTAAAATCTTAAAATCAGAAAAAATTGGTGTTCTTTTTTATTATTTATTTATTTTTAGTTTTTTTTTTTTTTTTTTTTTTTGCAAATGTGCTGTATGTTGTTTGACTTTGCAGATCAACTGGAAGTGACTTTATGTGTTGTGAATTAGGAAAATGCTGACTGTCCAAAGGTTCATGGTAGCATGGTATCATGCAATCACCTCGGTCACCAGTTCTAATATATAAGGTATCTCTACTATTTCTTTTCTTCATACATCAATGGACAAGACCAGCAAGACCAATAAATATCTTATAAACCAGTATACTTTCCCAGCTTAAAATTATATACTTTGGCGAAAAGAAAGAAAGAACATAAAAAATAGACAAATCTAATTATGCTGTAACATTTATTAGACAAAAAATGTCAAAATTTACATTACAATCAAACTTCATGATTCTTCAACACTCTTTTAGTCACTTGGCATTGGCTTGAACACAAAACATGATAAATATTTCTTTAACAAACCCTCAAGACACTCCTATTACATTTAGACACACAGCATAAATAAGACCCGCAACATCTCTCTCACATACCAAACACACATACACACGCACACCGTAGAGCTCGTGAACTTGTAAAAAGAGTGCGTCTGGTCCTCAGCACAAGAGAGACAGGTCGTTCTTTCTGCAGCCCACCTGACAGCATATGGTGGTCATCATGGGGTTCAGGTCTCGGGTTGACAGATCGGACCGTGTGCTCTCACTTAGCTCCTCGCTACTGCTCTGCTCTGCAAGGGAAAGCACTGTGGAGCACACACAGACACACACAAAAATCAGGTTAATAAGATCTACCTTTCCAGGAAGAAGGCAGCATTTTCCCTGGCAGTGTTAAAGTCAGATAATTGTATTCGGATTAGCACTGTGGTCCAACACAGATACAAACAAGAAGTGATAACCAATAAGCACAAGTTATTAAGAGGGTTCAAGCGAGCATTAATTTCCAAAGGCCCAGGATCCAGAGATGTCTAGTTAGATTATAAAATCACACAGCAGAGATAATCCAGTTACACAGCATGATGTATCAATTAGAAATGCATGTTAGCGTAGCTGATCATAATTACAGCGAGTAACAGATCAGGCCTGTGTTCTGGCATCAGGTCTGTTCATTCCGAAATATGGATGTAGATGCAGAGTCTGGACAATAAATATGAGCTTTATTCTGTAAATTATAGCAAATTGTATCAGAGAATGAGGTCGGTGGATTATTAATGAACAGAGAGATAGAGAGAGAGAGAGAAAGAGAGAGAAATGCTAATAGGCTAATGTTAATCAAGGAAAGCAGAGAGAAGTGGTAGCGTATTTGTAAAGGTTGTCTGGGCCACTGATTGCAAGTTTGTTCGAGAAAAGCATCAACCAAATGAAATTAAGCAAATGTAATTAATTCAGTCAAATGACAGTAGGTGATCTTTGTACTGTGATCTTTCACTTTCTGTGTTCATGCATGGTCCGTGCACTTCCCCAAAAACGTTTACAACCACATTTTCCTCTTTCTTTAAAATCTAATCTCACCTGGATACTGTAGACATGCACCTCGAAACCAGCTTACATTTAAGGCATTTAAGGCTTAATCCAGGACTCCTCTCCATACTATACTCATAGCATCTACATTTAGGCATTTAGCAGACGCCCTTATCCAGAGAGACTTACATTTTTATCTCATTATACATCTGAGCAGTTGAGGGTTAAAGGCCTTGTCCAAGGGCCCAACAGGGACAATTGGTGGTCATGGGTCCTTCTGAACCGTAGTCCAATGCCTAGACCATTGACTCCTTATAACTTTCAACTCACTTATTACTGTTTGCCTTCCATATGTTAATACTGTAATAGGTCATAATTCCACAATCTTCTGTCGTGTCACTGGGAAGAGGAAGCGTTCCCTTTTGACACTGGCTCCATTCAAGGCTTCTTTCTCATATGATTTCAATTACATTTTATTTATATAGCACTTTTAGCAATGCTCATTGTCTCAAAGCAGCTTCACAAACTTAAAAGAAGATTATGGAGATGTGCAGGAGATCATAGTACTCTGATTGTCCCTGCTGAGCAAGCCGAGGGCGACGGTGACAAGGAAAAACTCCCTGAGATGGCAATAGGAAGAAACCTCTAGAGGAACCAGACTCAACAGGAAACCAATCCACATTTGTGTGATAACAGAGGTTAATAATGATAATGTAAAGTTTGCTCCATCACTCATCCCCAATCCTTAATCTACATCCATAGTCCTATGAGCTTAAAACTGCTCTGTAGTGGTAAAGTGTCTTCTGGAAAAAGTGTTTATAGAAAGAAAGTGTGTATAATCAGGCACTTTGACTCACCATCATTTTCCGGTGTAAGCAGCCTTCTCCACCTGGAGCCTCCACAGGTGTAGACCACGGCCCGGATGAATTCACGTCCACAGAGCTTGACCGCCTTGCCCTCCGCCTGCACCTGCACCTGCACCACGCTGCAAACAGCCCAGAGCAGCAACAATGGCACTAAAGGCAAGCGATAATTCGCTCTCATTGTGGTTCCTTCTTCTTCCTTTCCTGTTCTCTGCTTCTCTACGAATTTCAAGGCTGGAAGCTGGTCTGTGAAATCTCCTGGACCTTGTGCTCTGTTTATATAGAGGCACTCTCCATCCTCCTGGGCTGTTTCATCCAGTCCACCTCCCCTTCAAACTCCACCCTACTCACAGAGACCCTCTCAACTAAACATGTTTATAGTATCTGCTGTGCTTAAAGGCATTTTTGACAGGTAGGTAAGTGCTTTACTGCCCCAATATAGAATCGAATTACATCCCTTTCAGGAAAGCACCTTGTCTCCTGACTGCTCCACTATAATGGTTTCATTGCACTGATATCCTTCATAATGCAAAGCTAATCGAGTCATACCTCGAGCAATAGCCCGTCCCCTCCTTGCAAAACATACAATATCATAAATCTAATTGGCGTATTATGTTCTCTAAAACCAGCTGGACTACAAATAAAATGTGGAAATGATTATGATCACTCTAATATGGACCATAATGGCTTTATTGTCAGAGCGACGTCTCCCTTGAGAAGGTTAATATGTCCTTATATGACTGCGACATAAAGATAAATGATTAGTCATGTCACCAGGTTTCCCTGGAAAATAAAGGCTGTCCCAGACATCTTCATATAATGGGGGAAATTCACCCTTTTTTTTTTTTTTTTTTTTGTGTAAATTTGATCAATTATATACAGTAGCAGTAAACCAGTCACCGGATCGTGGGCACCGAAGGCTCACGTATGCCTGTGGTGGGCAAATGCCAGCCTACCTGAGCCAGTCCCACAGAAAAGCTAATGTAGCACAAATTGCTGAAAATATTTGATGCTGGTTATGACAGAAAGGTATCAGAACACCCAGTACATCACAGCCTGCTGCGCATAGGGCTTAGCAGGAAAAGGTTGACCTGGCCTCTGAATTCCCCAGATCTCAATCTGACTGAGCATCCATGAGATGTGCTAGACAAACACAAGTCTGATCAATATAGGCCCCACCTCAGAACCCACTGCACATAAAGCGTCTGCCGCTAATATCCTGGTGCCAGACACCACAGGTCACCCCCAGAGGTCTTGTGAAGCCATGCCTCAAGGGATCAAAGCTGCTTCACAAATCAATTTGGACATATGGTGATGTACTGCATGTATGCCCACTAAATGTCCATATTATGTTGCTCACACATATAACAATAAGAAAACTACATACAGTATAGATCCTACAATACATGTCACCAAATTCTTTTTAACTAGGTGGTTCAAAGGTAATTTATACTGAATGTATTGTGTCAATTACTACATAACGCATATAGGTTTTCTATATATAAAAAGTTCCAATGTCATACTGTATATACAGTATCCACCATATTTGACACATTTCTAATACAAACATGAAATTTGAAATTCCAAGATAAGCAGTTTTGGAATCTCAAACCTGCCCACATGGCACCAACAACCATGCCACTATTAAAGTCTAATATTTAATGTGATCATCTTTTCTCACTTTTGTACATTTTATAATATAAATTTGCAATATTCCGAACATCCCCCCCCCAACACACCCCGCTCCCAACAAGTCAACCACATCAGCTGAGATTCTAGCATTTGGGTCTATAATGGATAGCTGTTATGCACGGCCTAAACCATGTGCCGTATATAATCAGAGGCCCATTTAAGATCGACATCCCCCGTAACTGCTGCTCTAATGAAGCTCTTCGGTGTGTTTGCTCAGAGGCGCACAGCACAGCACAGCACAGCACTAAACTGTTTGATTTACAGTAAAAGTCTCTGAATATCGAACTCTCAGATGAATTATGGATTACAGCAGCTCATATAATGACAGCCATTTGCAGATCTGTAATGGAGTGTTGATGACACAGATGGGATGTGATCTGTCGACAGGTTCTGGCAATCGCACTGTTCCTTCCCTCTCCATTAATTTTTAGTGTGTTACTCTTAAACCCGTCACACCCCTCCCATTTTATTTTTATGATGAAGTTCTCAAACATTCATTTCTTTCTTCTTCTCAGATTGGATTAGATTGGACCATACTGTATGTAACTCTGCTAACGTCTAACACTTCAAAGCATGGCCTTAGTCTTTCACAGAGACAGGTAGGCTTCACCATATAAAGAGTATATATACTGTAGTACAGTGCAAAACTTTTTTTTTGTACAAACTTTGTTATACATGACTTCATTATTACATCAGTACAACAAACATTTCCAAACATTACTATTCCGGCAAAACATATTTTTAATAAAATAAATAAATAAATTGCATAGATTTTTTTTATTTTTATTTTTTATTTTTGCTTTGATTATGGCACACATTCCCCATGTCATCACTTCGATAAGCTTATGCAAATATCGAAGATCCAAATTTATGTCGAGTCACATTCATTTTTCTCCAAAATCTTGAATTGATGAGAGGAGAGTCAGACCACTGCATAAAGCCTTTTCAGGCACATCCAAAAGATTCTCTCTGGGTCGATGGCTTTACTTCGTAGTGGCCAATTCATGTGTGAAAATGATGTCTCTTACTCACTGAAATACTTTTTCACAATTTGTGCACAATAAATTTTTTGGAATATGCCCATGCAATCAGGGAAGAAAAAAATCCATTGATGGAAACACCTGGTCATTCAGAATGTTCAGGTCATCAGCTGACCTCATTGCCTGGACAACAGAAGCGAACGCAACAGAAGCAACCACAGATCATAACACTGCACACACAGGCTTGTACAAAAGGAACTAGGCATGATGGGTGCATGGCTTCATCCATCACTCTGGAACAGGATCAATCCGGACTCATCAGACCACATGACCTTTTTTCCAATGCTCCACAGTCATGTTTTCTGATTATCCACAATGATAAGTGGTTTTCTTAAGGCTACACAGCTGTTTAGTCCCAGTCCCTTGAGATCTCTTCATATTCTGTGTGTCAAGCTCTTACGTTTACTATTAAACATAGGTGTGGATTCTACTGTTGGTTTTTATGGTTTAATTTTACCAAACGTTTAAGTGATCTTTAATCACAATCATTCTTTTTTTTTTTTCCGACCACATTTCTTCCTCAGAGATGATGGTTCCCATTCAGAGCTGACTGGGCAGTTTGGAGCTGACTATGTTCTTCATTGTGTCCACCTGCCAAATAATAATAATAATTTTAATAATAATATTAATAATAATAATAATAATAATAATAATAGTAGTAGTAGTAATATTAATACTACAACTAATAATATCATCTAATAATAATAATAATAATAATAACAACAATGATGCAATCATGAGCACCAGTGTAAGAGTAAAACCTAAACTTTTCTTGATTTAGTTTAGTACACAATGACCTAATCTAGCCCAATAACCTAATCTATTTTAAAATTTACAGTTTCAATTTTCAGCATAAATGAAATAAAAATTAATCAACTAATTACAAGCTCAAACTCACTCACTCATTCACTCACTCATTCTCTATACCATCTATCCTGTACAGGGTTGCTGGAAACCTGGGTCCGTATTCACAAATATAGGACTAAATCTTAGTAAGAATAAAAATAATTCACGAAACATCTTAGACATAAAAACAGATCCTAACGTACAAATTGTTAAGAGTAGAGGTGAAAATGGTGGAAAGACGAAATATTCTCCAAACACTGAACGTAGAGCTAAAAGTAAACATTGCTCTTCTGTCCAATGTGGTTTTCTTGTTCTTTTACTTCCTTCCATCTCTCTTGGATTGTTGGCTACATACCATCCAAAAGTGAAACTTTAACAGACTGTCCAGTAAATTGGAAAAAGGTGAGCCATTTTGCTCCCATCAATAGATTACAAGTAATAAAATCAGTATGGTAAATGTAATAACTTCCATATAGTAACTACTGTGTGGAAATTGGTTGCTTCAAAAGTAGACACATGTCCAACATTTGGCTGCTTTAATTAACTTTAAGATATTTATCCTATAACAGAAACTTTGCAATTAGCCTGTATCCATGATTGTACAATTTCTTTATATACAAACATTATGATTTCACTGTCTAGTCTATTATCGTAAATTCTATTTTCACAAAGAGCGCTTTTTAAGACCTTTACAGATTTTTATCAACCAAACCACGGTCATTGAATTGCTGCATCATCCATAGCAACAGGGTTAACCACACCTCCTCCATAAGATAAAGGTTTTTGTACTTTCCTTACTCAGAGTTGCTCTAAGAAGTTTCCTAAATCACTTTTAGTCTAAGACTCCCAGTAGGACTTTTTAGGCTAAGATAGGAGCTGTCTGAGAGAATTCTACGAGGCTTTGTGAATACGGTCCCGGAGGTCTATCCCAGTGCTACTAGATGGGGTACACTCTGGACAGGGTGCCAATCTATTGCAGGGCACACAAGAAGAGATGAAGAGTGCTCACCTCTGTTCCTTCTCCTGCTGAGAAGTTCTTCAGCTTGTAGACACTGACCCGGCCCTCACTGTCCCCAATTAAAATACAGTCTGTGTTCATGGCAAATAGCAGAGAAGTTGGCTCAATCCCTGGAATGGTCTCAGTTACTAATGTCGGACTCAGACTGTGGAACAGAAAAGTATCCACAAATGAAAACAAAGGAATTTAGGCAAACTAACTAAATGAAGGAAAGACTAAAAGGTTAGACATCTGCCAGCAAAAAGAGTTAAATGGAGCTAAATAAGATAGATAAGAGTGCTTACCTGCTAACTCCCAAATCCCAGATTTCCACTCTGTCCTTGTTGACCACCCCAAACACAGTAGCCCAGCGAGGGGACCAAATGATATCATACACAGCTTTCCTAATGGAGGTCAAGGTCAGCAGTGGAGCAAAGTGATCCTTACTCCAAAGCTGAATGGTCCAGTCTGAAGAACAGCTAAGGAAGACATCTGGACAAAACGGTGACCATGTGACCTTATAGACTGGACCCTAATCAAATTAAAGCAATATGTGATCAATTGTTTGGGGGCAGACAGAAAATGCAAACCAGTGTTACCAATGGACTAAGAAAAATATAATGTAAGAATACCTAAAATGTACCAATAACATGGGCAATTTTATGTGGATTCGTGATATCTCATAATAATCTTAAATTTCAGGTTGTAAACCCAAAAATATGCTTCAAGGGGGTGGATACTTGTATATGAGGCATTTTGTATGTAGAAGACCTGCTACAAAATGTACAGTACCAGTTAAAAGTTGGGACACACGAACAAATTCAAGGCTTTCAATTCGATTCAGTATTATGTAATTTTAACAATGATCACTGTCGCAAAGCAGCTTTATAGAATCAAAAATAAAATTAGAAAAATGAGTGTGAAATTTGTAAGGAAATATTTTTAAATCAAAATGGTCAAATTGTCCCTGACGATCAAGCCAAGGGCGACGGTGGCACAGAAAAACTCCCTGAGATGGCAATAGGAGGAAACCTTGAGAGGAACCAGACTCGACAGGGAACCCATCCTAATCTGGGTGATATGGATTTGGATTTTGTTTTGTGATTTATTTTCTACATTCTAGAACAATATTCCAAGCTATGAAATAACAAATATGGCATAAGGTAATTAAGTAACAACAACAGCAACAGTCCGTTGTTCTTTTAAGACATGAAGGTCAGCTGTTCTGGAATAGTTCTTGCAAGAACAGTATGGTCAAGTCTATTTGCAAAACCCATCAAGTTTTGAAGTACAGAGCATAATTAGTAGACACGTCTCAATAGCAACTGTTGATAGGAGATTCTTGCATGATTATAATGTTCTTCAATATTTATCACGTTACATGGTACATCATATATAATGTACCATGTAACGTTATGAATATATACAGTGTATAAGAGTAATATTATTGTTACTACTGCATGTGTGGTGGCTGTGTGGTACAGAAGGAACCTACTAAGTGTTTTGAGTAGGTCTCCAAGAACTGCTCGGTGTAAGAACAGGAGCATTCATGAATATATCCATCTTCCGTTCCAACCAGATATATATTGGGATCCTATTGCGTACATAAAAGCAAACAACAAAAATATGTCTAACTGATTATTATGATAACTTTAATTTAAATCATGCTCTCCTCTACCTAAACGCAGTCAATCATCTAAGACGTGTTTCTAATCTGAAATTTGCTTCTTTCATTTTGCACTGAAGCTACAAAGCTAATGTAGCTAAATCTGAATCTTATTACACGCTCTTGGTCATCTTTTTACAGATTAATACAAATTCATTCTGCTGTTTTATGAAATTACATACGCTGCGTGGTCAGACGTATGTGGACACCTGACCTTCACATGCATAGGCATGAACTTGCTGATACAAATATAAAACATCTGTCAGCTACACTAGCTTGTACATTAAGTACATATCTAGACAAACAAACATCATATACCAAAAATGTCTTGACTGATCAACTACATCTGTAGTTGAAGTGAATTATTCTTATATTCTTATAATAAGTGAACTGGATTTATGTAATTTGGGGTAAATTCCTTTCTCAATGGAACAAATAGCGACTCAAGTTAGTTCATTCCTTAACTGTATCATATCTGGTAGCTGTGAAATATTAAACATCAAATTCTTTCAAGCTTTTGCCTCAATCCCACGTGACCAGCATCAAATAATGCAATTTTGCATTATAATAATAATAATGTATTATTATATTATATAATAATGTACTTCACGGAATTGACGCTCAATTAATATACTCAATGATAATGAGCTATTGTAGATAAAATGTGTCAAAAAACAAGGAAACACTTAATACGCTCATCCACTCACTTACTCATTGTCTATAATAAATCTTTATCCTGTATACAGGGTTGCGGGGGCCTGGAAGCTGTCCCAGAGAACATGAGGCGTGGTACACCCTGGATATGGTGCTAAATGCTCATTCACACACTACGGGAACGCCAGTTAACCTAATCTGTATGTCTTTGAACTGTGGGAGAAAACCTGGAAGAAACCCTCCAAACACGGGGAGAACATGCAAACGCCAGGCACGCAGACCCTGAGGTGGGAATCGAGTCTGTACCGCCACACTGAAAAAAAGGTGCCTAAAATGTATGCCACAGAGAATGACATCCCTTGCTGCAGCTCATTTAGCATTTGGACAAATCATTTCTGAGTTACAGGACCTAGGACTGTTAGTAACTTAGTTTGGCAGACATCAATAAATTAAGATATGTATTAAAATTAAAAATCGATTTTAAAACATTTTGTGTATGTAGGCTTTTGAAGTTAATACAAAATACTTGTTCAATGGTCAATTTGGCAACTTTAGGATATTTTCAGGCTAAGTGAAGTATGGGATGCACATAATGTTTGAGTGATATGATGATGAGGTAAATTATGATATGTTTGAAGAAAATATTTACAGTAAATACACTTAAATCATCAATGCACATGGAATGTACCCCAAATTACAGAATAACGCTGGTGTGTTTGAGTCAGTGTAAGGGTTCTAACATGATGGTGAAAGTCGAAGCACAGTCCAACCGCCCAGTGGAAGATCAACTGCTTCTCCTTCCTCGATTGCTTTTTTTCATCATTCCTTATCCTCTTCAGCCTCATTATTTCTGTTGACGCACAACAGACACAAAAACAGTAAGTTGACCTTTTACCACAATGTTATATAAAAATGATTTTTGATCAGTCACAGACCAGTCTCGTTTAATGATGAAAGTGGACCTGGAGCACATCTTATCAATTCATCTCTGACCTTAAAAGAATTAACCGTCCATTCCTACCGCTACACAGACATGTTCTATGATTAGCTTGTTTTGAAGGTTTTTTTTCAAAATTTACCGGTGCAGTCAAGGCCCTGATGAAGAAACCATTCGAGGATCCTTCCTTCAGCAGACACGGAGAACAGTCTCTCTCTTTTGTCCTCTCTTGATAAACTCTGTATCCTTTCGACCCACCTCACCTGCCACACTGGAGCCATGTGTTTGTTGGCACAGTCCCTGAACAAGGGCATGAAACAGGGTCACTGATACATCAGATAAAGTCAGGCCTCAAAGTCAGACACATGTGGGATTTCACTCTTCGCTCTTTTTTTTCTACAGTATGTAGCACCACGCACTATATACAGTAATTCTAATGCTAAAGAAAAGAGAAACAACTCAATAATGTTGTTCTTGGTAATGTTTCCTCATCACGTCCATATAGAAGTGCAGAAAAACAGGTACATGGCTTTGAAAACCTCTTAACCAGGCGTACTTCCTGCATCGGCTTTGTCATTTACTGCTTTAAATGTTTTAGTGTTGAGCAGAATCAATAGCTAAAGCATTAACAGGTGAACATCTGGTGTCATAACATGCAATGAAAACGCTTTTAAAGTGTTTTTTTCTTTTTTATTTAACCTCTTTTTATGTCAACTACACCAAACCACTGTACCAATACACTGTATTGAAAAGTTATTACACCCACTGAACACCCACTGAACACTGAGATTTATAAATGTGGCTGAAGTTCTAATAGAAAACTACAATGAATAACAAATAACATGAATTAGCTACTTGGTATATTGTACATTTCATGTTTCTATCTATACTTCTATAGATACTGTAACAGCCTATATTCTCATGCATTAGTATTTGCCACGTCTGTAAATCTGTAAGGCTCTAGATTGTTGATTTGGGGACCTGGGTTCGAGCCCGCTGTTGGGGTCGCCACACCCCTTGCTACCTAGCCGCTGCATGCATGCAGGACCCAAGCCTGTGTTCGTGTCAGGAAGGGCATTTAATGTAAAATCTGTGCCAAGCTGTGTGTCTAGTGGATGGTCTGCTGTGACGACCCCTTGATGGGTGTTGCTGAAAGAAAGCAGTTCATTTGCGCACAATTTGTAGTGCTTGCTCTAGGGTGGATGGTGATGAGATGATCGCTGAGCATGGGATACTATGGGTTTTGACTTCACATTCCCCCATGTCTATATGGTTTTCCTGTAATGTGTCTGGATTCCAAAACCAGTAGGTGGAGTGTCTATTCTAAATTGCACCTATACAGGTGTTCCCATACAGGGGGTACTCCCGCACAGGCTCTGGATCCAAAATGACCCTGACCATGATAAAGAGGTTACTGAAGTAGAACAAATGAAATTGATACGGATTGTTCTACCTCCAAAAAGTGAATAATTCAGTCATGATGGTTCCAGTGGAGTTTACCAGTGATTGTAGTACTACCTGCTGTCACAGAGCAGTGCTTCTTCGGCGCTGTTCATGCTATAGATGGCGATGGTGCCATCATACATGCCCACTGCTAACTGACTGGGGTTAGACGCTGAGAAGTCCAGAGATGTTACACTGGTTTTACAGTTGAAAATCCGCTCAGGCCACTATGATACATACACAGAAACACTTATTGTCATGTTCCTCGGATACAGAACGATTTCCAGAGTTATTCTGATGTATGACGTGAACGTGAATCATACAGTAAGATTCTTCAGAGACCAGACGCAGACCAATCCAGTTTTCTGACTCTTGTGATCAAACTGCCCATATCCCACCGCCAGGATGTTCTACAGCAAAGCGTAAAATGTATGCTAGTTAATCACAAAATCTATCAATGTAATTTAACAAAACAAAACATAAACAAAGCATTTTTAAAAAATAAAAACATATTTAGATTTAAACCTTTAATAAAGAAAACAAGAGCATCAAGAACATATTGTATCGCATATTCAAAAATGTTAACAAGTCCACAGCAATCGTATGACAGAAAGGAGTGATGAAATGACATGTGCAGGATATTACTGGACATTTCTTGTTCCAGGCCATGCTGCTGACACGGTAGCCCTTGGTTAGCTCACAGCTGAAGGCCCAGAGGAGCTCCAGAGCAGGGCTTAGTGTATCCTGTTCTGTAACGCCTGCTTCCTCCTCCATATGCTCTGGCTCTGGACAGACAGGAAATCATGGGCATGCTCTACACATCTACAAGAGTCAATATATACACTGAAACATACACAAGCTGTGTAAAGAGTCAAGTTAAAAACAGGCATTTCACTGAACATATACATCACTCACTCACTCATCATCTATGCTGGCTTCATCGAGTATACAGGGTCATGAGGGGACTGGAGCCTATCCCCTAATCCATTGCAGGACACGTATACATATATACATTCATTCACTCACACACTCATTCACACACTAGAGGCAATTTGGGAACGCCACTTAGCCTAATCTGCACGTCTTTGGACTGTGAGAGGAAACCCACCAAGCAAACTCCATGCACACAGATCCAAGGTGGGAATCGAACCAAGACCCAGAAGGTGCAAGACGACAGAGCTAACCACTATGCGACGACATCCCGAACACTTTATGAAAATAAAGAATGATGTTAGATGAATGTTTTGCATTACCCTGCAGTATGGGCAGTCCTCTGTAGGCAGCTAGTTTGTGTTGGTTGGTATTCATGAGAACCATCCTCTCCATCACCTTCAGAGATTGCTGGAACCTCTCTGAGTGCAGGATCTTCTCTGGGTCAGGCTCAAACACCATGTGCCCGGTGGAAGTCTCCATTTCTCTTTGGGAGCTAGAGATACTTGCTAAATAGGCTACATAAAGCAGAGTCAGAGAATTATTTGCATGTAATGTGATGTTCTTTGATCTGACCTGATTATTTAGAAGGAGAGTCAGAGTTAATATACAACTAAAACTGTAGTTTTTTCGTACAGGAAAGAACTTGAGGACGAGATTGTTTAAAGCTACTATAATGTAACTGATAGGAACTAATTGCTGTATTTTGTTCCACGACTATTAATGATTAACTATTAATTAGCATTATTACAGGAATAAAACATCACATCGTATCGTCTACGTATAGAATAACCAGTTGTGTTATTTCTTACAGGATAAAAAAAAAAAAAAGTAATGAGGCTGAAAAAGGAATGTTACATTAAATTACGATGCCACACTTGCCTGTGCTGGTGGCACTGTCTCTGGACATGGTCCTCTGGAGACTGCTTTTTGACAGATGAGTCGAGGAGACATCTGGGATTCTGGATTTCTCTTCATCTGTATTGCTGCCTGGCTCCTCTGCCACACTGCTGCCCACAGTCAGGTCATAGATGTCCCATCTGGTGGCCATGCAATCTGCAAAAAGAGATACATTTTATTTATCACTTTGTGCAGAATTTATTTTACACTACAGATCAAAAGGATCAAGGATCAGTTTTGAGATCACTTACACACACAAAATTTGTCTGAATAGAAAATATAGAAAAAAAGAATTTTTTTCTCAGACATTGTCAAGAGTTAGAAATAAGGATTTTGATGGAAATGAACGTGTTCTCCAAACTTTGCCTCATTTAAAAAAAAAACTATTTGCAGCAATTACAGCCTGCCAGACATTCTAGCTGTCAATTTTTCAAGATAATCTGTTGAGATTTCACCCCATGCTTCCTGGAGCATCTCCTACAAGATGGATTGGCTTGATGGACTCTTCCTCCCTACCATACAGTCAAACCGCTCTTACAACAGCTCAAAAGGGTTCGGATCTGGAGAGTGTGCTGGCCGCTCCATTACAGTGAGAATTCCGGCTAACTTTAATTGTTTGTGAAAAGGATCAAATTAATTGTGAATTGATTAGATTAAAATAAAAGTAGATTTTTTAGGGTAAAGAAGAAACCATTTTATTGTTCTCTTGAACCCATTTTTGTATAAACTGTATCTCTAAGTCAATTAAGCCCATATAATGTTGATGTTAAAACAGTGTAACCCATCAAAATCTTTTCATTTGAAATGTGAACATTACAATTTGAACTTGCCTTTTTCATCGGTGGTGATCAAATCACTTTGGGTTTGTTTACATTTCGACGGTGGGTTAATCATCTGCATTGCTCGCTCCACATATCTATCATTGCCCTTTTTGTTCTTACAAAATTCTGTATATAACTTGTTCTCTTCCCTTCAGGCACAAACAGAGAGACATACAGTATGTAACCATCAAGCTACGTTTACGCATAGAAATGATCCAACTCTGTATTTCTATAAAACAAATCAATCAAAGGAGATGTTTATTTGCGAACAGTTTGCATTATCACATCAGGGCTTTTCAGTACATCAGCTTATGTTGCTGAAACGTACAGAAACTGCAGTGAAAGTTGGACCAGGATCTTACTTTAGTGCTTCACCCTCTTTGGAGTCAGCAGATACACACACTCCACGAATGTCCAGGAAGCACATGGACTCTGTCTCTGTGAGGTAAATATCCACTGGTTTGTCCAGCATGTGCTCCTCGATTGGCTCCTCTCTCTCGATGTCTAGTTCTTTAAGGAACAAATGCAAATAAGCGATATTTATTGGACATAAACATGAGTACTGCTAAATTGATCTGTATTCACATGTTTGTGAATCACAGAAAAATGACGATATCCAAATATCTCATTCCAGATGTTGTGCCCTCTGGGTGTTATAATAACCTCCACTCTTTATGGAAGGCTTTCCACCAGATGTTGGAGCATGGCTCTGGGAATTTGTGTTCATTCAAAATATTAAGTGAGGTCAGACACTGATGTCAATTGAGGAGACTTGGTGCACCTTTTGGCATTTCAAGGTGTTCAATTGAGTTGAGGTCAGGGCTCTGTGCAGACCACTCGAGGTCTTTCACTCTAACCTTTGCAAACAACAGAATACACTTTGTGTACAGTGTAATTCTAAACATTTTTGGATGGTTTAGTTTAAGTTCCAGCATACTGAGACATCCAATACAATCGTGTGCAGTATGGGTGCGATGGCCAGGTGTCCCCATACTTTTGGCCATATAGTGTAGTGATCTGGGCTAACCCATTGTTTTTTGCTTTGGTATACTTAACCATGATAATCATAGACACTGTGGTTAGCATTGTGGCCTTGCATCTCCAAGGTCGAGGGTTGAGTCAGACATTTGGGTTTGTATCCGTGGCGTTTACATGTTCCCCGTGTGTTATGTGGGTTTCCTCCAGCCATTCACACATAACAATGGTGTTTTCCAATTGCATATAGTGTGTGGGCCCACTTTAGGCCTCCTTCTCCCTTAACAAGATAAGCGGATTAGTGAGGATGAGTCTAGAGTCTATGCTAATAATATACAGCAATAACTAGAGTAACGGTTCAAACATTACTATCTACAGTAGCAATATAGTACTTCCTTGTGATGAGAAGTTTGAATCATTTTAGTGACTCGGTTCTTTGAATCTCGTTCATCAAACTGAACGAATCTTTTTTTTTTTTTGAGTCATTTAGTTCATTCCGTTCTTTTGATCAGAAATCAAATAAAATGTTACATTTTCAATAAACAGACACAAGACACGTCTACATACACAAATTTTGGATATAGTTCCAGTAATGAAAATATTACAATGCAGCTAAGGACATATTATAAACAGAATGAGCAGCTCACCATCATATCTCTAGTCTGAGTCGTTCGTTCTTTTGAATCTAGTGCACTTCATAGTGTCTATGGGAGTCACGTGACAAAAGAACGAACGACTCGGAACGTGGAAGACTCGTTGAGGAGAACCGTTCAATTCTGTTTCCTGTGTACTGCACTGCATATCGTCTATGGGATTCACGTGACAAAAGAACGAACAATTCGGACCAAAGACTCAAAGCTAACGACTAATTTCTCTTTCCTGTACATAACCTACGGAGGTTTTGCGATGCTTTGCGCATGCGCGCCCAGTTGAAAGTGAACGAATCACTCTCCGAGACTACTCGTTCTTCTGAGTCACGTTAAAGATTCGTTCAAAAAGAACGAATCGTTTATGAACGAGGGATGTTCCAGTTCTGTTATAACGCATATCAGCATGCCTGGAATAGGGCTTGTCCAAACACTAAATGAGTTTTAATTGCCTGTGCTATTTTACTGAAAAGATCATAAGTTCAGTTAAGCCTTTTTTTCATCAGATATACATTAGTGTATAGTACGAGCACTGGTGGCTCAGTGGTAGGTGTTTTGCCTGCCATGTGGAATGCCTGGGTTTGATTCCCAGCCAGTGCCCCATACCCCAGACACTGGATGCGGTGCCGGTGTTATGCATTAAATGCCCCCCTGCCACGGATCGCCACCCCCCCAAACAAATTTGATTATAAAATAAGCAATATAAAAAATACATGTAATCTCAATAATTTATGTTTATATTTTTCATATACATGTATTTTTTATATACCTTAATGTATAATAAAAATAATTTCGTATAATATTTTAGTGTAAACATTTTGTATTACATGACAAATCCCTGCAATATAAATGTGCCACTAAATAAACATTATATGAGAATATGAGAATTTATATTAATGGTCTCGACGGCTGTCACGTGCCTATGGTTAATTATAATAGTAATATTTGATAATAATAAACCTATGAATTTATGTTCTAATATAATATTTGATAGAGATTATGTAGGGGAGGGCAATCCATGAGGGGTGGGGGGGAGGGGGCGTTTTAGTCCTTATGTTAAGGACTAAAACGCCCCCCACCCCCAACACTAAATATTAGTCCTTAACGCTTGGTCCCAGATAAAATGGGAGGGTTGTGTCAGGAAAGGCTTGGCAATCTTCTACGGTATGTGCAGACCCCTTGCCGGGAGCAGCTGAAAGACCAACATATATTAGTGCATAGTGAAATTCTTTATTCATTCAATAATTCTTTATGTATTACACATCATGTTGTGTAACACACTTAACACTTTTGGGTTCAACTGAAACACTGACTGCACCCCAGGCCTCCTCTCACTCCATTAGGGCCTGACCTCACCATTGCTCTTGGTGCTAAATAACCACAAATCCCCACACACACACACTCACCCGAAAGAGTAGAAGTTATTATAAGAAAAGAAGGGATTAAAAACTAGATGAGTGTGATGACCAGGTGTCCATCAGTCTTTGGCCATATAGTCTTACAAAGCAGTCAGATCTGTAAATAAGCTGGCAAACCTGAGAGACTCGTCAAAGTTTCCAGTTTAGCGAAAGGCTCCTCATTTTCATCGCTCACTGACTCAGTCATAGAGTGACTCGCCCTCGACACAAAACTACTCCCGAGAACAGACCTAGAACAGACAATCCTTAATCATCATCATCATCCTGTTTCATGTTGAATGTCAGACTCTGATTAGCACTGATGCACTTTGAGAGAGATCATGTACTATAAAGAAGATCATAGTTACATGGTAAAAGGTTCTGCAGAGCTCACGCTTCTGGTCTGGTACGCCGTGGACAGGAAGTCAGAGAAAGTGCCGTCTGATGCGTCGTGTCTTGCGAAGAGTTTGCTCTGTTTGGTTTGCATCGCTCCGGGTTCCAGCTGGTTCAGAGGCCGAGGGGTGATGTCCTTTCCTGTTTCATCAAACACCTGAGCAACACATTATCATATAGACGGTTTAGCTGGAAGTTAGTTCTCAGTTCAGACACATCAGCCTGGGGTGAGTATCGTTACCTGTGCGGATTGTTTAGGGAGTTGAATCGAGGTTTTATCAAAAACTTTACTGTCTCTCACTAAAGAGAATCTCTTTCGGCTCAGAGATGCAGTAACACTCTTCCTGCGGGTGGAACTTGACTGATTCATCGCTCTTGATGGACTAAGGATAATAATAATAATAATTAGCATCATCATGAAAAATTATTCTCCTGAAATAAATATTGTGCTTGTAAACCCTGGAAAGTTACTACAGTCGGTTACCAAATTAGAAAACTAGAAAACTGCTAAAAATGTCTTCTTTCAAAGTCCTCTGCAAATTTATGTTTCTTTAAATTGCCACACATATTGTAATATCTGTAAAGTACTTTCAACTAACACAACACAAATCATTCATAGAATAAATACTGTATGTACACTACAGTATAGGGACAACACTTTTTGGCAACAACAAAAACCTGCAGCAACATTGTATCCAAATACATTTGGTTTAATATAGAATAAAGGAATAACTTACGCGGTCACTTTTAACGTAGGTTTCGTTGGTTTTGCCATGATTTTTGACATTTTTTTACTCCACTATAAAACAGAAATACATTCAGCTGTACACGGCACGCGCTTGTTTACTCTAACCATGGTAACAGACTCCGCCCATTAAACACTCGTCAGTTCGTCCATATAACCGCTAGATGGCAGCAGCTGCACCCCCGCTACAGAAAAACACACGCGAAGAAAGCTGCTTTACTTCAAAATGATACAAAATGCACTATATAGGGTGCAGAAACCACAGATTCACTGACCCTATATAGTGCACATGTAAAGGCAGTAGTAAGAGGATTTGTACACAGCTTGCCCTCCATGCTGTTATGTCCTCAGAGAGTCAAATAAAGCTTGGCATAATTTCCTGAAAATGTCGTTTTTTCTTTAAGTCTGTGCAGATAATTAGCAGTTGTATTTTTTTATTATTGTTTTTGTTATTATTATCATCACTTTACACGGTAAGTTGGTTTAATTTAATGTTGCTAGGCTACTTTCTCTTCACCGTTAGCAGCATTACTATCAACCTTACGAGATATAAAAGCAGGCTTTAAGATGTATGCAATGTATTATGTAATTAGTTGTTACACTGGTCAGATATTTAGAGTAGTTTCATTTTAACGCTGAGAATAACTTAGGACAGAAAATAGTTAATCATTTATCCTTATTATTTGCTGACCTTGGGGTGTAGGTACTGTAGCATGAAGCTATATTAATTTATATAGAAACTGTGCACTGATATAACAATTCAGCTGTTCTGAAATCCAGACGTCAGTGCAGCTGGTATAGTAATCCAGATGTGGTATCGGATCCTTAATGACATTTGAAGCAGAGGATACAGTGGTGAGGGGAAAACATGAAAACCTGGAAGAACAAGTGCAGAAACTTACAGAGTAGAATTAGAAGTAGGGACAGGATGACCAGAGACCAGGCGATACGATTCGATTTGTATTGCGATTCTGTAAGTATCACAATTTTATAAATATCATAATGCAGAATCCTGATACATCACTGAATGATACATCACCTCTTTAGTATACAGAGGTGAAGAGTAAACGTAGAGCAGAGTGAGATTAAATACATGTGCATGTGCAGGAAGTGCATCATGTTAATAGGAGTGCTGCGACTTTAATGTCAGAGCAAGAGTCACCTGGAGTCCAGGTCAGATTATCGACTAACAACTGCAACACTTGAGTATAAACTATATGTAATCTATAGGGTGTCCAGATGGGACTGAGTAGAACAGCAGAAATCAAGTCACAAGCACAGAACTGTCCATTTTAGGCACGATAGATAGATTATCTATCTATCTACAATATTTATAATAATATTTATATTTATTTATAGTTACCTGGTACATGATATATATATATATACATCTGTCTATCTATCAGTCAAATGTGCTGCTAATTCCATGGTCCTTCCTTTTTTTTATTCCTTCCTACATGGTAAAACTGTATATATATATATATACTTTGGATGCCTTCAGCATTAATAAAATATAAATATTGTAGACTAAATATATGATAAAAAATATATATATATATACACATCATGTAACATGATAAATATTGTTTTTATTTTTTAAATATTGCGATTATCATATATTTAGTCTACAATATTTAAAATTTTCAAATGTTCAATAATGCTGAAGGCATCCAAAGTACACAATAATCTCCTTTGAACAATTGATATTGAGATGTGTCTACTACTCATGCTTTGTAAAGCCTTTATAACGCCTCTAATCTGAGGTGCTGTTTGTTAATTGTTAATTGGTCATGTTTGAGGCTGGTAACTGAAAACTTCTCTGCACCAGAGGTAAGTTAAGGTCTTGCTTTCCTGGGATGATTTTTATGAGGGACAGTTTCCTCATGGTCTGCTTGATGTGTTTTTCCAGAACTATTCAAGAACAGCTGACCTTCATGTCTTAAAATAACAACTGACTGTTGTTATTGTTGTTGGTGTTACTTAAATACCTAATGCCGAATGTGTTAATTCATAGTTCTTCATAGTTCAAAATCCCCAATATTGTTTTAGAATGTAGAAAATAAATAAATAAGAAAGTGCGTCCAAACTTTTGACTAGTACTGTAGATGGATACAGTAGATAGATCGATTCTGAGGGAAGTTGCAACGTACCCTACGTTTAGTTCTGATTACTGATAGATTTTTTTTATAAGTATAAGAAGATTTTTTAAAATATATATATATAGATAGAGAGTCAGGGATGAACACGGATGGATGTAAACCTTTTTTAAAAAATGCTCATAAAGTCAGAGTCAATTATTTGAAGGCAAATATTATCCCTATTTGTTTTCCCTTACATATTTCCTGAACAGAAGCAATGGAGGTGGTAATGCGCCTCTGTCACTGGAAACCATGTGCCCTGCTGCCCAGATCGCTGAGCAAAGCGTGCAGGAGGAGTCACCACTGCCATCCACAAGAGACACAGTGCTCGAATCGTGTTTCCTCCAAACCAGCCATTCCGACACCTCTGGTATCACGGCTCTTTCAGCCTTCGAACCTGCGCGAAGGCCAGGACACAGGCGACATGACGTGCCGCAGCCAGAGGCTGATGCTGCAAGCTGGTCTCATTTACAGCTCCAACCCAGGCTGCTTCTACTACCTTCCCGCTGCCCTGCGCTCCATGGAGAAGCTGGTGAGACTCATCGATGAGGAAATGCAGGCCATCGGTGGGCAGAAAGTCGACATGCCAGCTCTATGTGGAGCGGAGCTCTGGAGGCGGAGCGGCCGCTGGGAGCTCATGGGAAAGGAGATGTTCAGGCTGCGCGATCGACACAATGCGGAGTACTGTCTCGGTCCGACTCACGAGGAGGCGGTCACAGAACTGCTGGCATCTCAGAGCACGTTGTCTTATAAACAGCTGCCACTGCTGCTTTACCAGGTACCGATTACCGAATGTTTTTTGTTATACTTAATGTTGTTCTTAATCGAACATGGTCATGTACAGCTTTGATTTCCCCAGGTCACGCGGAAATTCCGTGATGAGCAGAAGCCGAAGTTTGGATTGCTTCGAGGCCGAGAGTTCTACATGAAAGACATGTACTCGTTCGACATCAGTGAGGAAGCTGCTCTCCACACCTACCACTCTGTGTGCCACGCCTACTCTCGGCTGTTTGACCGTCTCGGTCTGAGGTGGGTACAGGTGCAGGCTGCTACTGGAAATATCGGAGGAACGCTCTCGCATGAGTTTCATCTGCCGGCTGATATAGGTGAAGACCGTCTGCTCATGTGTGGGAATTGCGGCTTCTCTGCTAACGTCGAAACCGTAGAGCCGGATCAGACTGACTGCCCTCGGTGCCACACGACCCGCCTCACTGAGTCAAAAGGCATCGAACTGGGACATACCTTCTATCTTGGAACAAAATATTCCGAAGTGTTTAATGCTACATTTGTTAATGCTCAGAACAAGCCATTGGTGACAGAGATGGGCTGTTTTGGCCTCGGAGTTAATCGCATCCTAGCTGCGTCCGTTGAGGTGCTCTCGTCTGAGGAGTCCATACGCTGGCCTGGGCTAATCGCGCCGTATCAAGTCTGCATCCTGCCTCCTAAAAAGGGCAGCAAAGCCGCTGAAGCCATCCACGTGGCAGAGGAGCTCGCCCAAAGCTTAGGAAACAGTTTACCAAATCTGAAAGGAGAGGTTGTTCTGGATGACAGAACCCAGCTGACCATTGGGAAGCGACTAAAAGACGCTAACGTGCTGGGCTACCCGTATGTGGTGGTGGTTGGGCATAAGGCCACGGAGGACCAGCCTGTGTTTGAGGTGGTATGTCAGCATAGTGGAGAGACCATGTTCCTCAGTAAAGACGCCTTGGTGCACTTATTGACTGGAGTCGAAACAATCTAACACACGGGTTCTCAACTGTCCAGGTTCAGACTTACCGCGATCAAGAACACGTTGATCATGTTGGAAAGATCTAAAGCTCTGCAGGGACGTGTGTCTCCGGGACAAGAGTTGAGAAACTGCAATTTAATATATCTGAGCTACATTGGTGTAACATGAGGCAGCATTTAATACTGAGAGTTGTCCGGTGTCGGTGTCAAATAAAGTCCTTTCTGCTCGGAGTGATCAGGACCTTGTTTTAATAAACTTCTGCTTAAGCTTGTATTTTTATATTTTTGTTTAGATATTTGAATACATTTTATTAACTTTCTTCAAGAATAAGTGTTCAGAGAACACCTTTAGGCAAACTCAATTTTGCATTTTATGTAATTATTACTGAAAACAACTAATTATAATATCAACCACTATTTTCTTTCTTGATTACATTTATCTGTGTTCATTGTTCATAACATTACTTATTCCTCCCTCTAAACAACTCGTTTTAATTCTAGCCAGGTAGTCTGGAGTGAATCCTGTATACTCTGAATATGACGTGTATGGAGGATTACACAGTGTTATACAATCGCTCTTGATGCGTCATCATGGCTTAAACTATAACCTTCTCACTAACTGGATTTTTAGACAAATTCAAATTAAGTTTATCAGTTTTCCCACTGGCGGCACAGTGGTGTAGTGGTTAGCACTGTCGCCTTGCACCTCCAGGGTCGGGGTTCGATCCCTGGCCAGGCTCAATTCCCGTCTCTGTGTGCATGGAGTTTGCATGTTCTCTCCGTGCTTGGTGGGTTTCCTCCAGGGACTCCGTTTTCCTCCCACAGTCCAAAGACATGTAGGTTAGGCTAATTGGCATTCCCAAATTGCCTGAAGTGTGTGAATGAGTGTGTGTATGTCTGTGTGCCCTGCGATGGATTGGCACCCTGTCCAGAGTGTATCCTGCCTCGTGCCCTAAATCTCCTGGGATAGGCTCCAGGCTCCCAGTGGTAATGATGATGAGTGAGTGAGTTTTCCCACTGATTTTATAGTTTGTTTGGTCAAAATGGTGTTACAGAGCTTGTTGTAGCTGCCCCTACTGTACAGTAAAACAGCATATCCAGAACAACTAAATAAATAAAAACTATCCTATGGTTCATCACTTCTGGGAAAACCATTAATATATTTTGTTGAGTCATCATGCACTAGGCTTGTGTACTAGGACTGCATGTGAATCATGATTTTCCTCCATGGGACTTGAGATCATGATTCTCTCATATGTTGGACATAAATAGAATGTTAATAATAAATAAAAGTAGCTAATAATTGGCTCCTGTGCTTTTTGGACATTCAGCCATCTACAGAACTTTGTTGCTGCATACATTAGTTGTTATTATTATTAGTAGTATTATCAGTATATGGTAAATGTCACAGAGATTGTTAGGTACTGTATTTTGTAATTAAACACATAGTTAGTTTACAGTGTAAAATGTACTATTATGAAAGGTTTTATGGCTTAAAATACTACTAGCTACTAACTATCTTAAAATGTTTCTAGTACAATTCTATTCAATTCAGGACAGTCTTCGTGGAAAAGTGGAACCATCTCCATCCACCACACGCATCCCAGGCAGACCACACGGGGCATCTTTGTGACGAGATCTCCAACTAGAAGCAGGACTCCAGGATGAGTTAGACAGGTCTAGGTGGCAGAGGAGTCTGGATCACTGGCAACTCGGGAGCGAACATGTATAACTTGACAGAGAGACAGGGAGAGAGGCCTTTTAGGTATGGTCACAGTCACATAGTGTATAAGGTGAATGTATATTAGTGCAAAGTGCAAGCAGGGACTCCGGCAGGACTAACTATAACAGCATAACTAAAAGGGAGAGCCAGAAGGAAATACAAACATGAGGGCTCCCTGAGATGTAAAGCAACCAATCACCTCACCGTCAACAAACCTGAGTGA
>QMIH01000029.1:1201000-1222773 GCA_003987875.1 Clarias batrachus | reverse complement strand
ACGTCCCATAACAGTGACATAACAATTCTAATAAACTCAAAACGTCCCATAACAGTGACATAACAATTCTAATAAACTCAAATGGGAAATTCCTACAAGAGGACAGACTTTTTTTTTCAGGACACACATCTAAAATCTGGTGTCCAAGGACAAGAGACGTTCACCATGTACTCCAAGAAATGTTGCTGGTGAGCCGAGCTGCATCATGCACACAGGCTCAAGCTACCTGAGGGCAAAACAGGAACGAGTCGGAGCCCTGGTGAGTCATTCCCCAATGCCAAAAAAATACTAAAAAAAAATAATATGCACGCTGGTGCACAACACCAGCATCACACCCCATCATTACTTAAATAAACACAAAGTCAAAGAGTTTGCTGGGACACTCAAAGAAACAGCACTGGGCAGACACACACCCATGCACCCAGCAACACCACTACAGCTACAGCTACCAAGCAGACCTGCTCAGCCAGACCAGCACTTCAGCATCCTCCAGTCCTGCCAACGCCACAGGCTCCCCGGCACCAAACAAAGCGCCTGATACCAGCAGTGTCACAGCACACAGCCACAACTCTTAGCCATAGAGAATGCCAGAAAACACACCCTGACAGAAAACACATAACAGCCTCATTAGAAACATGATTTTCACTAATTTTCATTCATTAAACATTTCTACATATTTTCAATCCACAGGGAAAACTGTGACAAAACAAAGTCTTGGGCTGTAAATCGTCAATGGTAGGACAAAAGGGGATACTTTAGGAAGATACACATTTTGTTCACCTCTTGGGAACAGTACAATTGATTACATTATCACTGACTTAGACCCGTTCTCTCTCAGTGCATTCGTTATTAAACCATCATCCCCTGTCTAATCACAGCCAAATTACTGTGTTCATTAAAAAAAAACACAAACACACTATATACATGTACAAATCCTACCAATTCTATAAAAACAGCACAGAAGTGTTACAGAAAGCCATCAAAAGCATGACATTTTCTGGAGATTGCATACAGCCACAGTTAAGAAGCAAATCAGGTAGTTCAAATATTAATATGATCTATGAAAATCAGCAGAGAAAGCTAAACTTCAAACCAACGCTGTATCAAAAATCTACATTTAAAAAATGGTAGCTGGTTTGACAAAACCTGTCAAAATTTTAAAAAAGAGCTGGAAATGATCAAATCATAAACACGAAGACTCCAATGACGATACTATACACCTTCTTTACTGTGAACCACTCAAACAATATAAACGTACATGCAGAACTAAACAATTCAACAATAAACACTCTAAACAATTCACAGACTCCTGCTGTATGTAGACGACTTGGTCCTAGGGTCCCCCAGCGCTCAGGGTCTAAAACTGAGCCTGCTGCAGCAGTACTGTCAGACCTGGGCCCTGAAGGTCAACCTCAGTTTAATTAAAACCACATTTAAATTAGGTGCACATGAGAGAATGAACATTGCAAAATCTATATCTACCAACAACTGACAATAAGCTCCACAGGAAACAGTAAAAGCATGAGAGAAAACGCATGCAGAGCTTTCTATGTCATTAAAAGACAAACATCTGTTGAAATTCCAATTAGAAATTGGCTCAAAATATTAAAATCAGTGATTAAACCCATCGCCCTGTATGGCAGTAAAGTGTGGGGCCCGATTACACACCAGCAATTCAACAAATGGGACAAACATCCAATCCACAATGTGCACGCAGAGTTCTAAAGGATGACAAATAATGCATGTAGGGCAGAATTAGGTTGATATCCATTAGTGATGAAAATGCAAAAAAAAAAACACAATTAAATTCTGGAAATACCTAAAAGAGAGTGAGCCACACTCACACCATCTTAAAGCTCTGCAGTACCAAGAGTTGAGCAAAGACACTATCAGTCCCCTCATCCAACTGATCTTGAGTCACTGCCCTACAACACAATGGTCACTCACTAACACACCAACGTCACACACTAACATAATAAAGACTCAGGACCAGACATAATTCACAAAATTAGCAAAGACAATCATAATAAACCAAAATACACAAACTATAAAGTAACTATTTGAACTACTGGCAAACACAAACTAAACTGCAGAGTAAGATGCAGTGTTATCTGGTCCTAAACAGACACGACAGCACGACAGACCGTCTGAGCACAGTGATAGACCCAAAGCTAAGAAACACTCAGACTCAGCGAAAACCGTCTGCACTGTATGTAAAAGACAAAAATAATAAGAAGTGAGAAAAGATATCTCAAAAGAAACAAAAGAGAACAGATGAAAGGAAAAGAAAGAAAAGATTAAGAAACTGTCACATGTTTTTCTGTCACTTTCGAAGACGCCTTCATAAAATGCTTAAAATCCCCTTTACAATGGTCAACTGCAGAAAACTGAAAACACTGATTGTAAATCAAAATTTACAGGATCATTATTAGGTGTGCCATTTTACCAATAATCACCTTTTCTGAAAAGAGAGAAGATATCTGTTTCATTTTTTTTATATAAAATGTGTTAACTCCCCCATGCTCCTGTCTTTAACATGTTAACTCCCCTATATTGTCTTTCTCTATCTCACTCTCTCTCTCTCCCGCCCCTTGAGATATCACTTCCTGGTTCATCTCCGGACAGACATCTATACAACTTCCTCTCTTTGTTCTCCAGGATTTCGCTAGGACATGCACTGCAAAATTCCCAGTGTTGATTTAACACCCCAAGCGTTTATATATGACCTAATGGTCACGAATGTACTCTGAAATTGTTAATTCAAGACTAAAGACTTTGCTGTGTGTTAAAATAGTTTATGTTCTACATCAGGTGTACTGTACATGACACCAGGCATTAGTCTTTTGCTTTAAATAAACAGAGAACTTTTTGAGACCCAACGTTTTTGGGTCTTTGACTGTTGCTCTCCTAACATCGGAAAGCTTAAACCAGAAATCCACAATATCTTCCCACCCATTTAATATTTGATTCCAATAGCATTCCATGTCCATTTTACATGCTGTATATATAAATGGACCTTGTTCTGGCATTCAGCTATAAAAACGTCATCTTCATGTCATCCCAAAATTGTAGGTACAGACTTGTATTAAAATCCATGAAAAGTGTTTGGAGTAATCCAGTGCAAGTGTTAAACCTTAAGACATACCTGGTGTTGTCGCTGTACTGTTAGGGGCTAAATGAGTGACCTGCCCATACGCAATCTCCTTGTCATCCTGTGATTGGGCTGTCAATAAAACACACCCACACAACTATTAAACTCCAAAGGTAGATCAAAAATACCAAAGGACTGTGAGATACATTCATTCAATACCTTTACAACAATGCCTAATGCATAAGATCATAAGATCATGAAGATACAGATCAAGATCTTTGGTTAACGTTCACATCACAAAATATAAACATCATATCTGTGATTCTTTGCCAGCTTGACTGGTAAAATTTTGCTTAAACACGCATATTTCCTAAAATATGATCTCACAAAGCATGGTCACATCATGTTTGCGAATGTAAAATAAGCTGGTTGGAGTATTTCACATGACTTTGTGTTAATTCTAAAGATTTCTGTGTACGAAAAACAGGAGATTCGTTTTTGAAATAATCAAACTAGGACCAACTACCATGCCACAGTCCTGGAGATCACAAATTCCCCTCGCAATCTGATGTTGGTTGATTTCTAAACATTAACTTTACAGCATGTGCTGTATCTGGATGAGTCTATACAGCCATTGATAGCAGCATGAGTGTGTTACAGAATGCCCAGTGAGGGTATATCACTAACTGTCCTGCAACTAGAACGTTTTTATATTTTTATTTTTAAAGGGAAGTGTAACTTTCTGACCTTCTTTGTTCATTAGACCTTGTTTCTTCTTATATATGTAGAACGCTATTACAGATAGTATGATGAGAAGCACACAAACCAAGCCCAGGAAATGTGGAGTGTAATCTACAATAAGATTGAAAGAAGAACATTTCAGTCATTTAAACTGGGAGTGAAGTAAACATTCAAACGGTAAAGAGAAATTCAGACTATGGGCGTTGACAACAACGATACTGCAAGTGATTACAAAAATGAATAGAATTTTAGCTCAGATGTATACCAAATACTGTATATGATTTTTTTTTACATAGGCCTGTATTTGTCATGGCATAGTTTGAATACAGTGCCTTGCAAAAGTATTCTTCCCCTTGAACGTTTTCACATATTTTCATATTACCACCACAAATGTAAATGTATTTTATTAAAAAAAAATTTTTTTTACAAATAAATATGTGAAAAATGTTTTCAGCTCCCTTGAGTCAATACTTTGTAAAACCACCTTACAGTGCAATTACACCTACAAATTCTTGCCTATTCTTCCTGACCATTCTTCATGGCCTTCGTCACAGTGTGACAGGGGCCCTTACACAAATGCACACATATTTATTTAAACACACAAGTATATATTTTAGTACTTGCTGTTAGTGGTATAATAAATTATCATGACAAGTTTATGAGTGAATGAGATTTTCTGCTAAGTGGTTTTCTGCTTCCATCACATCACATCACATCACATCACATTTTTTTTCTTCAGGGAGAATGAGTAATGACAGTAATGCTGTTGCTTAATCATTGCTTTTACTGTTGCTTAAATTAATATTTAAGACTTACTGGGACATTCCTGGAGTTCAAAGGAATGGCTGTCATTGCTGACATTGTTTTTTACATGGCAGGTCACACGTCCCGTAAGATTTTTATTCAGTACTAGCGTGCTACTCCCGTTCTCCAATCGAGGAATGAATTCAGAAGTCCAGTTGAAGTGAAGGTTATCTCCACCAGCATAACAGTACACTTTCCTGGCGTTAGGAACCAAGCAGTTGTCTGACACGCTCACGGAGCTCACTGCAGCTGCAGATTATAGAATATATAAATAAAAGAACTGATGTTCATGATTTCTATACCCCTGTTTCCTTTCACTCATTGCTTAACACATGATAAAAAACCAGAATTTGTGAACAACTGCATTTATTTTTCTAGATAATTTAAGCATACGTTATAGACTTGTTTTCTTTTGATAGTCTCATTATGAGTTGCAACATGAAGCCACAACTTATGTTATAGCAGCTATAAACTGTTGTTCCTTCACTTTTCTTTTATTCTTTTTTTAATTATTTAACACTTTTCTTAATTCTTTTAAGGATTATTATACATTTTCTTGGTAACACTGTTTTCAGAGATGCTGTTATACAAAAGACCTTATGACGAAGCAGATTTGAGAACTCAGTGGAATTCATTAATTTTCATTGCAGCATTAGTTATAAATAATTTCAAAAAGGTGAAATATTAAAATGCATTAAAGTGCATTTAAAAATATATAAAAATATATGTGATTAGAGGTTGTGTGGTCCTACCTTCAATGTTCACCCGGAAAGTATAATTTTCTTTTCTTTTCCCTCCTGCATCAAAGATCTCTAAAGTGTATGTTCCAGAGTTGCTCCTCTCTGCACTGGTTAGTATCAGAGTTTTACTATCATTAACAAACTGCCATCCTGGGATATTTGGTGTTGGTTTGTTATTTGGGGTTTTTCTATATTTTAAAATGATACGGTTGGTAAATGTCTTGTCTGTGATCAGTAGGTTAAACCCAAACTCCTGGGCCATTTGCAGGTGCAGTTGTTGTCCCAGAGCTACATAACACTGATTACTCTCAGTAAATCTACAGACAACAGGATCCTGAAACAGCAAACCTGTAGAAGATGAAATAAGCAGTTTTTTGTTAATATTACACTTAAACACACAAGTAAACTTCACTGCATTGTTACAAAATATAGAATTCATTGCTTTGGTATAATTTCCAAATACAGAAATAACATTTCCTGGTGCATTTATTGTTTGTAATTTGCTTAAATAAAAACCTGATTTGATTAAAAGTGTTAATTTTTTAGTGCAAATTACACAAACTGTGAAGTAGTCTAAAGTTATTAGCAAAACAAAATCTATAAGCTTTACCAAAAAAAATGTGTAGACAATAAAATTACCCATCAATTCATAATGTTAATCAAACTGTAAAGTTATATATTTTAAAGATTACTCATCAATATCGAAATACATAACTTACAAATAACTTGCCTATAATATGATTTTCTGAAATCATCAGCAGAATGCACTCCACTAAAGTTTGAAACTGGACACTTTTAAAGAATCATTAGCAATGTGCTTAACAATGTTAATTAATGAATTAATCTTTTAATTCACAGGTTAAAGGTCAGGCAAATATATATTTGTGGCTCTGTAGTTGACGTACAGCATGACATGAGATTTCCTTTCGCAAAACTACAGGACAATATTTTGTACAATATCATAAAATGTATTTCTCTCTTTCTATATTTATGTACAAGATTAATTCATTTGTTTAATGTCCTGAAACAGCTTCTCTTTATATTTTTAATCTGAATAATATCAGTAGGCACAATGAGTGTTGATTATGGATTATGGACCTTAGGACAAATGATTGTTTGAGTAAAACCATATACAAATTGAAGAATAGTGCAGCAAACTCTCATTAAAAGAATAACTTTCTAATTCTAAAAGAATAACGTTTCATCAGGAAACCTACCTGAGGCAGTTCCCATGAACATTAGCAGGATCCCAACAATGTCCTGCATTGTTTTTCCTCTGTGAGTCTGATGTAGAAAGATTAAAAACATCCAGAAACCCAGAAACCAACTCCAAATGTGTGAGAAGCCACACTCACACACTCTTTCTTTCTCGCTCTCACACACACACACACCATTAGTTCTGGGAAGCACCGCAGACTGAGTGAAGCAATGAAAATATTTTACATGACAAAATTCTTGTGAGGAGGAAAAGAGGAAGTGACACGTTTCTGTAATGGCTCACTTCCTGTTTTCATACCTAATGAAATGGACAGAATGTTACAATTGGTTTCAGTACTTTCAAAAGAATTTTAGTTTCATGTTTAATTTATTTCTAAAATTTCACTTCCCTGCCTTAAGGTAAATTGAAGGCTTAGTACAGTAAGTTGCCATAAAGTAGATATTGTTTATTGGATAAAAAAATAAAACATTACAGGGCATGCTGTTCAAAAGAAAATAACCAATGACCTCATTTAATGGAGCCTAATTATTATTACTGTGTCACACCACTACCATACACAAGGTTCTATTTTTATTGCTCTAACCACACACACACACACACACACACACACACACACGCGCGCGCGCAAACTCTCAGCTGCTCAGCTCTCATCTTCAATCACCAGAACAATCATTAGGCAAATTTTCCAACAGGTTTAGCTATTTTACCACCAGGGATGTAATGTTTTGGGTTTTTTTTAAGTGTTTAAGCTACTAATTACATTAATCAGTTTTATGTTACCAGTTATGTGACCAGTTATATTTAAAAGTAAATATTGCATACACATTATTAGTAACTTTGCCCTCTTGGAACTATTTCTCACCCACACCTATTCAGCATCAGTCTGTGACTACAACAAAGGTACGAAGGTGGACACAGAAAGCTAATGAGACTCTGCAGGGCTGCTTTGAAGCAACAGACTGGAACGCCCTCTGTCAGCCCCATGGAGATGACATAATAACAGACTCCATGACAGAGTACATAGCAGAGTATATTAACATCTGAGTAGACAACACCATCCATGCCAGGACAATAAGGTGCTTCCCTAATAACAACAATGAATTACCAGCTATCTGAAGGAGCTGCTAAACAGGAAGAAGAGAGACTTCAGAGACAGGAATAAGGACATCATGAAGAGGGTACAGGAGCAAAGGAAAGTGAGATTGGGGAAGTGCAAAGATGCGTACAGAGGAAGCTGGAAAATAAGCTCCAGACAAACAACGTTAGAGCTGTGTGGTCTGGTATGAAGAATATTACCAGTTTTAATGAACAGTGACTAACAAAAGCAGATCACACTCTTTACAGTACTGTATATCTCCGCACACTAGTTAATTCAAGCCAACTAGTCAAGTAGGCTTTTTATTTTATTTTTTCATTTCATCCATATACTGTACAGTACACAGTGAAAAGAAACAATGTTTCTCCAGGACCAAGGTGCTACTGTACATACAACCTAATTATCTGACTAGCTAATAACAAATTAACACCATAAATTAACGAAACTATATAAGAAATATACAAAAGTCAAAAAGACGGCAAAAGACAACAGAAAGTGCAAATGTGCAAACAAGCAACAAAACGCAATGCAATACTCTGTGACAATGAGGTAGAGTTGAGGTAGTGCAAGTAAATTGTCCATGAGATGATACATGAAAAACAGTAAACATTTCTTGTTAAAGTAGCATTAAAAATAAAAAAATGTTCTTGTGCAAATAACAGCTAAAAAATATTGTGCAAGAAGCATCTGTAGGTTGGTGTGTGAAATTGCTAGATGGTGTTCTTCTGAGAGTGAATGTTTGTCAGTCGAGTCCCATTATACTAAGGTTGTTGTTGGTCTTTTGTCTGCTCTTGGCAAGGGGTTGCCACAGCAGACCATCCTATCCGAACATACACTTGGCACATGTTTTTACGCCGGATGCCCTTCCAGACACATCCCTTCCATTTTTATCCAGGCTTGGGACAGGCACTGCATCCAGTGGCTGGGGTTTGGGCATTGGCTGGGAATCGAACCCAGGCTCTCCACATGGCAGGCGAGAAACCTACCACTGTTGAAGTGAAATGTACAACCATGTCCAGTTATGGGAAAGACGATGTGCAGAACGTGCAGAATAATGTGCAATGGTTGCAGTTCAGAGTTATATGGTGTGCAAAATGTGCAAGTTTGCCATGTGGAGTGTGTGATTGTGAGTAAGCAGATCAGAGTGTTAAGTCCTATGTACTCTGTATAGTCTGCAGAAAGAAGCTCCTCCTCAGACTCTCTGTGTTGGCCTTCAGGGAGCGGAAGCTCTTTCCTGACCGCAGCAAAAAGACCAGTACATTGTTGGTGTGGCTGAGGTCCTTCACAATCTTCCTGGCCTTGGTCCAGCACCGGTTGTTGTAGATTGAGTGCAGTTCAGGGAGCATGGTGCAGATGATGCACTCAGCTGATCGCGCCACCCACTGCTCTTCTGTCCTGCATGGTTCTGTTCCCAAATCCGTTTTTTCCCATCAGAATGCTCTGTATGGTGCAGGAATAGAGGTTCCAAAACACCTTAGACGGCAGTCTAAAGTCTCTCAAGTGCCTGAGGTGGTACAGACGCTGCCGAGCCACTTTCACTACGGTGTTGATGTGACAGGACCATGACTAATAGTTGTCGTCTACTCCACAAATCTGGCCTTTATGGAAGAGTAGCAAGAAGAAATACAATGTTGAAAGAAATGATACTGCAGACAGGAACAGACAATAAAGGATGCCAGCTCAGGTCTGGGGATTCCCCTGGACACTGTACAGGACGTGGGAGAAAGGAGGATGGTAGCTAAACTATAATAATTGCTGGGCAGTGACTCTCACCCCTGTATGAAACTGTTCATCACTGAGCAGCTCCTTCAGTGATAGACTGTTACATCCTAACTGTACAGTCAGAGCTGCCTCTGTCATTACTGTGATATACTGTTGTTACAATACCTTAAATTTTACAATATTTAAGGTATTGTATTATACCTTAAATTATATTAAAGTAGTTGCAATAGTTACAATATCTTAAATATAGGTACATTATCTCACAATATAGTTACAACATCTTATTTTTTTACAATAACTGTGCAATATTATATTACTGAGTGCAATTTAATTGAAAGTACATTGAAATTCCCCCACTGTAGGACGAATAAAGGTATTGCTTATCTTATTTTATATTATTGCCGACACTGACACCAGGAAGTTGAACCAACAAAAAGTTTTAAGAGGAAGACGTCTGCTGTGTTTTTTATCTATTTATAGTTAGTTAAATGGAAATTTGCACATTTATACATTTAGAACAATGGAGAAACTGATAGACGTCCTTATCACAGTGCATCATAATACTCCCTAGTTCTCAAAAATTTTATTCTTGTGAAAAATAAAATGAAAGATTTTATTATATGCTGGATATGCTTTTGTCAGAAATGAAGTAATTCCATGTTATATGGTTTTAGAAATATTTCATAAGAAGGTTTGTCTTAGATTTTAGATTTACAACTGATTGCAAAAATCTTCTTACCATCATGAATCTCAGCATCTTACATCCAAAAATTAAGTAGGAATTCACAGGCACCATAAAATCAACTTACGTAGTTCTAAGCAATTTTTCTTAGCAACAGTACTTTTCGTTCTTTACACAATGATTACTTTCAGTGATTTTAGACACAACAGGATCCTGAAAAAGAAACCACTCAAAGGAAGGCATTAGAAAATTAATGGCAAAAAACATAGTGTTTTCCTGATTACTGATAAATAAAAGCAAGTCCATCAAATCAATTTACAATTTTTTTTACAATATTATGTTCATTTAATTGTATTTTAAAAGACTAGATTATTGGGTTTATAATGTATGCAAATTTACATATTAAATCATATTTGCATGAATATATTGAATACAGAATTTTTTTTTATTTTAAATTTTTTTAATTTACTTTGTATTATTACAGTGTCATTAAACTCTTAAGGATAGTTAGTACTTACTGATGTAAGAGCATATTTGTTGAAAGTACATTTTCTTGTAAAATGTTATCTGTACTTGTGTATGTAGTGATCTATTAAAATAGGCATTTTGACAAACAAAAACCGACCCACAGCAGCTTCTTTTGAAATCCCAAAGATTAATATTTTCATTCTCAAGATTAATATTCTCATTTTGTTCGCAAAACTGTCTCTGTGTCTGTTAAATAAATATCTTGGTCATGAGTGATGAGCAGCCATAATGGTAAGATGAAAGTAAAATTACCGTAGTTATTGTGATAACCATTTAACTCCTGAATTCTGAGACTACTGCTGATGTTGTTTTAACTGGTCAGTAGAAACAAAATAGCGGTCACTTTGTGGATCATTGCCCTCTGCACTCTCCTGTTTGACCACTACTTTCAGTTCCTCCATTCCTCCTTCTTTGACGTCCTCATCTAATTGTCCCACTGACTATGCTGAGCATTAATGTTGTTTCCAGGTAATTAGTTCACCTGATAGTATGAGAGCCTCTTTGATTATTTTGTATTCTAGCAAAATTTTGGGTTTGACTCACTCTAGGATTGTCTTATACTGTATGTGACCATTGATGCCCATGGTATGTGCAGCATTCGTCTCCAACACCGCAGTTCGAAAGTGTCGATTTTCCTTCTGTCTGCCTTCTTGAGTGTCCAGCTTTCACACGCGTATGTGCCAATTGGCAAAAACGACTTAGGCGTAGAATGTTTGAGTTAGCCATATCTGCAGTGAATTTAGATATCACGCTAAATCAACCTTAGGTTTAAGTGTTAAGGAGGCCAGGATGGTCTTCACATCCACCCTGACCCGGAAAAAGCAGGTACTTTGAAGATTAATTATTTTTATACAGAGGGACCTAAAAACATATACACATTGGAACTTATAATATTGGAAATATTATTTCTGTCTTCTGAAGGTCACATGATAGCGTCAATGATGGTATGACTACTGACATCTTTTAAAGAAAACACAATACTGCACATTGCTACAATAACTTTTTAAAAAAGGCATAAAAAGGGTCTAACCCTAAATAACAACTGTTGAAGTGTGTATACATTTTTGGGCCACTTTATACAGTATGTGTTTGAGGGTGCCATTAATTCTAAAACCAGCATTTTGCAGATCTTATTAATGGCGTTATATATATTTTTAAACATTGCTATTGATTTCAACAGATATTACCATGTGTATGATCTCAAGGCTATTACAATCTCAGCGTGCATATATTATAAATGTTTGCCCCTTTTCACTAATTTTCACAAAGGCTGGCAATAATTATGTTTTTGCGCATACTGATCACTGATCAAAGCACATCACTTTTATTATAGAAAGGATGTGATTTCCTGCGCGTCTACCGCTCTATTTGAGTACATTTTAACAAGTCCCGCCTTCTTTACTCGGATTCGCCAGCGCCGGTTCTCAGCCAATCACAGTTCAGGGAGCGCAGCAAGGAGCCCAAGGAGGTGGGGTGTACGCTAAAACGGGTAGGGAAAGTGTTACGGAGAAAAAGAAAACCCACAGGGGTTGGTTCAGGTTGGTGAAGATGGCGAGTGGTGCGGGTTCTGTAGCGTCGCTCTGGACTGAAATTAACCGCTGCGGGCAGAATGGCGACTTCACGAGAGCCATCAAAGCTATCAATAAGAGTAAGTGTTTATAATATCCATTTGCTTTTTTCATGTCCTTAGTAAAACCTGGCCTCCTGACAGCTGTTAGCTTGTTAGCATATCCGCGGTATGTAGCGTGCTAAGCTAATGTGACTCGGCGTGTAGCTCGTGGACGTTATATTGCAAGTCAGCTGTTTATTTTTCTCTTTAACTCAGAAAAAAATATTTTAACGACCGATTGGGAGATTTTGTAAACATCAATGCCTTCCTGTAGTGTGTGAGAGACAGCTGTTTGTGTGTGTTGTGTGGCACTGGAGTGTAATGTAAAGGGAATGAATGATTACGTGTCCGTATTTTTCAGTCATCAGGTTAGCATTGCCTTATATAGCACTGGCTTTAAGGGAAAAGTTCACCATGACATGGATTAAACACATGTGTGTTAGACATTGCGTGTTCTGCTTGGTGGTTCAGGTTGTGGTATGTTGCAAGGTCCAGTTTTTTCGTTATTCTCCCAGGAGAACTTAGCGGTTGGGTCCCGTGGTGACGTCACAGAGGAGGGGGTCTTACAGTTACAATGGCGTTTAATAGGAGAGAACTCAGTGAACGAGTCCTGGTTTGACTTGAACACCCCGTGTACAGTATATTATTTTCTCATTGTATAGTATACTGCAGTAGGGATGGGAATCACCAGTCTCCAAAATTGCGGTGCTATTAGTATCACGATTCTATAAATATCCTGATTCTGTTACAATTTTAAACCTTTAGAAAGGTTTAATGATTAATTCAATATAGCCCCTTATCTATAACATTGGTTTTCTTAATGAATAAAAACGCATCTCAGCATTTAACCAATACGAACTAACTTTAAAAGCAAGTGTAGCATTAAACTCTGTTGTACTTAATAATTATTATTTCTATTAAAACTTAGCAAATACTTAATTCCTGCTGCATGAGGTTTTCAACTAATTTGACAGATCGAAGGGTTTTAATGCACACAATTTTTAATAGTGTAACTTTAAAAATAGTGTAACCAAAAATTAGTTTTTGTTGCTCTGCTCGGAAGCTCCTGTGCTTGGGACAGAATTGTTTATATCTGAGGCTGATCACCAGTTATCGCAGATCAAACTAAAAACCAGGAAATTCTGGTCATTGGCTGATCCACCAGTACTTCTCTGTTATAAACTTAGATAGGTTTTGGAGTCAGAGGAGCGATACATGACTTGCCACACAAAAAATGAGGGGGAAAAACAACTTGGGAAATAAAACATATAGGACTATTTTCACAAAGTGTGGGCCATGGCTCTCTAGTGTGCCAGCAGGTTGAGATTACTTGTACTTATATAGTTTTTTTAAAACTTTTATAGTTTTTAATTTTATGTTGGTAAATTTGGCTTAAAATTCATGAAAAATATTTGTGGTAAAGTAATTTCATTTAAAATTAACCAGATCTAAGAGCGTTTTCACATTAGGGCCCTAGGATTGTTTCGGAGAACACTTGACCCCAATTTCTGGGTCATTTTTATCAGTGGGAACACTATTGTTCCATGCTCGAGAATGATATGGTGGTCTCAGGCACAGATTGAATAGAATGGAAGATAATCTTCCCTTAACACAGAATTAGACGTGAAGTCATCAGCGGCATCTGTCTCCTCTAAAATCTTACTGTATGCATAGCACAATTCTCATCCTCTGACCTACACAGCCATGGCTGATAGTCAGAAGCCATGCGAGGGTGTCACTCAAGTTTTTGTTTTTTTTGGGGGGGGGGGTGCCTTTTTTTTTTTTTTTGAAACATCAGTAATAGTAGACATAGTCCTCATTCTCTTGTTCTTTTTGTGTTTGATGGCTCGCAAACCAACTGGGTGCATACTGCTTCCTGCTGTGTCAGTGGGTAAAATATGCATTCATATGCTGCGGATGGAGAAAAATAATAATGTGAACACAGGCCAGTTGGGAAGGGGGGGCAGTCGTTTCTGCGCACAGTACACATGGAGTAAAAGCCACCTAATATACCAATCCATGAGATTTAAACAACTTAATTTAACTTAGTCCTACGTTTTTACCATGGTATGATTTAAAATTTTGGGTGGGGCGCAGAAGATTTTCATTTTTTCGAATTGGACTGCAGCCTTGTTAAATTTAGGAATGGCTGATTTTAACTTTTTTGTTTGTATTGTACCCTTGTTTTCTCTTCAGTTCTCCATGAGAATAAGGATGACGTGACGGCGCTGCGCTGTAAAATCGTGTGTCTCATCCAGACTGGTGGCTTCAAGGAGGCTCTCAATGTCATCAACACCCACACCAAGTCGCTCACAAGGTAAACACTGTACCAGGAGCATCATACTTATCATTCTGCTGTGACAGATTATTTGATGCATATCACAAAAGTATAACGTGAGGGGTGATCAGTGCTGTCTGTCTCCTCTGAAATCTGTGTAGTATTAGCTGATTGAACTGTTGCTAAATAAATTTTAAAGACATATTTTAGTATTTTTAGACATTACACAGTTATACACTGTCCATAAAAAAAGTTGTACACTCCAAGATTTCATTGACCGACTTGAATGCACAGTATGGTGGCAGATTCATGTGTGAATATCTTATCATTCTCCCAGAATGAAACATTTAGAATTTGAATATGTCTGTTTCATCATGGAAGAAAAGCTCTATTGATGTAAAAACCTGGTCAATCAGTACATTCAGGTCGTCAGCTTGTACAGTGAGCACTAAACAATGATGGTTACATTGCTTCATGTGCTTCCGTTCCTACCCTTACGCACCCATCGCTCTGTAATAGGGTCAGTCTGAACTCATCAGACCACATGACCTTTTATCGGGGGCTCCAAATTCCAATGTTTATGCTATCTAGTTAAGTGTTTGGTTTTTGTTTTTATCCCCCTGATTAGTCTCACTAACTTTCTTATGGCCACACTGTTTAGTCCCAATCCGTGAGTTCACATCACATTGTGCATATGGATATGCTCTTATTTTCAATAATAAACATGGCTCTGATTTCTACTTTCAGTTTTCTTTTTTTACCTCATTTTAGCTCCTTCCAGTTCTAGTTAGACTGATCTAGTGTAATATAAAGAATCCTATGACCCTGAATTGACCCAACACCAGAAAGTGACGTAAAAAAAAAAAGCAGTGCAAGGTTTGAATGAGATCTGTGCTGTCGGTCCACAGTGACATGATCGGGTTTGAGAAGGCATACTGCGAGTACCGGCTGAACAGAGTAGAGAGCGCACTGAAGACCATTGAGGGAATCTCTGAACAAACTGACAAACTCAAAGAGCTCTACGGCCAAGTGGTAAGAACACTCACTGTATCGCAAACAATAAAATTGCGACCTTTGACAACGCTGGAACATATTTTTTAATAATCAGTGGTTATTAGATAGCTGTTGCATACTAAGTTGAAATTTTATTTTGTACAGAAATTTTGGGTGTGCGAGGACCACAAACTAATTAACCAAATAATCTTAGAAACTATAGACGTTGAAATTGTGTGTTTGTGTAGCTGTACAGACTGGAGCGGTACACAGAGTGTGAAGCCGTGTATAAAGACCTGATCAGAAACTCACAAGATGAATACGAGGAGGAGAGAAAGACGAACCTTGCCGCAGTGCAGGCTGCACGGAGTACCTGGGAGAAAGCAATACCTGTGAGTCAAAGCACATGTAGTCCAAAAAGGACTGTAACACACACGCGCACACACACACACACAGTTAGAATTTTAGAAAGTCAGGGAAAATCAGGAAAGAGTCTAGGACTTTCCAATTGAATATAAACATTATTGTTATTTTAGAATGTTATTTCAGATTTAAAAGATATTTTTTCATAATCACCTACTATATAATTACTATATGATATAATTACTACACTATATAAAGTGTTTGTTACTGCCATATGAGAAATGTCTCGGCATTCGTGTGAATCCCAGATGTCTTAGTTTGAATATACAGTGCACTACAGATGGTAGACAAAGTATAAGTTTGTATAGAAGGAGGAAAGTAAAGATGAAGCTACTATATGTGTATAAAGACCAATAGCAAATGAAGAAAATACTTGAGCATTAAAATTATTCTGCTGCACTAACAGACTGGCTGTTAAGACTCTAATTCGTGCATTGGGTAATTAAATGGTTATTAATATATTTATATGCCTTAGCAATAACCAAACACATTTAAAACGCATTAAAAATCTATAGTTGGACTTTAACAGAATGCACTTGCTCACTTGCACCCTTGATCACTGTGTGCAGGAGGACCTGGGATTGCCTGAGTCGACGTACGAGCTTTGCTACAATGCAGCCTGCAAGTTGATCGGCAGAGGCCATCTCTCTCAGGCCATGAAGAAACTCCAGAAAGCTGAAGGTCAGGGGTCATGTCACATTTATTTAGAACAGCATGTCTGACTCAAGTGCTAAAGGGCTAAACGGATTGCAGACATACACACCACATTTAACACCACAACTAATTACTGAGGCATTTAAAGGGTGAATCTAAAGTGAACCTTTTTTTTAACATACTTTGTTGTGTATTGTCTTTTATAATGGCATTGGTACTACAACCCTTAGCAGGTGACTGAGGTTGTTACTGTTTTTTTTTTTCTGTCCATATTCTTTGAATTGTTATGCTAATGGCACATTCAATACAGGACGTTATAGAACGACCTGATGTGATCTGATTCTGTCTTTATATTACAGAGCTCTGTAGGTTATCTCTGGCAGAAGACTCAGTAAGTTTTTCTCCCCCTAAATTTTTTCATTTCCTTTTACATTCATTCATGTAAAATTTTATGGTTTCATCCAAGATAATTTATTATAAGGACAGAATGCAAAATATAATGAGATGATTAATAAAGTTAAGCATGGTTTTGATTTAACAGTATCTTTGTGACCTGTACTGTGTGTTGTGTAGGACATGACTGAGGAGGATATTGACGCTGAGCTGGCAGTGATCCACTCTCAGATGGCCTACGTCATGCAGCTCCAAGGCAGGACAGAGGGCGCGCTGCAGCTTTATAACCAAGTCGTCAAACTGAAGTGAGCGCGCACATTTTTGCACTAGTTGCAGCTATAAAGGCACTCGCATGTTGTGTCTGGTTTTTAGTTTGATTGATCATTGTATATTGTAAATAAAGACTTGACCAGCAATGTTGCTGTGATGTGGCTCGTCTTCAAGTGTTTCTTGCCAATTGTATTAATCAGTACCTTCTGTCCAATCTGGAAAACCCAAAATAAGCATGTTGCATAAACTGTTAAAAGCCGGTTTCATGACTGTTATAATAACTCTTTTTCTCAGGCCATCTGATGTGGGTCTGCTAGCAGTCACTGCCAATAACATCATCACAATCAACAAGGTAATGCAACATCTTAACTGTTTAATTATACAGTCTTGCCGCTGAATATCACAAGACTATTTACAATGTGTGTTTTTTTTTTTTTTTTTACAAGTTATGAAAGAAGCACATTGGCACAGTTCATTGATAGAGTAACACATCATCTGCTTGTGGGTGGCGAGGTGTTAAAGTGGGTTGTTTTAGTTCACGGAAGCAGTATGTCTTTATAAGAATCAAGCTGTTTTTTCTACTAGTTTGAGGAATAGATTCCCCATGGGGTTTCATAAAACAATAAATATGCAGAGTTCTATATTTAAGCTCTAGCTTTAAGTGAATGCCAAAAGTGGAAAATAAGTAGGCACAAACATAGTCATAATTACCAGTAATTCTGACTGTTGTGTGCTGATTGTGTCAACGCAGTATTCTCATGACATCGAATCAAGACCCACTGTAGGCAGTCCCCGACTTATGAACATTCAAGTTACAAATTTCCACAGATAAGAATGTGCCGCGGTTCTGTTTCCGGTTCAGGAGAAATGAGTCAACCCTCACTGGTTTCAATGAATCAGTTCCGAAGCACAATTTTAGAAAATGACAGTCATGTAAAATTATTAATAATAGTTATTCAGTTATTTGTCACATTGTACTTCACATCACAGTAAAATGATTTTTCCACATATGCCAGCTATGAAGCTGTGTCAGAGCTGAGGCTCGAAGCTTCAACCTTTCGATCAGTAACCCATAACCTTAACCGTTTGAGCCACCACAGGTTCCAAGGTTCCATTTCAACCTGCCCTGGTGGTGAATATTCCTAATTTATCAAAAAAGGTTCACAGTCCAATACAGTGGAAAACAGCTCTGAGACTAAATTGTGTCCAAGATTCCCCTCGCGATTTAAAGGCACAAAAATCCCACTGTTGCGTTTCACAAGGAAAGTGAGATTGCTTTCCTTAGGCGCGATTACGGTTTTTGGCCACATGATGGCAGTGTGGGGAAATGGGACATATTTATTCAAGTGGATTGGTACGCTTTAGATTCAGTTTTATTTGTATAGCGCTTTTAACAGTTGATATTGCTTTGCAATGTATATTTGTGTCAAAGACTTACAAGACTCATTTAGTCGAACTTAAGAACATACTCCTGGAACAGAACTCGTTTGTAAATCAGGCACTAGCTGTATTGTGTCACTACTATAACTGATCTATAAAGATATAATATATCTTTATATCACCAAGCTCTAGTAACAAACATGACTTTGTGTCTCATCTATGATCTTGCAGGACCAAAACGTGTTCGACTCCAAGAAGAAGGTGAAGCTGATGAGTGCAGAGGGTGTGGAGTACAAACTGGCCAAGAAGCAGCTGCAAGCCATCGACTTTAACAAAGCTCTGCTAGCAATGTATACAAACCAGGTACACACAATGCTGATGCAGGTCACATTAACATTTTAGAGAAATGATAGGATACATGTGTTTAAAGTTGTATCTGAACATCATCAAGATCGAAACAACCTCCAAAGTGATGGAGCCGATAAATTACATCCTGTGAAATTTATGAGTAAGAAGTAAATATAGTTATTTCACAAGAACTGTGCTTCCAGTGTTCTGACGATTTATAATCGGGTTTCTAAGAATTCTGAGGAATCAACAGTAATTCTGACTGTTGTGTTGTTTTACAGGCTGATCAGTGCAGAAAGTTGTTGACAAATCTGCAGTCACACAACCCCGGACACCCACAGCCAGTTCTTATCCAGGTGGCTCAGCTGTGTCGAGAGAAACAGCACAGCAAGGCCGTGGAGCTGCTGCAGGTATGAATGCATGTGTGACTTCACCACATACCATTGTGTGACATTGCAACAAATACATTTAGTTTTAATGCCGGGCAGTAACTAGACATCATGTAACCTGTTTTAATAATATAAATGCAACTAAATACTTGCTAAATTCCAGTGATATATTATATAGTATAGAAATACTATATAAGTATACTATTTCTATATAATAGAAATAGTATACTATATACAATATAGTATATTGTACTTAAGAACCTGTCTCTCTCTCTCTCTCTCTCTCTCTCTCTAGTCTTTTTCAGAAAAGCATCCAGAAAGTGCATCTGGAATCAAACTGACTATGGCACAACTCTACCTGACTCAAGGTTTGATTCTGCTGTGTTGTAACACACACAACTACATGATACATTTCTAGCACTTTCTGGAATTTACACATGTTCTCTTGTCGTCTTGTAGGTCATGTGACTAAAGCCTGCGACATCCTGAGGTCAATAGAGGATTTTAAGCACAAACAAGGAATGGTACGATTTGCCATATCTACTACTGCAGTCCTCTCGTTTATTAAAAAGTAGGCAGACATTTTATTTGAAGTTAAACATATGGTGTTTGTGATGCAGGTTTCTGCCCTGGTGACAATGTACACACACGAGGAGGACATTGACAGTGCTATCGATGTCTTTACCCAAGCCATCCAGTATTATCAGTCAGAAAAGGTAAGACCGAGCATCTGTTTTTATTCCCAATCCGCTATTTTTGGGTCTTGAAAAATGACATTGTTCTTCAGTAGCATATGGTTGGAAATGTGTAGATACATTCAATGTTTCAGGATGCATCTTCTATTTGATAAGTTAAATGCAAGTTCTAGATGCAAGCTAGCAAGGTATTCTTTCATGAATAACACATTCTTGGGTAACAATCAAGCGAAATTTGAAGTCATTTAAAACAATTTCTACATTAAAAAATATTTTATTCCTCTTCTCAGCCTGGCTCTCCGGTGCACCTCTCCCTGGTCCGTGAAGCAGCAAATTTTAAGCTCCGTTACGGCAGAAAGAAGGAGTGCATCAGTGACCTGGAGCAGCTGTGGAAGCAAAACCCTAAAGATGTCCACACGCTGGCGCAGCTTATCTCCGCCTGCTCACTAGTGGATCAGGACAAGGCCAAAGCGTATCCTTGTGCACTTGTACACCATGTTCTTTTCCAATATTTATGGCAGAAGCGCTGTTGGGGGAAAATAGTCATTTGCATCCAGGACATGTATTTGTAATCTTAAGTATTTTCATTTATTTTTTGGTGTTTTTGTATGGTTGCCATTTGTACCGTCCGAACCTTTTGTTATTCAAAGTGTATGCTGAAGTTTTCCTGAGCTGGTGTCTCTCTCAGGCTTAGTAAGCATCTGCCCTCTCCTGACACCATGTCCTTTAACATCGACGTGGACGAGCTGGAGAACTCGCATGGAGCCACAAACGTCAGAAAGAAGGCGGCCAAAGTCGTCGGGGAAAACCCACCCAAGCAGCAAGGGTACATACTGTGTTTATTTAAAAAAAAATTATTTTATTTTTTTCCCAGATATTGTTGCACACGCTAGTTTTATCAATGTTACTGTTGCCGAAAAATGTACTTAAAGTGAAATAAATTTCATATTTCATTTCAGCCAAGTGGACATTAAAAAGAAGAAGAAAAAGAAGAAAGGTATGATTGCATTCTGCATATCAGAATAGTTCTGTGTAATTAAAAGGGTTTGTTTGACATTTTAATGTGTATTTTCTTATTACAGGTAAACTACCCAAGAACTGTGATCCTAAATCGACCCCTGACCCTGAGCGTTGGCTGCCTATGCGAGAGCGATCATATTACAGAGGCAGGAAGAAGGGCAAGAAGAAGGAGCAGGTGGGAAGAGGAACTCAGGGAGCAACAGCAGGAGCTGCGGCAGAACTGTGAGTCTAAACACAGTCAGAACTACAAAGTGCTCACTAGTCACTTGTCCATAATAGGATTGCAAATTTTTAAATACACACACAATTTTTTTGCTGATAGTACATAGAACATTTTAACAAGCAGTCATGGATTAATAAATCATAAGATGCACATTTTTTCCCTCAGTTTCACAATAATTCACAAAACACAATGAATTAGTAACATAAGTCAACATTGAAGCCCAAATAGTTAAAATAAACAAATAATAAAACATAATAATAGGACTGTTGAAAGTACTGCATTTATCTCTGTTTATTCGAAAAACAGGGCTGAAAAAAAATTGTGCTGTACAAATAAATACTATAAAAAAAAATATTGTGCACAATAAATGTTACTTGTTTTTAATTGTTTAGATTCATCATATCAGTTAATTGATGAATGAATAATAGGCTGAAATAGCACTGTTAAACGATTAACTTTTCAATAAGCTATATTG
>QMIH01000029.1:1171018-1189815 GCA_003987875.1 Clarias batrachus | reverse complement strand
ACACACACACACACACACACACACACACACACAAAACCTATCACGATGAATAGATTACAAAAGCAGTTTAATCCATAAAACTGTGTGTGTGTGTGTTTGTGTGTGTGTGTTTGTGTGTGTGTGTGTGTGTGTGTGTGTGTGTGTGTGTGTGTGTGTGTGTGCACTGTAGAACACAGAAACATGCGTTTCATGTGCAGCTAAATCAGCTCGGGCGAGTGCGAGACTCGAGCAGTTGTGTGTGCCCAGACTGCGAGAGAACAAACTCTCCTACCAGCTTGGATGTCCTGAGAGCTCCATCAGGCCTGTAAGTGTGTGTGAGCGAGAGACTACGAACAAGTATTTTGTATTTAAAAGTCTACAATTAAAACTTTTATTGCTCCAAGTCTAAGCTCAGTTGTTGAATCATGTCAGTTTGGTGTTATAAGATTTTTTTTTTTTTGCCTCATGTATTTGTAAATTAAGGCATGTGTGTGTGTGTAAGTTCTCTATTCAGAAATGGGTTTGAAATTTTTGAGAAAGAGAGAGAGAGAGGAATTTGTGGTTACATTACCAACAAACAGTGGTGTGGGTCTGATTGCTGTGGATCCCACAAAACCCACTGGAAAATCAAATGTAATCAGAGGTCAGTTTTACTGTAGTACTTAATTGGTGGAAAGTTGGATAAAACTCCATAAATCTTGGCTTTGGTAAAACATTCCATCATGTTTATCTCATTCCAAGACCTTTAATTTTTCAAGTTGATGGGTTTTATATATATAGTACAGTATGTAGTACCAGTCAAACATTTGGACACATCTTCTAATTAAATGGTTTTTGATCAGTCATTTATTTTCCACACTCTAAAACAATACTGGAGGTTTCAAAACTATAAAATAACACATCCGGAATTAAAAAATTAAGCAACAACAACAATCATTCGTGTGATGAAACTGGCTCTCATGAAGACTATTCCAGGAAAGCGAGACCAAAACGCACCTCTGCAGAGGAGAAGTTCATTTAGAGTTACCAGCCTCAGAAATCACTAATTACCAAACAGCACCTCAGATTAGAGGCGTTATGGAGTAGCAGACACATCTCACAGTCAACTGTTCAAAGGAGACCATTGCATATTTTGGACGCGTTCAGCATTGTTTTACAGGGTAGAAAGAAATAAAAATTAGGAAAGACCATGGAATTAGAAGGTGTGTTCAAACTTTTGACTAGTATTCTGTGTGTTTTTTATATATATTTTTTGAGGAACATTGTTGAAAATATTGTCCGTGATAATCAGATATACATTTAGATTTTTGTTTATAAACATTAGCACTTTGCCTCTTGTAGTGCGAGAAAGTTATAAAAATTGAAAGAAACATGGTGTTGTGTGCATGTGCACAATATAGTGCTAAAGTGGCAGGGTTTATTTAGTCAGATCATTTACAGTAGTTGTGTTCCAAACCTAACACTAATAATAATAATAATAATAATAATAATGTTCGCCTCTCCTAAGATTGTTTAAGACTCAGCTGATTTGCATTGTAATACTAGCTAAATAATCCATAAAAGGCTAAAATCTTAAAATGACAAAATGATGACAAACAGGTAAAAATCTTCCAATAGCACAGCTTAGCCACTGCAGCTCATCATCTGATTCTTCTTCATTTTTTAGGGTGCCATTACTTTCATCCTAAAAAGTTTTATTAGTTAAACGTATTATGTTGTATTGTTTTCTGTTCAATATTTGCTATAAATTTTATATGTCATAAAACATGTGATTTAAATGTTACAATGTACTCCACATACATCTCAAAACTCTGCCATGAATGTTAGACACAAAAATGTTTTCTTTTTGTCTTCATTCTAGCTTAATTTACCATAACCGTAAATTTCTTTCAGAAATCAAATTATTTGTTCTGTATCTAGTTTGGAAAATGAAATATAATCTTCGCATTATATTCATAATGGACTTTCTTTTTACCACCAGGTGTCTAGAGGAGCGAGGAAAGCCACGGCGAGCGCCCGTGTGAGAGAGCTCTCCGCCCCAAAGAGCTACTTCCCTCCCTGAAATAAGCTATAAAGAGACAGAGACCTCATAATCACATACCCGGATATGATTATTATATATCATGGATCAGGAGCGCACAACAGAGAGTAAGAAAAAATAAACAAGTATAACACATGGACTGATTAAATAACCACACTGAGAAACATGGAGAAAAGTTTCTGTGGGTTTTTTTTTTCTTTCTGTTTTTCTGTTTTTGCTATCTGCAAACCTCAGACTTTACCTTGGAACGGTTCGATTTGAAATTGGAAAGGTTGTGTTATTTTAAGTGAAATGCCAGAACAGTAAAATCCAGCCAGCCAGAAAACAGGAGAATGTTCACTTTTCTGTGTGTCAGAGTGTGTTTTTCATATCAGTTCATACAGCTATCATTCTGGTTACACAAAAAGAATGGAGGGAAAGAGTGTGTGGGAAAAATGTTAAAACACAGGCGCAGATCATCTGTACAGTAAAAACTTTATAGAGTAGACTGCTTTCCATAGGTTGAATGTTTCCTGAATGTTATACGGTACGTTCCGACTGAGTGACCTGATTAGATAAAAGGCATTCTATGAGTGATGATATAGAGCATAACATCACTGGGACGTTTCAGTATGTACAGTATATCACTCTGCATCACATGTGTTCTAATAACCGTTAAAACTGTTATTCGCAGTGTGGGCGAAATTAGTTCTACATGGTTGTCAGTCCTGATTAAAGAGCAGCTGTCTGCCAAAACCCACATACAAAAACATACAGTAACGGAAGCACTTTCCACAGAAAAACCCATCTGATAACATTACATTTAAATTTGACATTTACATTTAAAATTACTTTCACCCCTGTTGATTACTAACTAACTATTGGAATGCCAACTGTTGGTCATGAGCTCTGCCATGTTGTGTTAGCAGAGCAAAATAACTGGTTAAATAAATGGTTTTTGCCATTTATATGCCAGATGTCTGGCACTTACTGTACCAGACGCTCTTACAAGTGCTTTGAAGTTTCCATCATTGGATAGATACTTACACCAAGGGTTACTAGGTTACTAAGTAACCTACATAGTTACCATCAGTCAAACATAGTGGGAAGTTTTTTAGTTTTTTTTTAATGGTGCGGTTAGTCCAAGTATTGAAGAAACAGATACGTCTTGAGTCATTGTTTAAAGGTTGTCAGCTGTATGGACATCTTGAGGAACTTCATTCCACCCCTAGGTGCCAGAACAGAAAAGAGTCTGGATGAATGCCTTCCACGATGCCTGAGAGATGCTGGGACAAGCCGAGCAGTGCTGGAGGATCGGAGGGAACATGGTGCGGTGCATGGTGTGATTAGAGCTGAGAGATAAGTGGGTGCTGGGCCATTTTTAGCTTTGTAGGCAAGCATCAGGTGCGGGCAGCTACAGGAAGCCAGTGCAGAAGTGGGGTGGGGTGGGAGAATTTGGGAAAATTAAAAACAAGATGCTCAGCTGCATTCTGGATCAGCTGCAGAGAATGAATGGACAGACTTGCCAGGAGTGAGTTGTTTGTTGTATAAAAGCAGTATCACACTCAGGGCCATGCTGTTGTGCAGGAAATCCAAAGCTAAAGCCGTGCACTCCCTCCTCCTGTGATATGTCTGTGCTGTAAGGCTGTCCTGATGAATAATCCTAATTTCAGAAAATCCTCAACAAAACAAAGTTCACAGTCCAATACAGTGGAAAACAGCTACGAGACAAAATGGCGTCCGTGATTTCAAGGCGCATAACAGCACTGTTATATTTTAGGAGATTAATTTCCTTAGGCGCATTTTTGCCCGCATGATGGCAGTGTGGGGGAAGGGGACACATTTACTCAAGTGGATTGATGAGCTTTGTATTGTACATTCATGTCAAAGGCATATAAGACTCACGAGAACAAATGAGACTTACGGAACGGAATGAGTTCGTAAGTTGGAGAGTCCCTGTATTTAAAATGATAAATCAATCTGTTGGAGAATATGTCATATAAGGTCAAATGTAACCAAAGTGAAGCGTTTTATTCCTCTCAAACTATAGCAATTTGTCAGTACTAAAATTTATTTCAATTTATTACTAAATGTACATTGTTGTCCTCTTTATCGCTACATTTAATATAAATCACTGACACTGGAGGCTTTTTTCAAAAATGCTTAGAAAATCAACAGTTACACACTTTGGTTAAAATAATCCATTTACGGAAAATCCACCATACAAATTGTGTCAGAGTTGCTATTGTAGAAAATTAATGATCATTTTCTTCCAAACAAAATTATTTTGCCTTTTTCAGTTTTATTACTATTTGTTTTAGATTATTTAGAAAATTCCCAAAGCAGTTCTTTTTTTCCACATAATTTTGTGATTTACTTCATAGTCATAGCATTTTGTAATTGTAGTGTAACATTATTTTCTTCTATTTGTTTTAGAGTTTAAAGCAGTACCAATGACTCTAGGTACTCATTTTATCCTGTTTTAAATTTTATGAAGTTTGAAATACAGTAACTCTTGTGTAGACTGTCTATAGGGCGCGTGGTGGTTTTCATTGTAGCCACGTTCCTCCATGCTCCTGGTTCAATTCCCACCTCGGGTCTGTGTGTGTGTGTGTGTGTGTGTGTGTGTGTGTGGAGTTTGTATGTTCTCCCAGTGCTTGGTTGTGTTTCTTCCCACAGTCCAAAAACATGTAGATTAGGTTAAGTGGTGTTCTCAAATTAGCCTCCACGGTCCCTAGTTGGACTACAGAGGTTCCTGGATGGATGAATGGAGACTGTCTATTGACTTTCTAAACAGTTCATCAAAAATGTCTTTTGTAAGAGGTTTTCATTAAACACAATGCACACTAAATGAACATAGATTTCAGTTTTGTAGATGCATTTTCCCATGAAAAGCTTTTGCAAAACATAATTAGAACACACTTGCTATTTACTTTTTAAAACACTAGGGGTCAGCATACTGTTAAATCACTTTCAGAGCTTTTTTTGCACAAAGCTTTAATTTTACATCTGTGTGACTGGCAGTGATTTTTAAAATGACTATACAACAAAAAAGCGGGCAATAAAAATAAAACAGCATGCAGCCAAAATATTAAAAAATTTGAATAGGTGCTGAGGTGAAACCGTTCATTAACAACCAATAGTGGGATGGCGGCTCAATTTTAACAGCTTAAAAGCAACAATTATATTAATATAGGACAAAATTACAGCCTGGATCTGAGAGGAACTGACATGCCATGAAAACCGGCACAAGAAAAATGGAAGTGCAGGTACACAAGATACGTTTGAAAAGAGTGAAGTATAATACAAAGAATAGCTATGTATATGATTTAACACTGGATTTACTGAAGAATTTTTTTTTTTATAAATGCTGGTAATGAGCTATTAGGAAGTTAATTCTTATAATCACTGATACACTCTGTGTGGTGGGTGTGACTGTATGGGTGTGTGATCACATAGTAGCACGTAGCTTCATAGCTACATTGTGATATCATTCTCTTAGCAGATTGTGACATCAGGAAAGAAAAATGTGACCTAACTCAGTGAAAACAAAGATCAGGAAACATTACAATGTGCACAGATGTAAATAATTGTGTAGTAGTTTTTTTTGGTGCAGACATTTATGGGCAAGGTATACAAATGCTTTAATTGAGTAAAAGTATAGATACTCTAGGAAAAAGATTATTTAAGTACAATTAGAAGTCCTTTATTCAGAATTCTATTTGAGTAAAAGGACAAAATTATCCACCTTCAAATGTACTTGTGGAACTGTAGTACTGTAGCACATAGAAGCCTTTATGTCATAGAAAAAAAAAATTCTCTCTCTCTCTCTCTACTGTTGTGGACATGCAGTTTATTCTGTCTCTAATAATCTCTGATCTTTATCATGATTAAGCATTTTACGGCGGGAAAGTAAATCATGCAATTACGCATAACAGTCAGCAGATATTCCCACTTCAAATACTACAAACCACTTTGGTTATGTAACACGATGCTACGTATATTGAGATATAGTGAACTAGAAAGTAAAGATATTTTTTGTAGGAGTATACACTAAAAAGTATACACTAATCACACTGCTCGGGTGACGTACAGATACATGAAATACAGTATGTACTTACATGCATATTGAATTAAAAGTAACCTTTCACCTCTGGGTAGAAGGATATAGAAAAATCTACACGTGCAGGACTTGGAGCCTATCCAAGTGAACTTAGGGCAGGGTACACCTGGAATCTTATGAGTCAATTGTACACTGTGAGCAATTTTGGGGATCAAAACCAAGAGAACCACCAACCCTGGAGGTGCGGCTCAACAACTATGTGGAGCAAAAATCAGGCAAATGATTGTTAGCTGTGTCCAGCTTAGTTTAGCATAGCTACTTTTAAGGTCTAATTCAAAATAAAGCCAGGACCTTAAAATCCATTTTTAACAAAAGTTGAATGGAAAAAAATGTGGTACTACAGTGACTCTGCCTGAGGCTGAACCACCTAGCAAAAGTTAGAGTACTGTAGGAATCAAAAGGCCATGGTTAATGTTTAATGTGGCGCTACCACTACCATGCTTCATAGCACGAATGGTGTTCTCAGGATGATATTTAGCATTAGGTTTGCAGTAGATGTTTTTTTTTTTTTTAAACAATCTCCAAGCGTTATGTTCCTCTGAACAGCTTCTCCAGTCCACCTGGGTCCGGGTTCGATCCCGGCCAGGCTCGATTCCCGTCTCTGTGTCCATGGAGTTTGTATGTTCTCCCTGTGCTTGGAGGGTTTCCTCCGGGTACTCTGCTTTCCTCCCACAGTCCAAAGACATGCAGATTAGACTAATTGCCGTACTCAAATTGCCTGTAGTGTGTTAATGAGTGAGTGAGTGTGTGTATGTGGGTGTGTGCCCTGTGATGGATTGGCACCCTGTCCAGGGTGTACCTCGCCTTGTGCCTTAAGTTTCCTGGAATAGGCTCCAGGCCCCCCGTGACCCTGAATACAGGATAAAGAGGTATAGATGATGAGTGAGTGAGTGAGTGAGTGAATGACCTTCTCCAGTTTGAGCTCTGGACCTCTGCAGCATCTTAAGAATTTCCCTTGGTTGCTTGCTTAAGGGGCAAATACTTATGCAAGGCACCATATGTATGCATTATCCTCTAGATCCTGTCAAAAGTGGAGAAAAACACATCTGATAACGCTACATCATCTTAAGAAAAAACAAATTGACTCCTTAATAATTGCTTCTAGGTCGTTCCGAATCACCTCTGAACTATCAGTGTTCTTTTGCTTACAGCTACAAAGCTAACTAGCTCGTAACACAAGGCTGAATTCCAAATTACTCTCTAACCCCTGCTCAAGGGCACTACGTGATGTGTGGAACAAGGAATTCTAATTCTAATTTACACCCACATGTCATAGCAGAGGGGTTTACTACAAGCTACAAGCGACAAATCTCCTGTTACTTCTGTGGTTTGTTGTTTATTAAGAGGAACAGAGGTATGATGAATAAATTAGTCCACATCCAGGCATTGTTTTAAAGTCAAGCAACTGACTGCAAATACAGACCAAATGCTATCATCTGCTGGCTACAGACATTCGAACAAAGACACACTGTGCAGAACGAACCGGTCCGAGTTACACTGCTGATCAGCTTTCAGATCACTAAGACGAGACGCGTCTCCTCCTGGAACTGAGACAGAGAGAGAGAGAGAGACAGAGAGAGAGAGAGAGAGAGAGAGAGAGAGAGATCTGCATCCAGCTGGCTCTCTGACATCCGGATCTCTCTGTCTCTCATTCATCCTCGCTGATAGGTTCCACATGTATTTGTCTAGTCGTTGTGGCAACACTCAATTCTCCCAGTGTGTATACTGCCCAGGCGAGTGCTGGATGGAGATCCAATCTGTTCTCACACACTCCACACACTCCTTTATCACCCACTAGAGGCTCTAATTCACATCCTAATATTAAAGACAAGTGTGACAGATAGACTCATTGTTTATTTATGCTGGTAGCTTAGAAGTGCTGAACTGTTGTATTTTCTGTGTCTGTCTGTGTGTGTGTGTGTGTGTGTGTGTGTGTGTGTGTGTGTGTGTGTGTGTGTGTGTGTGTGTGTGTGTGTGTGCGTGTGCGTGTGTGCATACAGTATTTGAGTGCCAGGTTTTAGAGAGCACAGCATTTGCTTTCAGCTCAACATGTTTATTTTTCTAAGTGGGTGTGCGTCCATTCTGACAGCCATTAACTCTAATCAAAACACACATATACACACCCAATTAGTTTGCTGTTTGTGAAAGACTTGACTCTTTGAGCCGGTACTTAAAGAAGAATATTGAGAACTGGCTCTCATATATGAGCAGAGAACAGTCATTACTGTTTCCAGTTACCACTTACTGATTACAATTGCTCGTCACATCCTTTCATTAGCGTGTGCTCGTCAGTTTAGCAACTCGTCTCACGTTTTTTTCAGGAGGTTATGGGGTTGAGCGAGCAGGTTTGACTCATTACCTTTAACGATCAGTCAACTTTAAAGACAGTTTAATGATCACTAATATTTGCAAAGACCAATCACTAAGCACTATTGTTCGGAATGACCTATCCCTGGTCACTATATTTCGCATGGACCAATTGCTGATCACCACTGTTCTAAATGACCAATCCCATATCATAATTTTTTTCTTATTGACTAATCACAACTCACTATTGTTCCAAATGTCCAAACCCTGATCTCTATTGTTCTCAATGACCAATTGATGATCACCATTCTTCCCAATGACCAATTCCTGATTTCCATCATTCCCAATCACAAGTTGATGATGATCATTGTTTCAAAAGCCAAACCACCCAATTTCTGCAGAGTATTATTCCCATTTATCAATTCCTGGTCTCTGATCTTCTCACTGATCAATTACTACTGTTTTTAATGCCCAGTCCCTAATCACATTTTTTCTCATTGACCAATCACTGATGTCTATTGCTCCCAATGACCAATCCATGCTCACCAGTATCCCCAATGATCTCCATTGTTCCCAGTTACAATGACTAATCTCTATTGTTCCCAATGACCAGCTGATGATCGCCTATTTCTGGCCCTCCCATGAATTCTGTATAATAATAATAACAATAATAATAATAATAATGTCTCTTATTATCAATATAATGAAGTTCTTAAAACTAAATGGACAGAATGGAAATAAACCACTTGGGACTATATTTGGTTACAGGACAGTCGAGCCTTATGAAGAGACATACTGTAAGTAACACCATTGATACACATGGTCCTCTCCTCACAGGTTCAGTTTTCTAGTTTCACATCATTTTTAAGCAGGATGAAACCATTTGACTGTCAGTAAGCCCTAGCTGTAAACAGGAAATGCTATTTACGGTGAATGTATCAAACTATAAAGACTTGACTCTTCTTTCTTTTTTCCATTCTTTATATTCAACCATTGTTTGCTGATCCGAGAAGAACTTACTGGAAGTGATTCATGCGGGATCTGACCGAGCCTCTTTGCATGATGTTCTTTCATGACAGACACTCATTCATCACAGCGGAAACACATCAGCGTGAAGGCCCATTCAAGCAAAACACTGATTTGCATATTCGGGTCATTCTTTTCCAAAGTGTACAGAATCTATAATATTGTATTGACATTACAGTACATCATCACAGCTCTCTTATCTTCTCGATTGTTACCTTTAACCCGTATAACTTTTCTTACCTTTGTAACCTTTGATGATATGGAAACTTTATGTAAAACCTGTTTCATTTTCTTATCGATCTAAGCAGGGACGACGAGAGAGCACGGTGACGTAACCACTGTTTATAGCTGCTATAACATAAGTAACTATATAGTTAAATGAGAACAGACAGGATAACATTCACTCATAGCCATATATACATTTTATTTCTTGTAAACCTGACATTCGTGTGTGTAATATACTTTTACTTTACATACAGCCAACAAATATAGTATAAATTCAACAATAAAGGACGTAAGGGTAAGAAAGCAGGAGACTTGACACATACACGGCAGATGGAAAGAACAGAGAAGGGTGACGGATAGAGAGGATTAGCGACATGATGGATGAATGGAGGTGGGCAGGGTCTTGCTTGTCTTCAGTCTTTGACTGATCCCGGTTGAGGAGGAAGTCCCTCTGATTGTCTCCACTGAGCAGTACGCATCTTGAACCATTTCTATCAGAGAGAAAGAAAGAGAAAAGAGACAAAAAAGCAAGTTAGTATTGTAATGGACAGATCCATGAGACACGCATTTACACTTGTTAGATTTGTCTCTGGTTAGCCAGAGACACATAACAGCTCATTTCTCTTCATGCCTAATTTCTCATGTTTGGTTACTCTATGCAAAAAAAAAAAAAAAATCAGATCTTTATTTAAAAACATTATCCGACGTTATCCAAGTTTAATGTGCTTATAAATGGAACTGAATCAGTTCTCACCTATCTGGCTGAAGAGTTAGCCAGAATCAGCTGTTAGAATCAGCTGTTTTAGTTAATGCATGTTAATACACAAATACATGTGTACAGTATATGGCAGGTCTTACGTTCTGAAACCACCGGAAGGGATGTGAACAAATATGCCTTCACCTTGGGAATTGTCAAATGAACTGAGAACAGAAAACAATCAAGCATGCATAGGTCGAGTGAGTGACACCAGAGAATTGCCCGGCCGGATCCAGCAGGTTTTGAAGAATAAATCGAATTCTTGATTTTTATATAGCAATTTCATTGCATAAAATAACAAATTACTCTTATTAACTTGAATGCAATAAAAAAAATTATTTTGTACAAAAGCGATAACCTTTTTTTCTCAGTGCCAATTTTCTGCTTCATACTCCTTTCCAGTAGGTGGCGCTATTGCATCAACCACCCATACACTCAAAAGAAGAAGAAGCGATATTCTTGCAAAATGCGAGTATTTGCATAAGATGTGTGTGATTTCTATTGTCTGCAAAAACCTTTTGACCATTTAACCTTATACAATTTGTAATTTAAAAAATATGAATTAAGTCTGAATTAAAAACTCATCCGTCGAAATGATTAAATGAAATGATCAACAGAAGATTGATTACATTTCATAATCGATGATATCACACAGCTCTTGTTATAATAGTCTTGAATTTTTGGATCGATGGGTTGGGATGCCAGTCTGCTGGACGGGACTGTGCACTTTTTCACACAAAGTTTTTAGGAAGAAACCAGAGAACCCAGAGGAAACCCATGCAGACAGACACATTAACCTGAGCTCAGGATCGAACCTGGGGAGTCATGATGTAATAACCCAATGCACCACTGTGCCAACATTAAGCCCATCGATCCATCCATCTAGAACCTCTGTAGTCCAATTAGGGAGCGTGGAGGCCAATGGGGACCATTGTATTTATTCCATTTGTACAACCATGGTAGGACATACCTCCGTTCAACATTAACTCACTGACTTGGAAACAATTTGGAAACGCCAATTGAGCCTGGAAGTGCAAGGCAACAGTGCGAACCACTAAGCCGCCGTGACGTCTACCATTTGGCCCAAACTTCCCCTCTTTATAAGTCTACTTGTGATCTAATCAAAGTGTGTCTCAATCTTCAGGGGATTTTGTTAAGGCTAAACACAGTACAGTATTTTAACAGTGTCATAAGCAGTGGGTATTTTCTGATTGCATCATCTATGGGTTTGCATGTTATTACACAAGATCTAATTTTAGCTGCCACAGATTTCTCTTTAATCCCGACACCACTTTGTATTGTGTTAAAATTTGTGGAAACACACTGAACCACCTCAAAAAACTGAACCTCAGTGTGACTATATCAAAGGTATCAAAGATCTGGTATTCATCTGCGTAAGGCCAGGGGGAGCAAATACAGTGAGGATTTAAATGGCAGCAGGAGAGGTTTCGGTTGTGTTGGACGATCATCTAAAGACAAGGTCAAGAAGAAAGAAGCTGGCCCAAGAGCTGATATTTTATGGTGCTGTTTTTAAGTTGTTGGATCGGGACAAAGAAACCGTGAAACACTGATGTCAGGGGTTGGGAGGGCGCGTCACTTAAGTCGTCATGACAACGAGCCGATCAACACTAGTTATTCGCATGGCTGTGTGGTGTTTATAGCTGCTGAGGGATTCAGATTTTAATGCGAAGAAAAGTCAATCTTCCAAAAGTAATAGTTATACGATGTGTAAAAGTGCATGCCTACATCTTGTACATGTTGCATCTCATGTTGTAATGGTCTGTGCTCTGAAGAACCGAGCCTGAGAGCATTCCATGTACAAAACTCTATATAATATGTGCGGTACCAGTGGTATCATGATGTCATAGCAACTCCGTGCCAAAATTATGGTCCACCCACCCTTAGATACACACACACACACCCACACACACACAAACATGCAGTACATGCAGGTTGAACTGGTTGGACAAAGATGACAAATAAGCAAAACAAAAAAAAGACAAATGACAGGTGCGGAACATTTGAGCACATCCGTATTTACGCTTTTAGTTCCCAATATTCAAATAGAACATTCAGTGACGGGCTTTCCTCGAGTCGGGGAACATTTGCAATGGAAATCACCAGCGCAGGATATAGCCTCGTGTAACCTGGAGAGTTGAGTGCATACAGAAATGTATACAGAAAGTTATGGAAGGAGTAGAAACTTTACATGTTTGGTGAAACAAATTTAGTAACTATAAAAAAAAGAAGAAAAAAAAGAAAAAAATGAGCAATCCATCTTTTGAGATATGGAGTATATCAATACTCAGTATATTAATAAAAATGATGGTGTTTCTGATGATTGGTTTGAAAGGAAATTTCCTGTCTAACCCCTAACTAACTAACTAACTAACTAACTAACTAACTAACTAACTAACTAACTAACTAACTAACCCGTATCCTTCGTACTTATCCAGTAGGAATTTTTGATTGCCATAGGTTGCAGTTACACTAAACTGGCCATGGTATGTATGTAAATTGGGACAATGCTGGTATTGAGTTGTTTTTGAAAGTTATATTGACTTGAAATGATGGAATGATATCAGAACTAATTTGACTACATGATGATGCGATAACGCTGAACGTCACGATGTCGCAAAAATGCCTTCAGAACAATATTAGTACCAAACTATCATCACTATGCTGAGAGCACTGACCACTAGGGAACGTGATATTAGATGTTGTAAATGGGTGTACATAACACGAGTGTGGAAATAATACCCGACAACCAACAATATTACATTGAAAACAGTCTGAAAACACCTTACGCTAATCTTTCAGGGATGTAACATTACAACACTAACAGATGCGTGGCATGAGATACACACGCTGTGTGTGGGAAGCTGTTGTGTCCGATCAAAACTCAAATGACTAATGGATGTGATCAGACGTTTTGATTATTTTCCTATAACCGCACTCCTTCGAGATTTTTATTCCTACACGACTAATATTCTGATCTGATATTCACTCTGCTATGCATTTTTTTAGAAACGGATTTTCTTTCCGAGAAGCACGATGTGATTAAGGAAACGTCTCCCATTTGATTGGCAGTGGGTTCATTAAGCAGGCCTGCTCACCATCACACTGTCAGCACAGTTTATCTCACACCAGATAGAGATGTGGAAACAGAGCAGGGATGTCCATGCCTCGTCCAGCAGCAGTTTTGTGTACTGAACTAGAGCAGAGAAAACTCAAACTCTATGCAAAACATGGGATCGTTTAACCAAGAGCGAGTAACATTTCCTCATTCCTCAGTATTTCGGATGTGGAGGATGAAGTTAAAAGGGAACGTCTGCGCAGTTTCTCCAGTTACCACGAATGTAGTCCGTCAGACAGAACAGGTTCTGTGTTATATTGACTGTTCTCTTTCACTTAAATCGAAGGTTACCATTCAGCCAAGACAAGTGTAGCATGCTCTTTATGTTTTTTTTGGTTTCCTTTCTTTTCTTTTAGTTTCTAATCAGAAAAACAACACTTTTTTCATAACCTTAGAATTAACCACTTAATGCATGCTTTGTTTTAACGATTGTAAGCCCAAATAGGCTAACAAGTAATAAAGGGAGAACACCCAGGTTCCAAGGTTCCTACGTTCCCTAGTTCATTTTCCAACACACATAAATCCTCTTATTCTCTTCGAGACAAATGTGACCCATTTCAGGATAAAATATTTTTTGAATATCTTGTTATATAGTTTTCCAAACTATTTCATCTATACCGCTTAATCCTGTATTCAGTGTCACGGGGGGCCTGGAGCCTATCCCAGGAGACTTAGGGCACAAGGCGGGGTACACCCTGGACAGGGTGCCAATCCATCGCAGGGCACACACACATACTACGGGGTAATTTTGGGAATGCCAATTAACCTAACCTACATGTCTTTGGGAGGAAACCGGAGTACCCGGAGGAAACCCACCAAGCACGGGGAGAACATGCAAACTCCATGCACACAGAGACGGGAATCGACCCCGGACCCTGGAGGTGCAAGGCGACAGTGCTAACCACTACACAACTACATGCCGCCTGAAACTATTCACACACAATGAAAATGAACGATTTCTGTTTCATGTGGTTTTCGAAAAAGAATTTCACCAAACGAATAGAGAGCTGGAGAACATCTTTTCAGGTTTCCATTATGTGCTATATTGGCCAGGGGAACACAGGAAACTAAAACTGGCAAACACGGGGCTCTGGTAACACACACTACCAGTCAAAAGTTTGAACACACCTGCTAATTCCATTGTCTTTCCTGATTTTGATTCCTTTCTACTTTGTAAAACAAAACTACAAGACATCCAAATTACACAATAATCTCTGTTAATAAACTTATGTTCTGTAAATCCTTTATCAATGCATTTAATCTGAGGTGCTGTTTGTTAAGTGGTGATTTCTGAGGCTGGTGACTCTAAATTAACTTCTCTACAGAAGAGGGAAGTTTTGGTCTTGCTTTTCTGGGAAGGCCTTCGTGAGAGACAGTTTCATCATGGAGCTTGATGGGTTTTGCAAACGCACTTGACACAATACTGTTCTTGCAAGTACTGTTCCAGAACAGCTGACCTTCATGTCTTTAAATAACATCTGACTGTTGTAGTTGTGGTTACTTAATACCCTAATGCCATATGTGTTATTTCATAGGTTTGAAAAAATCCAGTATTGTTCTAGACAGAAGAAAATAAATCCAACCTTGTGTCCAAACGTTTTATGCTGCCCAAACTGGGTCATGGAAAAATCATGGTTTAAGCAAAAAAAAATAAACTGCAAAAAAACAACAAAAAAAAGCAAAGCAGTAATGCAAAATATTTGCTAACCTTGCTAGAAATTATGACCAATATTGAATATACTAAACTTTTAGATTGTATAAGCTAACTATTAATATCATGTGTGATAAATGATTTCGCTAAAATGTGGTAAATGTGTTTTACACTTTCGCTGAGCGCAGAGACCTAGATATTCCTGTCCTGACCCAACGGTGAGTTAAGATGTATGCAATGTCGTATAGAAATAAAAATAGTACAGTGTACAATAGTACAATACTTTACTCGGTTAATTAACTGCTTCCATGGAATCCAATTTCTAACCTGCTCGTTAGTGTTACTCATAAGGCGTGGCTTTGACAGGAAGGATCCGACGCAACGATCCAACGCTTGTTAGAGAATTCATGCTCATCTTGGACATTTTATCGAAGGTGATCAATTAGAATATGAAATCAATAGAAATTAATCTTTTTAAGTTATCGTCACATCATAACATTAATAAAGAGATAGATATTGTATTTTTCAACACATATTCAGAGTTGACATTATGATTACTTTATAAAAGTATAATTTTATAAAATGCAATGTTAATGCTAGTTTGTTAATTAGAGCTTCGGATTTATTTCATAAAATCATAGCGCAGCCGAAAGAGTTGTCCAAAAAGAACCTAATGAGATTTGACAATAATTATTATAATTTATAATAATAATTATAAGTAATTATTTCGACACACATTTCGATTGTGTTTTAAATGTGACTATATGTAATGCACCATTTTGTATTCAAACATATTATCAAATGATTGGCAACTTCAAATCATATTAGCAAATGATCTCATTAAGGGAATATTTGCCAATATTTCTTTTGTCACCTCAAAGTATTAAAAAAAAATACTTCAATCAACTCTACATAAATTCATGACTATTCATATTTTACCTGTAATAAACTGCAAGCTTTTGTGATTAAATAATTGTACGGGTCCATAATCGCATATTAATTATGCAGCAGTACTTGTTACTAACTTTAAAACTGTCCCAGTAAAACAAGTCTGCAGCGTGCATACACGGTTAAAAGTAACCCAATGGTGTCACCGGTGTCATCATCCTGTAACACTTAGAGGTAGCACAGGACGAGGGCTTTTCTCAGAAACATGACAATATCTTATACTCAGAAACAACAAAGAGACGCTGATTATTTATAGGCTCTTATGAGTAATAACAGTGTCTAAATCAATGGCTGATGTTCCACAACATGAACTGTAACCATAAACCGATCAAAGTCAACTGTTATTCTTTAATCAGCAGAAAATTCTAATCAGCGGCTGAATTCTGTGTTAAATAATCCATTTCAAAATGTTGTGTTTTCAGACTTGGCATCTTTTCCTCCTAGATGCATTAAACACTGTTAAGGTATTACATTCACTGATACTGAAAGTGAACACAGGACATGAAATGTCATCAAGATGTTTCGCATAACTTGGCAGCAGAACCTTTGAGGGCTTTGTTTCAGTGCTTCTCATGAGGATATGAGTGTCAGCACACGCAGTACTCAGAGAGGATATCAGGATACCGTGCATCAGTACCTCGGTGACGGAACAGAAAAGCGTTTCCCCTGCCGTCCGTAGACCATGAGCTCACAGTATATCCTGACGATGACGCAGACATCTGAGGATGGGGAAGCAACGCTGAGCGTACTTTAAATCATTAGTTAATCAACGGGATCTGCAAGGTTAAGGATGCAGGAGTGATTGTAGATAGCGCAGTCCTGCATGAGAACCGATCTGAAAGGATGTCTTGGCAGGCTTCACACGTCTCAGAGCTCACACGTTTTTGCTTTACGTGTCCCAGAAGAAGCTGTCAATCCTAAATGTGTAGTTGTTGTATGACATGGGAGACCTAATTGTTGTTGTCAATTGTGTTGATTTGGCATTTGAAGTTTTACGCCAGATGGCCTTTCAGAGGCAATCTTTACATTTTTATCCGTGCATAGAAATGGCACTAGGGGTTTCCTGCATCCAAAGTGCCTAAGTGTGGGGGCGCTGACTGTGAATCAAGTCTGGGACTCTTTCCAAGGACTGGCCCATTTGAGCGTCCTAACACTGGGGTGATAATTGACCAAGACTAAATTAGGTAGAAAATCAGGAGAGGGGATATAATAATAAATAAATAAATAAATAAATAAATAAATAAATAACAACAACAACCTAAATAAATAAATTTAAAAAAAACTTTGTGCTAACTGGAGTCCCCAAGTTGCCTGAAGTGTGCAAATGAGCGTGCGAATGTGTGTGTGCCCTGCAATGCATGGCACCCCATCCACGGTGTACCCTGAATCTCGCCCCAAGTCTCTTGAGATAGGCTCCAGACCCCCTGTGACCCTGTATAGTGTACAGGGTAACGCGGTATAGACGACCGATGACGATCACATCCCTAATATTCCAAATATTTAAAATAAATTCATATTAACTCACTGAAGTTTTTACTTGGTCTGTTGCAGAAAGTTCAGCAAGAATAAAATATTCTATGGCCCCTATAGATAGATATTCCAGATATTGTTATATTCCAGATATTTAAATTATATTTAAAACTAATTTCCTATGTACTCAGTTCTATACTTATTTAAAGTTTGATGCTATTAAATGAAGCTTGAGAATTCATTTCTGCTGTGTGACGTGTGAGTGTGTGTGTAATGTCAGTGGCTCTGCACTCACGCGCGTCTCCTCCTCGCTCAGTCCGCACTCGGCGGCGATGAGCAAGAGTGTCGTTCCGTCCGGGTTCTTGCCGCCGCGCATGAAATTCTCCTCCAGCACGCGCAGCTGATCCTCCGCCAGGCGCGTGCCGAGCGCCTCCGTCCCGCTGCCTTTACCCGCCATGGCGCTGATCAGAAACCGGACACAGTAGCGATAATCACCGAGCTTTCAGCGCCGGAGGATGAACACAGCAGCAGCGCGAGCGAGCGAGCGCGAGAGGAATATAAAAAGCGCGAGTAATGCAGGAGGAGAAGTTTGCGCGCTCCCGCCCCCCGGGACACCCAGCGCACTTCATCATCAGGAGCCTTCGGCTTAAAGGCGCAGTCTTACCAAGAACACACACACACACACACACACACACACGCGCGCGTGCGCACTAGCGACTATGCAAACGCCAGAGTAGTGCTCTAACATTCAAAATGTGAAAATTACATTTGAAATTGAAAATGAAGAAAACAAAAAATCTGTGTACTTTAGTAATCCAGACCTTCTTGAGTAAATATTACGCAATGTTTAAGCATGACGTCAGAACAACCTTGAACTTTTGTGTCGCTGAAGGCTGACAAATCCTGCTGTAAATCCAGCTGAAGCATCGGGCTTCCTTTTCCAACAGCAGGTGTGTTTACCTGTGGACCAGGTGTGGCAGAGTGTCTCAATAAAGTACGCACGCGCCCACACACACATTGCTTATAAAGGACATTCAGATTCACCTGATTCTAATTCAGTTTTTAGGACGGAGGTGATCCTTTTCAAAATCAGTGATTCTGTTTTTATTTTTTTTTCATTAAAAAATGTAAAAATAATAATAATTTTTAAAAAAT
>QMIH01000029.1:1111931-1167959 GCA_003987875.1 Clarias batrachus | reverse complement strand
GTGTGTGTGTGCGCGCGTGCGCGTGAGCGTGCGCGTGCGTGTGTGTGTGTGTGTGTGTGTGAATGTGTGGGGAGTGGTAGAGATGGACACGGATGACTCTTTCCCACACCCAGTTTGTTGTCCGCTCCGAAAATATCCTCCTTACACAATACAAAAGGCCTAAAAGTGCATAAGGTCACAGACATGCACATAACACTAACGCATGCACTCCTGTTTAACGGCATTCCAATGAGCATTGCCAAGCAAAGCAGAACAACATGACCTATATTTATATTTATAGCGCAAGTGTGATTGTTAACTAAACACATCCAAGAATAGTATTTAACAAAGTCGCACCAGATCCTGAGAGCGATCAGAAGGCCAATAAGTATCCATATCAAACGCCTTAAGTAGCCGAAAAACTCTCACACACCACACTCAGAAATCTACCACTGATGTTCTATTGTAATGTTCAGAGATCTGGTCACTGAAACTAACCACGGCCAGTGGAACAGAAATCCCAGAAACCCAGAAGAACTTTTTTTTATTAAAGTTTATTAAAGTCACTCTAAGGGGCAACTGGAATCAAACCAGAAAATAATCCGGCAAAAGTATAAAAAATAAATAAATAAATAAATAAATAAATGCCCCGAGCAGTGTAACAAAACCATCAGTATTTTTTTTTCTCATTTTTAAATCACATATTGAGGACAGAAGTGAGACTGGGCAGCACATGGTCCTTATGTAACATCTCTCTCTCTCTCTTTCGCTCCCTTTCACACACACACACACACACACACACACACACACACACTGGAACCCTTCTGGAAGCCAAACCTGTTCAGACCAAAAAGTCAAAATGAGAAAATCAGACATGGCTAGTTTTGGATTAGGATCATGCCAGGTTTATATACTGTATGTCTTAGTGCTTAGCACTGTGGCCTCTCACCTCCAGGGTCCTGGTTCGATTCCCGCTGCTGTGTGCATGGAATTTGCACACAGACCCACCCTAAAACCCCGTGTTTGGGGGGTTTCCTCTGAGTGCTCTAGTTTCCTTCCACAATTAAAACTGTGATTAACCATGACTAAGATTAGGCTGATAGTTGTTCCCAAATTGCTCATAGTGTGCTTGTGTGTGTGAGGTTTTAGCAGTGCATTTTTTATTTAAAAAAATGCAATAGTCAGGATTGGCCTCCACGGTCCCTACAGAGGCTCCTAGATGGGTTGATGGATATACAGTATAGTGGTTCATACTAGTTTAAGTAGTTTAATTGCGTGTAGCAATTACTAAGCTTTAGTTTTTACCTATGTTGTTATACACTTTGTTTACGATATACTAGTTTCGGTTTAGGATCATAGCAAAAATTAGTATGTTTCATCAAACAAATACAGAGCTGAGAACATCATTTAGGGTCAGGTTTATTATAGGTTGGTTTTGATTTCGGGTCAGCTTTATTATAGGACATTATTAGAACATTATTGGGAAACTAACTAAACAAACTAATGGTTATCATTCTATGTGGTTTTGAAGATCCATAGAAAGAATTTCATTAAACAAATACAGAGCTGGGGAACATTTTCAATTTTCAGGTTTCCATTATGTGCTATATAGACGCAGGGAACCCAGGACGCTGGGAACATAGGACAATGAGAACATGGGACCCTGAGAACATATGACCCGTAAAACTGGGCATCATGCAGATCTGGAAACATAGGACTCTTTGTCATGCTCCCATTATGTGTTGTACAAACCTGGGGAACATCGGGACGACCCCGGTTTATTATATACTAGATTATGTTCAGGATCAAGGTCATTTCTCAAGATCAGGATCTTGCTACAGTTATGATATGGATAATTCTAGGTTTATTACAGGTTAGTTTGATTGATGATCATATCAATTGTATAATATCCAATTTCTTATTAAGGTTTTTTTTTTTTCAGACTAGTTTTAGTTTATGGTCATGCTATGCTTATTGCATGCTAGCACACAAATCAGCACTCACAAGTCTGATCCTGTATATATGCTTTTATGGAAAGGTGTGGTGTTCGGCCATGTTTGTTCGTGCGTATTAACAGATTATGTTTGCCGGAAGAAAAATGAACCTTGAACACAGGATAAAGTGCTCATCACATCCCGTCTGATCACTCAGCAACATCGATGAGGGTGTGTACAAACACAGCACACGTACACAGACACATACGGAGTACTGATAGATAACTGGTGAAAAACTAATAATCGCTAATAAAGTAGTCATTTCTAGGGAATAAAACCTATAATTATGGTTCAATTGATTTATGTGTTATGAGACTATCGTAATCCATAACTGTATCCAGATTTAAATCTTAACTGACGCACTGTGGCATGCCAGATCCTCAACCTCAGCCACTCAAGTTCTTAATTGAATGTAAATCATAGAGTCGTTTAAACCAGGCAGCTATTGAGGATGAATAATAATAATAATAATAATGATAATAATAATAATTTAAAAAATACATCAAATTATTGTGTATTTTGCAAGTACTGATGGCTAATTGAATACACAAACCTTCCAACACCATCTAAATCTAAACATCGCTTATAATTCATGTTCTTTGAATAATACATACTTAAATCATAATAAAGTCATAATCAATCAAGCAGTCGTGACGATACAAATAATAATAGCCGTTAGATTTATGATCACCAGATAAGATTTGCGCTGTTCAAATGTTGGCGGAGTGCTCTTTAAATTATTTACCGAGCCATATACAGTATGTGTGTGTATCCGTACTATCTCACCTCCCTTCCTGCCGAACAATACTCATTGTGTGCAGACAGGAAATGCATGCACCTTAAGGCCCGACAGAATGAGCGATCTGCTAAAGATAATCTACAAAGCCTTCTGCGCGCCTGTTCAGTCATGTCTGTGAAAGCCTTCTTGTTCTGCATGGATATTAAAATGACAAAAAATAAGCACATTTATGAGCAACTTTATGACATCTGTCTAAAGCCTGGGGTTAAGATGAGCGTTTGTGTTGCTTATGCATCTGTGTGGAGGGTGATGTTGGGTTCCTTCTACTTTTTTTTTCTTCTAATTTTAAGCTTTTTAAATGCAAGCACTTTGAAAGTGATGGTCGAGGTCTGTTAGTTAAAGAAGCATTTAATCAAGATGCACACACAGGATGTCAGTAACACCTTTATATTTCCGCCTGATCAGCAGGGTGGGGTGTCTGATCATGTAATGATTGCACAGGAAACATAAACTACAGAAGTGCTGTTAATAGAAAGCAAAGTGCTAGAAAGGAATGTAGGCGTGGCAGAGATCTTCAGCATCTTCGGGGTTTCAGGTTTTATGCGAACATCAAGAATGTAGCTTGGGCTGTTGTTATGTTGTACATCCTTCTAACGACAGCCAGGTATTCATTCAAGACGGAATCATCAAAATCAGATAAGACTGTGGTTTGTGTGTACGCACAGCTACTTTTCCTCTTTCAGCCACTGCAACCATAATGCATAATGCAAGCATACTTTGGTTATATGGTTTCAAGGTGAAAATAGAATACATGCTAATAGAATAAACAGTGAAATCATAATGTTGGTATATGAAGAAATTGTATAATCATGAATACAGGCTACTTTATGCAAAGTTTCTGTTATAGGCTAAATATTTTAAAGATAATTAAAACTAAAGCCGAATGTTGAAAATGTGTCTACTTTTGGAGCGACTGATTTTATTACTTGTAATTTCAGATTGATGGCAGGACAGTCTGCAAAAGTTGCACTTTTGGATGGTTTGTAGCCCACACTCCACGAGAGATGGAAGGAAGTAAAACAACAAGAAAACCAAATTGGACAGAAGACCAGTGTTTACTTTTACTTTATGTTCAGTGTTTGGCGAATGTCTTCTTTCCACCATTTTGTCCTCTGCTATAGAAACTCTTAAGCCTCTTAAAAGTCCTCCTCTCTACTCTTAACAATTTTTTTTTACCTTAGGAGCAGTTTTTAGGGCTAAGATGTTTTGTGAATCATTTTTATCTTTTCTAAGATTTAGTCCTACATTTAAGAGAAATTCTAAGAAAATTCTTAGAAGTAAGACATATTCTTAGAATTTAGGACTAAATCTTAGTCAATTAAGTATTGTCACTAGGAGCAACTTTTAGGCTTAAGAAGCTTTGTGAATACGGGCCTTCATCCGTAAAAAAAAAATCAACAGATAACATTGTTCAACTTGCAGAAGACACACATCTGTCTGTCGGAAACTGTACACACAATCATTCACCAACTTGAACTTGAGAAACCCAGCACTGTGAAGCATGGTGGTGGTTTAAGGATATGAAATTCTTATCTCTAATAAGACAACAACAGGATGTTTGGCACCATTGCATATTATATAGTATACAGTAGGAACTCAGGTGGGAGTTATTGCCCAATTCCCCTAAACAGTCCTGACCTCGCTCCATGTCATTTCCACATGTTTGGACCATTATTAAAGGAGTTCCTGGGAGGCCAGGGTTTCAGGCATGAAGCAGGCAGACCAAACACAGCTCGGGCGTAGTGAAAAGACTTTCTAACTTGATAATATCCAAGCACTAGTGAAACGCTGGGATACGTGCATTAGTGTAACAGGGGATTATATAGGGGGATCTTCTCCTTAATCAAAAGTCCCAGTTTGACATGAACGACCGTCAATATGTTTTTATATCTTAATAAAGGTTGGTAACTGAAATCCGAATGCAGAAGTCTTTTAGCAGATCAAATACTGTAGTAGCAGTGCAGGTAAGTAAGTACAGTACTGTACAAAATACATCTTAAGCACATGCAAAAAAAAAAAAAAAAGCCATATGAATGAAAAGAAGCCTTCAAAGATAATTGCATTCAAGAAAATAGGATGAAGAAAATAGTTCCTTAAAAAGAAAAAGAAACTCCAATATCTTGGGTTCTTTAACAGATCCTCGCTTCATCCAATCACGTACATTAATGTTTATTAATTATACAAAGGCAAGGGAGAGAGAGCGTTGCGCAATTATCGTATCATGTGATTCCAATATAAATACACCTGCTCCTGGAAGGGCTGAGAATTTGCATTTCAAATAAAACAGCATCATGACGAAGAATGAGCTATCAAAACAAGTCTAGGGGGAAAAAGGTCTGAAAAAAGAAGATTAATCAGGATTTTTGCTTTATAAAAATATTCCAATAGGATTGGTGTTAAATCCATGACCGTCCAAGGCGAGTCAGAGGAGCACAAGGCGAATTCCAGAGAGATCTAGTGCTACGACAGGCGGATATTTATAGCCTGGACATTCCACAAAGAAGGGTTTAATGGAGAAGAGGTGAGAGGAAAGTCATTGCTGGATTTAAAAAAAAACAAGCATATAAAATCCCGTTTGGAGACCAGAATGTTCTCTGGTTTGATTAGACTTGATTAGAATTTGAACTTGAACTTGAGAAACCCAGCACTGTGAAGCATGGTGGTGGTAGTGGTGGTGCTGCTGGTAGAAGGATTTGAAATTCTTATCTCTAATAAGATAAAACAGGATATTTGGCGACGAGTTAATCCCCAAAGCAGAGCTTATCTGCTAAACCAGTCAACTATCCGTGGCTCCATGCACCTCCAGAAAGCGGCCTCAAAAGCAAAGTAGTGTTGTCTCCTCAGGCACTGTAACATACCCATGATCAAAGTTCGCTCTCGCTATTGTGTTTCCTTTATCCTGTAATGTCAAGTTCAGACGACTCAGAAGGCCGAGCGCACACGTGCTGAAAAGGGGAACACTGCCTGGAAGGAAGCACTTATCTACAAAGGGTCACTTCAGAACAGCTGGAAGAATAAAAACTCACAGCAGGAGGTGTAGCATCGTGCAAACAAACCAGAACCGAGTGTATGGGATATGTGAAGGGGAGATTGCTGGCATCTCAAGAAGAGAAAATATCATCATAAGTGGGCAAGAGGGAAAAGTGTGTGACATCATCTGTGCAGAGTCTGGAATTATAAAGGCAGTGGAACAGTGTGTGTGTGTGTGTGTGTGTGTGTGTGTGTGTGTGTGTGTGTGTGTGTGTGTGTGTGTGTGTGTGCACAGACAGAGAGAGAGAGTGAGAGAGCTGGCATCCAGCTGTTATTACAACGCCAATGTTTAACACAGTTAACTCTTAGCTAAAAAATGCTTAACAGCACCCATGAGGATATGAGGGTGTTTCCCAGCAAACCCTCAAATACCCACTGAGTGCAGAACAGTGTGTGTGTATGTGTGTGTTAGCGTAAAGGAAAACATGATCACAATCAGTCTTGGCGAATCATGGCTCCTCCTCAGTGCGGAGCGGAGTGTAGCCTAAGCACACTGCATGTCTGTCCATTCTGACCAAAACATCTCACGTATTGACCAGTTCATATTGATAATAAGGTTACCAGTGAAAGTTGCTGCAACTTTAAGTAAGGATCCAGCACAAAGCAGTACTGGATCCTTATTTAACACACACATTTGATCACCTGCATTGTGTGTCAGGAAACCAGTCAAAGGAAATGTATATCTAATTAACCCTTTAAACCGTGGTTAGCATGGTTGCCTTGCACCTCCAGGGCCGAGGGTTCGATCCCCACTCCGGATCTGTGTGTATGGAGTTCGCATGTTCTCCCCATGTTTGGTGGGTTTCCTCCAGTTTCCTCCCACAGTCCATTTGACACACATATAGTGGGTGTGAATGTTAGAAGTGGCTCATATGGTACAAGCAGACTTCATTTTATTCCAATTAACATCCAAAGATTTCTAACTCACTCATCATCTATACCACTTAATCCTGTATTCAGGGTCACAGGGGGCCTGGAGCCTATCCCAGGAGACTTAGGGCACAAGGCGCGGTACATCCTGGACAGGGTGCCAATCCATCACAGGGCACACACACATACTATGGGCAATTTTGGGAATGCCAATAAACCCACCAAGCACAGGGAGAACATGCAAACTCCTTGCACACAGAGATGGGAATCAAACCCGGACCTTGGAGGTGCAAGGCGACAGTGCTGACCACTACACCACTGTGCCGCCAATTACCTTACAGCACAGTGAAATTCTACCCAGGAAGACTGAATACAGCACCCATGGTGCAGGAAGGATTAAGGGCTTTGCTCATTGACTCAGCAGGTGGCAACTTGGCGGGGCTGGGGCTTGAACCCCTGACCTTCTGGGTTACTAATCAGAAGGTTGGGGGTTAAAGCCACAGCACTGCCAAGTTGCTGCTCCATATACACACTTGTAATTATGTCATAAAAAAACAAACAAATTTCTTCTTTAATCTTAAATGTTTTCTTCGATGCAGAATTTAAAGTTCTACTTTATCATTTATCACAGAATTTATTTAAATGAGTATCCATCCATGGACCTCTGTAGTCCAACATGGTGAACATGGCATTTCTTCCCATTTTTACATCCATGGACCCTTTTTACTGATCACACACTGCAGGCAATTTGACAGCATCCAAGCATGGGGAGAACATGCCAACAGACCCCAGGCGGGAATCGAACCTGGACCCTGGAGGTGCCACCATGCCACCTTGAACGACTAACTGCACTTTGACTTATGTAAAAAAAAAACTGGGCCACTTTTTAGTCCATCATTATTTACCATCAGCTTTTAGTTTCTGTGACCGCTGTAATGAAATAAACCCGTGTCGATGCAGTCTCTGCTTGGTAACAACACCATTATTCTTCTGACAGATATTTTGAGGAAGCCACCATAACGGCTGGAGTATTTTTAGCCTATCGTCTGGGTAATTATTGAGTGATTGGCTGAACAACACTGGGAGACTAATGGCCATCTACTCAGCTTCCTCTCTTGTAGGACTGCAGAAAGCCCACCGAGTTTCCTGTAGCCAGTTTCTCTATACTTAGGAGCATCTAACACAAACTGTGATTGGGTTTGTCTGTTTTCCGGGAGACACGATGGCTTAATGGTTAGCGCTGTCGCCTTGCACCTCTAATAATGTTTGATTCCCAGCATGTTCTTGGTTGGGTTTCCTTCCACAGTTCAAGGACATGCGATTGGTTTGGTTGGTGTGTGAGGGCTCTGTGATGGATTTGTACCCTGTGATAGGCTCCGGGAATAAAGCGATATAAACGATGAGTGAGTGATTGTTTTCCTTTGGTGCATACGTCGTGTAAACCAGCATTTTTTTTTCTCTCAGTCTATTAGAGGTATTCCAGGTGCAACCAGAGAGGCTCGACAAAATCCTAACTTTATTTTTCAAAATTCTCTAAAATTTAATGCGACAACGCAAATGAGACTCGATTGTTTAATAATTTGATTTATTACTTGATTAAGTACAATAAAAACAACATTAGAAAAAATTGTAGACCTTATAAGAGAATAAGAGGAAAAAAGGCCTTATATGGTACATACTGTATAAACAGTACATATTCCCTGAACAAAGTCATTACAATGCTCGGCCACTAGCAGGCAGCATCTCTCAGCTCTGTACTGCTTTAGCGTTACTTTTAATGTACAAACCAGAACAAAATTACTGAAATGAAACAACATTGGATTTGATCACATCCGACCATCCTGCTAAACCGGAAACAACAATGTAGTAATGTTGCAAAAGTATACATCTTACAATATTCATATATATATTAAAAAAAACGCCACACTCTTATTTTGTTAATGAAATCCAGAATCATAGCCATTCAATATTATTATTATTATGTGGCTACAGTCCTGAACTTCATTAACAGAATGTTGTGACAACTGTAAAAATTTGTTCAAATCTTGAAAAAAAAAAAAAAAGATGAACATATGAACGATAAAAATATGTGAAAGATTTGTTCTGATTTGATCAGAGATTCGTCGTGTATAAATTATAGACATTATGATTCATTAGACAACAGATTAAGCTGTGGAAAGTAGCCGTTGTGTTATTTGGAACAAGTCTAGTATGACCTGATAGGTAGATGGAGAGATCTGAAGTGTCAGTACATCATTACATAGTTTTTTTTTTTTTTTTGTCCGTGTGCATGTTCTCCCCGTGCTTTGTGGTTTTCCTCCTGGTCCAAAGACATTCAGATTAGGTTAATCAGCATTCCCATATTGCCCGTAGTGCGTGTATGAGCATGCAGGTGTGCCCTGTGACGAATTGCCACCCAAGTCCCCTGGGATAGGCTCCGGGCCCCACGTGACACTGTGTGCAGGATAAAGTACTGTATATAGACGATGAGTGAATCAAATAGAGCAGCTAAAGAGGTAGGAAATTCATGAATGTAACTTCAGAAGAGTGTGAGTAGGTTAGGTGGCTTACACACAATAGGATGACTAACACAGGTGCTCTCTATAGATAATGTGCTCAGTGTCAAAAACATCAAAAACAGCAGCGACATATAATGAAGTAAATAAATAGAATCAAAGTGCTAACATTTACGGGTTATAGAGCTTTTATGATTTTGGGGCATTTTCTACAATAATATAATTTTTTTTTTTTTAATGTGGTATTCTGCTTTCTTAGTCAAGAATGTACTATAAAAAAGTCTGCTCTGTCACTTGGTGTTAAATTGAACTTTGACCTTTGAATTTGTGGGAATCCCTTCCAGGCCAATAGGAAACAAATGATGTTTAGCATGAAGCTAACTCGAAACTTTTTGTAGTAAAACTCATTTTCTTTTCTGGGTGAACAAGAATTTTTAAAAACCCCACGTTCCTGATTACTGCTAGAATTCACATTCAAAATGGCATTCTGAGGAATAGAACTCAAAAATATAATATGATGTACAAAAATTTCCATTGCCACACCGACTTTTTTTTTTTTCGACTTGATATGAAACGTGACACCAGACACGAGGAGGAATAGGCTTTCATTTTATTCAATAAGCTCATCATAAATTATCGCACATAAAATATTCTTTTCTCCAGAGTTATAAAGTGGAGAGCAAGGCTTTATCGCATAATTCCCCAAGGAAACAGAGAGAGTGAGAAGGATGATCTCAGCTTCAGAGACAGCACAGATCCAGGCATCTTACAGGTATGTATTACTGCGCGTGTGTGTGTGTGATTGGATTATGCCATCGCTCCACCTTTTGCTGCCAGAGACGGGATAAAGATCGACTAGTGCTCGGCGTTAAAAAAACTACACCCACACTTGTGATTAAAAAAAATTATTAAGGAGACACGAATGAAAGAAAGAATAGAGTGAGATACTGATACATCAGCAAAGAGAATGAGAAGGTCAGACTAGCAGTGTGTGTTAGGTTGTGAGGAAAGGCAGTGAGAGAGACGAGATGTGCTAACGAAAGAAAAACGGCGGTGTTATCAACAGCTACAGAACTTAAATCACAGGGTTCGGTGAGCACACATGATAAATGGACGAATGGGGAAGTTATTTAAAAGTAAGAGACACGGATACAGACTCGGCGCAGGATGATATAAATGTGGCTAAACGTTTCAAGGGAGGAAAGTTTGAAGACTGAAGTTCGCAGAGTGTGTGTAAAGGGTAGAGCGTCTTTTTCTCGTCAACACAGTTTTGCGCTGGGTCACGTGTTCGTTTTGCTGCTTTGTTTGTTTGTTTTCCTGCAATGGTCTCTAGCCCCGCCCCACTTTCAGGCACCACTGGCTGTGACTGGCCGATGGGAGGTGGGAGGGGTTTCGTGTCGTGGCGAGGCGCCGGGGCGGCGTCCTGCCGGACCGGGGGTCCATGGTGTTGTCGAGACCGGGCTCGGTTCTATTTGGACAGCTGTTGCTGGACGTGGAGAAGAAACTCGTAGTAGGAGAACGCCGATTCGGAACGGTCCTCGACCAGGTGCTGGAAGAAACTGCTCTTTGCTGAAGCGTCGTCTCTGAATAGAGAGGAAAAGAGAGAGGAAGAGGAGTTACATGTGATGAAAATTAGGGATGGGAGTCCAATACGATATCACGATAAATAGTGTGCTGATACAATACAAATTGCGATTTGTAAGTATTGTGATTTTATAATACCTCCCTCCCCACAATTTTTCCAATTTTAAAACTAAAAAAAAAAATCCAAATCCAAACGCAGCATTTAAACAATAAAATACAAGAGTTTAACATTTCATACTGAGCAGTGCACATCTCCGGCATAATTATTATTTCTAAACAAACACAGTAAATAATTCACTCCGACCACACGGGATAAAAATGTGCAAAAAGAGTGCAACTGTAGGATTATAAAGAAACGGAGAAGTCTCAAAAGCAGTGAGCAAGCAGTTTGAGCGCTCTTCTAACGCACGTACAAATTGTGTTTGTGGTGTTTTGAGACCAATTCTCACAGTTTTGGGGGGAAAAAAGGCAGCTCAAAGGCTTTTAACTCGTGCGATTTTTGATAAATAACGCCATTAAAAAAAGCGTTGCCACACTCGGAAGCTTCTGCACTCGGTATTCAGGAGTCATTTATATCCGAGTCTGACTGGCTGGTTTTTAGTGTGATAGGCTGTGACCAGCGACCGGCCAATCAACCAGTTCAATCTCTACTTTCTAAATGTATTAATAAAAATATATAAAAGAATCTTTGAGTTTGACTCATTGTGGCAATATGCGAGTCACCAAGCAAAAGGATCATGACAATTATAACAAATTTTTCCCCTGTCTATACTGGAAATCGTACACATCACTTGTAATTTAACACAATGATTCCTTTTTCTTCTGATGAGACGGAAGGGGCGGAGTCAGCTAAGAACATTGTGGTTTTCAGTGCGGTCAGTCTAGCGAATATGAACACTGCAGATAGTTGCATAGTTGTGATACAAGTGAGGTTTGCACAGCTCACGGCAGTTACACACATCAGTGTGCGTGCTCATAGTAAATTGGTTGAGCCTACCACAGGAAAATGTCTAATTATTTGTCTTTATATCCCTTTACTTTGATATAAAGCACAACAGAGAACAATAGATAAATGAATAAATAAAGGAACAGGAGTCATACTTGAGCACATAGAAGGCGGCGCAAAATCCTCTGGATTCCTGAAGCCAAGACACGAAGGCTCTGGTTCTTTCAGATGCCGCCGTCTCCAACACGGGGATCTCGGTCTGTTCACAAACACATACACACATTCATACCTTTCACTTAAGTGCTTTTTCACATCGGTCTTATTTATTAGACAGTAGACCATTATAGGATGATCTGCTGATCTGTCTTCACAGGTTAGCACTGATGCGGCAGATCAATCATACGGATAATATCAGGCGCGCGCGCACACAAACACACACTTACCATGCTGACAGGTACAGATGTGTAGTCGGAGCAGCCCATGACATCTCTAATGAACACCTCGTTACAGCCCCGCCCCAGCCACAGGTACATCACCTACAAGACAAGAGGAGAAAGAGTCAGCATAGGACACTACGGAGAAGAAAAACGTCACGCGCGGATTGTGTTCTACTCTTAGAGTTTCATTTTAGAGAATTTTAACGTCTCACATTTCTTAAGCTATTCAGAATTTTCTATACAAAAAACATATATACACAATTTCCTGATGTTCAGTTTGTATATTATGGAGTTATATAGAATAGTTTCAATGTCTATAGTGTTGCTGGAGGTGTGTGCAATTGTTTAGTTGTTTAGTTTTTAACTGTAGAAAACAGAGGTTGACAGAGTTGTGTAGAGTTATGTCAGTGTAGAGGAGTATGGATCTGAAGTGGTGTAATGAAGTTGAAGTATTATGGAGTTGTATAAAGTTGTGTAGTGTGGATAATTGTGTAAGATTGTAGAGTGAAATTATAGAAAAAGAATGATTTGACATTCATGGTATGGTATAGGTAATGAAACAAATTCTGGTCCTCTAGTATACAATTATATACAGTAGAGTGAAGTGTGAAGGTGTGTGCAGTTGTGTTAAGTTGTGTAGTATAGTGTGGAAAGGTGTAGATTTAAGGAGAAGTGTGAATTTGCACTGACGCTGCCACAGTCCAGGAGGAAGGCGCCCTCTCTGGTGAGCTTCTCAGCTGAGAGCTGCAACAGTGGAGGCTGAGGAATCACCCGTTCATTCAGCTGCAGCGCCCCCTACAGCATGCACACATTAATGCAACATTAATAAACTGCAGGGATAAAAACATAAAAACTTCCATGACAAGACTTGACTTGATTAATCTCATCACAAATATTATTATACAACATTCACAATTTACAGAGAGTCACAAAATTCCTTAAGTGTAATAAAAAGATGGGGGGGGGGTCTTAAGATTATGAGTATCACAGTCTAGTCAGTGGTGTGTGTTACCTGTTCGTTGAGGTTATCGATGCGGTACAGGTCAGGGTGGATCATGCGCATGATCTGCTTTAAGGGCTGACACTTGAACTCGCACATCGCAAACACCCGCTCGTCCAGCCGCGTGCTCGTCCCCGTCCGCAGCGCTTTCTGTTCGGGATGAAATTCACACGGATGCGTTAGATCGCACTGTAGAGTGATCGTCTACCTGTGATTTGCCTTGATGCTGGAACTAAAATCAACATCATCGAAGAAATCAGCGACACTGTGATATAAACTAAAGTCTGTCGAATAGCCCGTCTGTGATCTCTCTCTGCGAAGGAGTTTCAAGATTATCATTTACAAGGAACGGAAATAGTTTTATACAACGCTTAGATATTGAGCGATCAGTATTCTGTGTGGGTGTGTGTTTGAAGGTTGCACCTGTTTGAGCAGCGCGAGTGTGTATAGAGGGAAGAGGCGCAGGCACGCGGGGGCAATGACACCATTTTGCTGCACATTGGAGATGTTGGACCGATACGACTCTAGTGAGTCCACGACCGCGTTCACCAGGGCGTCCCGGGCATCCGAGACGCTGCAGGAGAGGGAGCGGTCTATAGCTGCAGAAAAAGGATAACATTTAGAAAAATCTGTGACTTATTGAAGAAAACATGGCTGAATATGCAGATTGTGTGTGTGTGTGTGTGTGTGTGTGTGTGTGTGTGTGTGTGTGTGTACCCATGTTGGCAAGCAGGCAGGTGATGGCTTGAACGTCGGCGCCTGCGAACACGTCGCTGAGCTGGTTCACCACAGGCAGACACAGGGTGTGAACTCTGATTCGCCGTTTGCCTGTCAATCACACACACCGACCAATCAGAACACAAGGTTGAAAAATTACTAAAACTGTTCTTAACTTCAGCTACTAAAGCTGCAATCGTATTCATAACAAATCCGATTTAATCCTGTATATAATAAATGATACCTTTACTGGACGTGTAGAGAAGAGCAGCCTGGAAGCACGCTAGTGGCGTATCAGCCAAGTTCTCGTCTATAGACACTTGGACGGCGAAGCCAGAATCCGGGTTGACGTTAGCCAGAGACAGCAGATCAGTGGAGCGCACGAAGAAGTTGCCGTGGAACGTGTGGATGGACATTCCTGTCGGGCGACCAGAGGTAAGAACACACATTAGCGCTGTTTTCTGTATAGAAACGTTTAATCATTACACAGAAGGAGTCAGTAAGAGTTAGAGGTTCTGACACAGGGAAGGATTTTGCTCTTTACATTTGATGTGGAAGTGTAGTGAAGAAGAGCGTGGAAGAGTGGTGAAGAGTAGCGGGAGAGATCTGTGACAGGAAGCTATCGGCAAGAATAATAGAGAAGGATGGATGGATGGATGGATACTTCATCAGAAAGAAATAGTGAGACCAGCAGCGTTGTTCGATTTGGAGACGTTGCCGCTGACGAAAAGACAGAAAGCGGAGCTGAAAATGCTGCGATTTGCTTTTGGAGTGACGAGAAGAACAGACAGGATCTGGTGATAATATCAGAGGGACTGTGCAGGTAGGACGGTTTCGAGACAAGGTTAAATATGGCCCTGCGCATTGTCCTATTTCCATACATCCAGGGTAGGGAGAACGAGTTCCACATAACGGCGGTCATTCTGCTCCAGTGACGCAAACATAACAGGTTTCTCCGCTTCTTATTCATCTTGGTGATGAATGTGACCAGTCTGACCTGCTCATTCTCTCTCTCTCTCTCTGTATCCTTGTTGTGAATGATAGCAAGCTGTAGTGAATCTCGTGTACCTTTGGTGCACCTGATCCTCATCACAGCCTCGAAGCCGATCTTTCGTGTCAGGTAGCGCTGCAGGTCCTTCTGCAGCTTCGCCCTCAGAGCCGGGGTGTGGACGTGGTGGAACGCGGGGTAGTAGAAAATGCTGCCAGCTGAAAACTTTGACATGCAGGCTTAAAAAAACAAAACAAAAAAAACAGCATTATTAAATGTATTAAGATGTATTATACTGTCCATGGGCTTGAGCTGCATCATTATCTCTGCTTGTGTGAGTGTGTGTGTGTGTGTGTGTGTGTGTGTACCTAAAGAAGCCAGATCTGCATACTGAGAGCTCAGAAGGAACAGGTCGACCCCGATCTGCTGACCCGAACAGTCCAAAGCCAACTTTTTGTAGAAATCTGTAGCTGGACCGAGGTGCTGTACGCCCTACACACATCACACACACGTCACACACACACACACACATCATTGACTTTTTCTTATACATTTGGATACACATGGATAATGTGTGTGAGTGAAAGTAGTCACTCAACTGAATGTTAAATTAAAATGCCTTTCTTTTGGTATAATGTAACTATAAATACACATATAAATTAATTCGAAATCGATAACTAATGGCGCCACTTGCTGCTTCCACAGGTTTATTTGTGTGTACCTTGGTGCTGGACCTCTGATTGGGGTCCTCTCGTGACTGCAGCAGTCCCACTCCGATGGTGGGCAACTGAGTCACAAACACGGACACGCGGCCCCCCGTGGGTGTCATCAGCTTATAAGCCGCTTGCAGCGCTGGCCCCAGGGCGCTGTGGGTCTCCCGCGTGTGCATGAACATCTTAGGCAACGCGTTCAACAAGTCCTTCACCAGCTACACACACACACACACACACACACACACACACAGGTTCAGAGAGAGAGAAACTATATACAGCTATGCACAGTGATGCATAACAAACAATACAAGTTTCATAAAAAGAGCAACACACACACACAGTTACAAGCCACATGAAACAAACAGGTGCGGAGACGGGAAAAGAGGAAACTTGTACCTCCTGGCTCTCTTTCAGGTTCACCAGCAGATTGTCAGGAGTTGGGGTAAACACATCTACAGAAATAGTTTTGTGGATAAATAATTAGGGTTTTTTTTTCGTCCCTAATTTCTATAAAACATAAGAACTGATTGAATCACAGGTAATGAAACATCACACAAAATCGACGAGTCTGTATTCTTAATAGATATTGTTAGTATTATTAATATAACATTTCAGCCTAATATACAGAGAAGTCAGAAAAGTGACGCGTTTTTACCGTCGATGTCGGATACGATGAGCATCTGCGGCTGCGAGAGCCCCTCCTGCAGGTTGTAGAAGTGGATCGTGCTGTCGAACGTCAGGAATCCGACGCGCGTGCGAGAATCGCCAGGCAGCCTGAGAGACAGGAAGATGGCATACGTGCACGATCAAAACACAGCATCTCTTCAACTGTAGATGCATTTGCGAAATCAACATTTCAGAAAAGCTGGGGGAAAAAAAATGTTTCAGGTCTATTCAGGATGATTATGTTAATAAAGTGTCTCACTTGTCCAGATTGTCCAGTAGCGACTGACACAGCACGCTCAAGTAGCCCGTTTCCACGGCATTATGTGACACGTCCAGGATAAACAGATACACAGCGGGTTGTGGAGGTCGCAGCTGGAGAGACAGAGAGAGAGAGAGAGAGAGAGAGAGAGAGAGAGGTGTCAGGTGATGTATATTAAGATATTTGAGACCAGTTAAGAATTAGACTGATGCTGTTAAAGTTGAGGAATTGTCCAGTATTTTTTTCAGTTTAAGCCCCACCCACTGAATACAGATAAAGATACTGATAGTGGCATCGTGTTTAGACATCTTTAATGTCTGAAATTCATACAGAGAGAGAGAGATGCAAATGTACATCCTGCGTCTCTTTCACTCTCTCACACACCATGTAGTCTGAAGAGGCGATGAACTCCACGGTGGCGTTCTGCACTTCTGGCCTCTTGTGCGGTTCGCCGTAGGAACGTGTGACTGGATTATACATGAACTCATCAGGAACTGAAAGACCGAGAAAGAGGGATAGAAAAAAAAAAACGCATAAACACGCTGTCTTTAATACTCCTGACATTTACTGAAAAATCTAGAACCCTCAGTCATTCACTGCTTAATACAATAAACTTCAATTAAGCTGATAAAATGTGTTTATGAACACAGCCGTTCTTTTGTTGTTTTCTATCTTCCCGTTGTTTATTCGTACCATCGTTCACACGGTAGCAAAGGTTGCACTTCCATCTGCGTTGGTCCAGAAACGACACGAACGGGTTGATGTACGTCCGACACGAACGACAGCGGACGATAGTGTTGGAGGTGATGACCGGCAACTGCTGCAGAGAGAGAGAGAGAGAGGAGGGTTTGACTAGTTAAACATTTATTAATTATAGTTCAATAAAACATTAGTGAATTTTTCTTCATTTGTGCCACGTTCATATCAGTTTCAGAGCGAGTCTTAATAATATGATATGAAAATTGGAAAAACTAAATATTCTGTTTGTGGCCAAATCTTTATTTAACACACAGATAAACTTGCAAAAAAAATAAAAAATTGGAAGCGTCAAATTATGAGGCTGCATCGGATAAAGAAATAAAAATGACTGGAAATCGGTTAAGAACTCTAACACTTTATCAAAACCTAAAAGGATGTTCTAAACCATCAATTTTGTCGAATAAACAACAAAGAAAAAAAAATCATAAATGGAGATTATTTTAACCCTTAATGAAGTTGCATGGTTAAAAAAAAAATCAACAGTAAAAACAGTAGCCATGTTTAATATGAAAAGTAAGTGAATTTACACACCACAGACACACCACACAGACACACACTGATGAGAACTCATAGGCTCGGGACTAAACAGCTGTGTGTCCATAAGAAAACTTATAGACTCGTTAGGAAAAAAATTTACTAGGCAGCATTAAGACTGGACTTGGACAAACGTCATGTGGTCCGATGAGTTCATATTTACTCCATGCAGGGCGGGGGGGCGGTACCTCGGTGGTCCAGAAGGACTGTAAGGTTCAAATCCCAGCACCACCAAGTTGCCACTGTTGGGCCCTTGTACAAGGCCTGTAAACTCTCAACTGCTCAGATTTATAGTGAGAATGAATGTAAGTCGCTCTTGATTAGGGCGTAAATGTAAATCTAACGCTAGTGTGTCAGAGTAAGAAAGGAAAAGAATGAAGCAATTCACCCATCACACAGTGCCCCCTGGACAAGGCAGTGTTGTGATCTGGGGTCGCTTCAGTTGCTCAGCAACGTTATGTGACAATAAAATAAAGTCAGCTGACGATGTGAATGTACTGAATGACCAGGATGTTGTCTGCTTTTCTTCCCTGGTGGCACAGGCATGTTCCAGGACTCAGACTGTGAAAGAGTTGTTCTGGGAGCATGAGGAATCATTTTCACAGATGAACTGGACACCACATTGTGTGCTGTAATCAAACCTAAAGGTGACTGGATGAAATCGTAGAATTTGCGACTTTTTTTGCTAGTCAGTGTACTTAGTCCCAATTAGTAAGTTCTCGTCAAATTGTGTGTGTGTGTGCTCTTACTTTTACTGATCAACATGAATGTGATTTCTACTGTCGATTTTTTTTTTACCATGCAACTTCAAAACGTGTTTCATGAATTCATTTAAATTTTTTTCAAATTTGACCCTGATCACATTTCTTTTATGAAGTTGACAGTTAAGTTAATGGTTTCTCCTTGCTTGATGTAGGCCACCCATTTAAATGGCATACTTTTTTGGCCAGGCAGTGTACAGTACGTTAGACAATTTGTTGTGCCACTCAACCATGCCCTGTGCCCCAATACAATCTATATGCCAGTCTGTCTATTCAAACACACAGAATCAGAAGCTGGTTTACCGTACCGTCAGATCTCTGAAAGGGTGCAGCAGGAGTCCAAGTGGCAGACGAGCTTTATTCAGCATGGCCTGAGTCTGAGGAATGCTGGTCAGCGTGCACCGAAATGTACTGAGATTGAAATAAAAAGAGAGTGAAATTTAAACATTTTACTTATATTGTTAGGCCTATTCATGTATTCAAGTCATTTATTTAAACTTTTGGAAACACCAAATAAATGTGTGTGTGTGTGTGTGTGTGTGTGGACTTACTCTGGGCTGCAGTTGACCTTGCGGAGGTCACTGCTGAGCTTGGGTTCGGGTGGAACGGGTTGTGTTGGGGGCAGCATGTTTCTCTCCTGCAGCAGGTTGACCGGGCGCAGCGTCTCCACCTCCAGCTCGGGAACGCCACTCAGTCCACCCAATGCTGTAGACAGCTGGTTCAGACTGGGGAATGGCTGCACGGGCACACACACACACACATTACTGTACTGTAAAGCTCATATTCTACATATGAACCTGACAGTTAGCTGGAAATACCTGTGAATATGTTGGAAATCCAGGTGGATTATACGCTCCCTGCTGAGGGCCAGGCTCTGGTCGGGGGGCGGGGCCTTGTTGGTAACCGGGCTGCATGGTTGGATAGTTGTAACCAAAAGGCGGGGCTTGTTTGGCTGGTTCGCTAGGAGGAGCAGGAAGAGGAGGAGGAGCAGCTGTAGCTGGCGATCCTAGAAAAAAAAGTAGATTTATTTTTAAGAAACATTATAATAATAAAAGGTTTTCCCAGTCTTCCACAGGAATTTGTCTCTTCAACTTCTGCCAACTTCCCAAAGACAGCACCTCTTGCTGCCCTCCCAATAAATTCAAAATAACACCCTTCGACTTCCCCGAAAAGCCTCCTACCCTGTTCAAGAGTCCACCCACTAACTTCTCAAAGACTAATTTTCTCAACAGCTTCCGCGGAATTTCTAAATGTGCCTCATGCTGACTTCCCCATGATGGCCGACCCTGACTTACCCAAACCACCCAAGAAACACACTCTATCTAGTTAACTGAAGTGACAACTTTCCTAAGACCTTGCTCACCCACTTCCTCATCAACTTCCTCAAAAAGGCCTTTCACTGACTTCCTGAAGATGCCTCGTGCTGGATTTTCCAAGGCATCGCGCCTTACTTCCTCAAGATTGCACCTGCAAAGCTCTCCAAGACAGAACCTGCTGACTTCCCCAACACACTTCCCTTTCCTACAAAATGATTTTATATACTGGCTGACTGTCTTATTTACAATCCCCTGGGGACAGTGCTGTGGAGTAGTAAGAGACAATGTGTACCTGGGTAATTTCCTCCTTCCAGGGACTCATAGCTGTTGGGGACAGGAGATGCACTCCCTGTGGTGGTGGAGGAGCTGTCTGCACCTAAGGGAGAACAAACACAAAATGGGCAAAGTTAGAGACTACTCAAAATATTTACCTGATGAAAGAATATAAAATCTTTAGAGTAGATTAGCATTCGTTTTAAAGTTGTTTCAAAAAGCCACACTTCCGATAGTCTCTCGATGTCCACAATATGCAAACACCCTGAGCACTGTACATCATGTTTTCCTTCTGTAAACTCTAGTTTGGCTTTGCGCACACACACTCAAATTAAGACTGACATTTTCTAAAGTTTTGGTTGAGGTTTGCAATGTATTCTTTGAGCAGAGTTTTATTGTAGGACGATGCTTTTGACAATTGAACATACTGAAATCATTCTTATGGCTACATCAGGGAGCTGTGATGGACTTTAAGAGTAAACACGGCGAGGACATCACGCTCGCAGGCCCGACAAACTTTAATTTAAAAAAATTAATTCAAAAAGACCACCTGACCAAACCATCGTCTCTGTCCAGATTACACTTAACCAATCGAAACTCCGCAGCAGTGAACAAGACGATACAGCTTGAATAAGCAATGAGTGGTGCCATGATAAATTCAGGCTTCTAATGAGTTTCTAAAGCCTCCTTGGATTAGTGTGTGAGGTTAATGAGAGCGAGTGGAGGATTTGAGGGTTAAACCGCAGTTCAACCAGGTGGAAACTGTGTACTCTATGGATTATTGGCTTTACTTAGAGATTACAGAGCGACAGAGCGGGGGAGAGAAAAGTACACACAATAGTTACACCTGCTCCAGACTGGACTACTGGATATATGGGAAAAAAAATCCACACTGAAACGTTGCATAGTGATCTATAGAATAAACATTTTCAGCAGCGCTCATCCATCGATGGTCTACACCGGTTATTGAATGTAGTGGAGGGTTGCACATGGCCTCAAGTCTATCCCAAGGAACTCGGAGGATTTTTTATTGATGTCCAATAAGCATCCCATAATGCAATTCCGAGGTCCACTTCAGCTAAAAGGTTCCCAATCATGTAGTGGGGCGTAGCGATCACTTCCTCTCCTGCAAGTGTGAGTCTGTGATTTTCTGACTCGATTTCTAATTAATGACGATGAATCCTATGATTTTCACTAAATACATTTTGATCTTCATTGTTATGAAGCAAGTCGACAAAGTACAGTAACCATTTTTACCTTTCAAATCGTTTTTCCAGAAATTAGCTAGATGGGTACCTTTAAAATATTTTAACCAAACTAAATTAGCAAGTTAAGTCAGCTTTGTAGTCGACTTACTAATATTCACAGCACCGACCAAAACCCAACGACGGGTCAACTCTTCTCTCCTCCTCTCGCTTTTTCTCACAAAAATATGTTGGGTAACAAACCTAGTAGGGTGACGATGAGACACAGGTTTGGACATGTGTCCCCTTCCCTTCACCTCCCAAGAGCAACACATTCATACACAACTCAGGGATGCTCATTAACAAGAGCTAACCTCTTAACACCATCTTCCCCACACACACACACACACATACACATAATACCCAAAGGACACACCGGCACACAACCAAATGTCATAAGCACACAGTAGAGCTTATTCTTAATTAAATGGTGTGTGTGTGTGTGTGTGTGTGTGTGTGTGTGTGTGTGTGTGTGTGTAAGTGAACAACTGGGACAAAAAAAGCCTCCAGGACTGAAGATATATTTTCGTGTCATGATGCAAAAAATTTCTAAACTTGCTCAGTAACACACATCACACTTTGCTCATGTTTAGCCAACATTGTGAGGACCAGATCAGTTAATTCCTGCCATGGTCTACACCTAAACTAAATTCACCTTAACATTAATCTTAGTAAACAACAGTAAAAAAAAAAAAAGCCTCTTTTACAACTTGAAAATAGTATTTTTGCAAGACAAGGGTGATTGTTAGGACATTTGACACCATGTTATCATGGTGAGGACCTTTGCTCCTTTTTGTCCACACAAGGTCGAAACACATGCGCACACAGTTCCTGATAATCCCAAGACTATGATTATTTTATGTCTAAATATACAGTCCTCAAGGACTTGAACCATGTATGTGTGTGTGTGTGTGTGTGTGTGTGTGTGTGTGTGTGTGTGTGTGTGTTACAGCTTAAGAGGGTGAAATAGGAAGGAATGGAAGTCCAAGTCACCCAAAATATTTTGCTGAAGTCCTTTTGGTATTCAGGATATTCTGTGGGGTTAGAATTTCCAAAAAGTGGACCAATGATAAATGACAAGTGAACTAGTGAGAAATCATGAGCGTCCAAAGCTCACAGGTGGGAACAAAGGGCAACCAGTCTTACAATGGTCCTCACAATGTTGGCTAAACTGCTCTGATAATAGCAACTGCGCAAATTGAGTGACTGGTCTGTGGCTACAACACCAGAGTGCCCAGGCTGATCAACCTACAGTGGGCACGTGATTATCAAAAATGATGAAGGTGAAGCAAATAGAAGTACCATAAAGCACGAGAGTAATGTGGTCTTAACTTGTATCAACATCTCTGGCCTTATTAAAAATGGTCTTAAAATCGAGACGCAGTGGGTTGCTCCGTGCAATTTTCTTTGCCGGGACATGCAGCACCTACCTTAACGATGTTGCAGTCCAAGTCTACATCTCAATGGCAATGGAATTCCCTAACGGCCGTGACCACTTTCAGAAGATTAAAATAGAGAAAAGTTGTCTTTAACAGTGGCATGGTTGGTGCCGCCATATGGTCTAATTTATGTATCCCAGGAGTGTACTTGAGTGTACAGGAGTCTCTTGAGTGTACACATAAAAAATAAAAACACATTGAGTGTACAAAAACAAAAACCTTGTTGACAGCAACGGTCCGAGGATGACGGCAGCCAGACTGGGTTGAGCTGAGAAGACAATGGTGATTGAAACTACTCTTTACAACCACGGTGAGCAGAAAAGCGGAACAAAACACGACATGTTGAACCTAGGGGCAAATATTCTACAACAAGAGAAAATCACATCAGGTTCTGCACCTATCAGCTAAGACTAACTGTAGACACAGCGTCAACAAAACTGGACACTAGAAGATTGGGGGGTAAAAAAAAAAGTCCTGGTCCAATTTGAGTTACATACAACTGACTGAGAGCCTGTCCACACGGAGACGCGTTTCGCTGTATACGTATAAATTTTTCATCGTATTGGCGTTTCATCCACACGGATCCGGCGTTTTAGGAGACCGAAACCGCTATTTTTTGAAACCGGGTCCCAAGGTGGATAAATCTGAAAACGACACCCTTGCGTTTTCGTGTGTACAGCCAATCCGTATATTTTGTGAAACGATGATGTCACGCGCATGCTCAAAGTCTTCTTCTCCGTGTATAGTGCATCTCTATGGCAGAATTACAGCGCCCCATACTGGTCTGGCATATATATACTACACCGTTTTCAGTGGTTTCGTGCGTACGCAGATATTTCTTGAGACGACGCCGAACGAGGAAAAAAAATTATCGGATAGGGAACGCACTGGCTTCGTGTGGACGGAGCCTGAGGGTGAGCACTTGAGACTAAGGTCTGTGTTTTGTGTCAACGGTTCAGGTAGGTGGAGGTTGTGAAATGGTGAGGGGAATGTTGTTTAGTTACAGACCGGTTTGATTTGTAATACGCATTACTGACTGGTTGTTGGCCATAATTTACCCATTTGCAGATACTCACGGCATGATAATGCTCTGTATGTCACGAGTAACACCTTAGGCTCAAACTTGGTTTTGTGAACATTAAGTACAGATCCAAATCCTATAGAGCAACTTTGGGATGTGGTAGAGAGAGAGCATGAACATGCAGCGGACGTGTAATGCAATGGCTGCTCGATGATTAAGGCAACGTTCAACTGATTGGAGACTAGTCAAATGTTTGCGAGTTCAAATCCCTGCAATCGCCAACGATGCTGCTACTGGAGATTAAATTAAAGTAATGGGAACAAATGTTTTATTAGTACATCCAGCCATGTGGCTAAAGATACAATTTTAAAAAGCTCAGCAGCAATCTCACCCCCACCTCATCTGTTCCAACCAATCAGCATTCAGCATCACCAGTATACTAATCTCTGACCTGATCACTCATCATCTGCACCTCTCTTTTACTGGTTTATGCCTTAAATTAGTTTACAAAAATTATTTCATGCTTGAATGGGTCATAGGTCACTGTGTGGCTTAACAAAGAAAAGCTCCACAAAAAAAATAAAAAATTGGAGGTACAGGGCCTGGACAAAATAATAGAAGTCAAAAACTTTCCAAAAAAAAAAAAAAACAGGAGCCAAAACAGTCCTTCAGGAACCCTGGACAAATATTCCACAGGACTACAAGATGCAGATCATGCTACATGAATCTATATCGCAATATATCGCAAATCTAAGGGCCAAAGTTCAAGATGATGTTTTGGAGTGACGTCCAATATTTGTTAGCTATAAAGAAATAAACAGACTTCAAACACAGAAAATCACTTGGAGCAAACCTATTTTTTTTTTTTTGGTTGAAACGTTCATTTAATTCCAAGCGTGAGTGCGTATCAGCAATAGTGTACACACACGTTGTCTGAATGTGATGTGCATTAGATAGTAGTGAATCTGCTGGTGTGTGTGTGTGGTCAAGACGAGGAGAGTGCGGTGAGCGAGCTCCCGGGTGAGGTTCATGAACAGACAGAGGAAACCGGGGAGAAGAAAAATGAAACTAAAAAGGGATGACATGGGCGGGAGGAGGAAGAAAAGCGAAAGCCGACCTGCTTCCTCATCCTCCTCATCCTCGTCCTCGTGGTCCGAACTGGATGAGGAGTGGTCACCTGGCAACCCTGTGGATGAACTAGCAGCTCTATTGACCCCATATCCACCAATCAGCAGCCCTGAAATACAGTACAGCCAATCATCAGAGAGACAGGGAGAGAAAGAGTGAGAGAGACAGGGGGACTAAAAGAAAGAGAGAGGAGGAAGAGTAAACGAGAAACAGGCAGAATTTAAGCAGGACAACATAGCAAAACCGGTGGAGGGAAAACAGAAAACATGCAGGAGGTCAGAAAAGTAGAGAGGAGAAAAAGAAGAGGGAGAGTTTAGAGAATAACAGTGTGCAAAGGAAGATGGCAAAAAACAGAATAACAAAAAGAGTGAGACAGAAATGAAGGTGAGAGGAAACAAAAAGAAGACAAAGAGGAAGGAGCAGCGACGCATGAAAAGAGGGAATGTGAGAGGAAAAAGGAAAGACAAAAATAGAGTGAGAAAAGAAAGAATGAAAGTAGTACAGAGCGAAAAATAATGAGATGAAGGAAAAGAAGGAAAAGTGAGAGAGAAAGAAAGAATGAAAGAGAGACAGAGAGACCAACAGAGGAAAAGGATGCACAGATGAGGATGGTGAGGGGGAAAAAACATGAAGAAAAACATGAGAGAGAGAAGGAGAAGCAGAGTGAAATAAAAAAAGAACAACAGAGAACTAAAAAGAGAGACCAAGCAGAGACAAGAGACACCAAGCAGAGCAAAAAAAAAAAAGGCAGCAAGAGATAGCGAGACAAAAATGAAAGTCAGGAAGAATAAGAGAGAATAGAGATGGAGGTGGAACACTGATTGATTGAAGATTGAGATGTGATTTCATAATGTGCGCACGCACACACTTCCACGCACACAGAGCGTTCTCAGTCCCTCTCCTGGAGGTTTTTGACCCATTTTTTTTTTTAAACCTGATGGACATTTGTCAATATTAAATTCCTCAATCACCCCCCCCCCCTTTAAAGCACTAGGCGGGTACTGGAACTCTCTATACATAGAGTTCATTTATTTATCCTGGACTTCATTAACACTCTTTGAGAGTGAATATATTTTTGAATACTAATTAGCGTTTATGAGTGTTATGAGTGTATGTGGATGCCTAACCATCATGCGCTGTTCCAAATTCCATTCCAGATGGTCAAGTGTCCACATACTGCTGTACACATATAGTGAATAATGGGAACAAGGTCTAGGGTCAATCCAGGAGCTGAACTTGAGAACAACTGCTACTAATACTACTAATAATACTACAGTAGCAAAAAAAACAAAACCAAAAAAAAAAAAAAAACAGGACCACAGGATAACTACGGCTCTATCTAAGCCAGAGGAAGATGAGGAAGGCAGGGACGAGGATGAGGACAAGCGAAGAAGCGAGACATGAAGATGCATCTCGAGCGGGCGTTTGGAGAAAGGCCCGAGACGAAGGGAGCTATAGTGAAGCGCGTTTGTGAAATTTGAACCGCTGAGGACCTCACGGGTACCGCTCGCAGGTTTTCCTTAATAAATATGACTTGACAAAAGAGACAATGAGTGATGGCTTCTGGACGAGCACACACAGACGGGAGGACACACAAGACGCAGGAACTTCAAAATGGAAGAAGGGAAAACGGGGCAAAATAGGAGTATGTATGAAGGAAGCAATCTTCAGTGCTGCACTGTTTGTAGACACGACTCGACTGAGGAGAATGCTCAAGGAAGGTCGGATTTATTTTATGTCATGAATGTGATTATGGAAATATATAAACTGGGGAGGACGGCCATTTAGGTACAGCGTGAACTGTGCAGCACTGAAGCCCTTGAGGACACAGGAATGGAAGAGGAGACGACAACGTGAGGGTGTCCCTTACCTGACTGGCGTCTTGGGGAAGACGGGGTGGACGTGGATGGGGTGCCTGACGACGGGCGATGTCCGTCGACGCCCTCTGTGCCGTAACGAGGACCAAGAGGTGCTGGAGGAGGTTGAGTGTAGTGCTGCTGGCCTGGGAAGAGACAGTAAGGTTTATATCAAATACACGGGTTTATTAATACCAATTTATTAATTCTTTATCATTTCTGAAAAGACGTTCGTGTGCTGGAGGTAGAGCTTTAACTACGGTTCGAAACACTTCAGAGAAGAGGGGTTTGACGTTTGCTGGTAACTTCAAGCTGAAATGAATAATCTTATTAATTTCAAGACGGGGGACGGATATAAAGCATGTAATATTTTTTCATAAATATTACACAACATCATCCAGAACTACGAAGATATTCCACTAATATCCAGTATCTTATTGCTCCAACGTAAGACTTAAACTCAAGTTCTCTCACAGAAATCATGATTAATTATTCTTTACCACGTATTTCAAAGAAAATTTGAAAACTCTCCGTGCCTAAATTTTAATATCCCCAGGTTCCTGAAGCTCAAGATGAAAGCGACCGTCTAAACTAGGTTATAATTGGCCTATACCTGTGAAATGTTAAAACGGATCCCGATTTAAGAAAAAGACTGTCTGTCTGAAGGAAAGGAAAGACTAATGAAGTTTAAGATAAAGAGAAAGAATTTTTGCAAGATAGGAATACGGGTATAAATCATATCCAAGACATTAGACCACCCAATGCAGTGCTGGATCAATACGAAGGAAGTGGAAGATGCACTACCTAGACACGGCTCTTTCTTAAAACGTACAGAGACAGGTGATGGAGGCCACAGCGATGCTGACAGTGATGCTAACAACCACACTGAAAATAAAGTAGGCGTGGCTATAAACAAACAGTGGGACCTTTTACTATGTGCATCACTCAACGTTACAGGTCTTCTCGTAATCTTTAATTACAGTCCGTCAGTCGCCAGCATAGCGTAGGTGGTATAGAACGTTTGGTATAGTCTGCAATATGTAATAAAGTATAATAAAGAAATTGCCTGCCAAAACCCACATTCACGAAAGCACATTAAAAGAACACATCTGATAGCGTTGTCCTCTTAAAAAAAATATTATTTTCCTCAGTAATTTCTTCTAAGTCGTTCAGAATTCCCTCTGAACCCTGCATGATGTTTTGTTCATGGCTAACGTTGGCTATAAAGCTAACTAGCTACTAATAAAAAGCTGAATCCCCCCCATCTCGAACTACTTCATGGGTAGAACAAGCGATTTTACACTCTTTATTCATAGTGCACGGACTTTCCTCTCTAAAAATTTTACACCACTTGGGATTCAATCCCATAAATCACAGAAGTCAGTGTAAGCCTTGTAAGTTTCTCAGTACTGCCCACCAATTCCATAGTTTTTTCTCCTCACCTTTTTGCTACATAACACCAGTGAGAATTTGAAACCACTTTCACCCCTGATAATTACAGTCAGTCGAGGTTAATTGTGGCAAAAAGATGTGTCTTGGGGGAACAAAATAACTGATGAAAAAAAGTAAACAAATCATAATCTGTTGTTTTAAAACAAACAAAAGGTTTTGTGAAACTCTTGTATAAAAGAGATATCACACTCAAGGCTGTACTGTTGCGCTAAATATCAGCTTGATATTGTTGATATACCTTATTTAATACAATTAATATAGGGAAATATGGTGGTGGTAGCATTAAACGTCCAATATACCCCCCAACCCCCCCCCCTTTTTAATTATAATAATTTTTTTTTTTTTTACAGTTACCATATTCCTTAAACACAGGACTCAGAGCTCCCCCTATGGACTGAACCACAAGCCAGGATATAGTATCTTCTTATATGAGGTCACAAGAGTGACCTTAATTGAAATAATTTGCTTAATTAATCTCCAACTGGCGGTGTAGTGGTTAGCACTGTCGCCTTGCACCGCCAGGGTCCGGGTTCTATCCCCTGCCAGGCTCAATTCTCATCCCATGTTCTCCCCGTGCTTGGTAGGTTTCCTCCGGGTACTCCGGTTTCCTCCAACAGTCCAAAGACATGTAGGTTAGGCTAATTGGCGTTCCCAAATTGTCCATAGTGTGTGAATGAGTGAGTGCATGTGTGTGTGTCTGCGCCCTGCGATGGACTGGCACCCTGTCCAGAGTGTACCCTGCCATGTGCCCTAAGTCTCCTGGGATAGGCTCCAGGACCCTGAATACAGAATTAAGCGGTATTGATGGAGAGTGAGTGAGTAATCTCCAACTAAAAGGACACTATACTTTTTTTTTATATGTTTTTATATGTTTTTTTTATATGTTTGTATCCACCTGAATGTCTAAAAATTACTGAAGTAAATTTTGCATAATAGGTGCCCTTTAAGTCCTTTTACCTTAAAGAACCCTTTCTAAATCGAAGGGATATATATATAGCGAGATAGTCCTACCTGCTTGGGATAAACTTTATTTTTTAATTTATTAAATATGATCTGCTGGGAAATTAAGATCGACTTTAGCGACTTACTTAATGGTAGGCTTGTTTGGCATAAAAAATGATTTGCTATGGTATGAACTAGAGCTGCGTGACTAATCCTTATTATCGATTCATTCGAATTTATGGTTTATGTCGATGTGGAAAAATTAAAATCTTAGATTTTATTGATGCCACAGGACATGTTTCAAGCCTGATGCAGTGAACAGGCTTGTGTTCCTTGCTAAAAACATGTAAAAGGCCTTCAGGCACCTGTTTGATTTTATTTAGCAGGCAAGTTGCATGTGGTTTACTGATTAAAAAAACAATTCTACAGTACAGTTTTTTTTTCACAACTATTTATTTTATAAAAACTAATTTAGTTCTACAGCTTGCACTTTATCAGTCCCACATATTTTTTCTAGAATAACCAGAACTTGTAAAGACTGGTGAAGGTTTACACTTTATTAATCCCAAAGAGAGCTATGTACGATGTACTAATTACTGTTTTTTCTAAAATAACCAGAAAACTTGCTAGTGAAAGTAAGTTTGCAGTTTTAGTCTAAATAAGCAGTTCATGTTTGGTCATATTGGTTTAATCAGAGATTAAAACAGATTCAATCTCGCCCAGCTCTAGTACGAACTTAATAATCCATTATGGGTTTGCACATGTTCCCCTGCTACATCTCGCCCACAAACACTTATAATTCAACAAACGTTCATGTGTTCTGGATTTACCTGGGTTTGATTGGCCATTAATGGCAGCTTGTTGTTGAAGGGGCGGGGCTCCGTAACCCTGATGAGTTGGTGGTGTGGGCATGCCCCCCTTGCCCTGAGAATACTGCTGCTGAGGTTGCAGAACACCCTGGGGAGGCGGCGCTCCTGAGGCAGCCTGGCTCGACCGCAGCGTTCCGTACTGGCTACTTCCAGGGGCTGATGGGTAGGACACAATGGGGTAAAGCGGGGGTCCAAAGTTGGCGCCGCTTGATGCTGGCGGAGGGTTCGGCTGCCCCTGGGCAACGTTGCTATAACTCTGTCCGTAGTAATTCGTAGACACGGAGTAAGGCTGCTGCTGGTATGAATGCGATGGGTACTGGGTGGCTACGGTGGCAGCAGGGTTGGAACTGACAGGGACCTGGGTTGGTGGGGGAGACTGAAATGCAGATCCTGTGCTGGGCGGTGCCCCACCCTGAAGGTGGCTGTTCGGGTAGTAGTTGGTGTTGTAGTTGGTGCTTGTTGGTGGAGCTTTTCCAGGAGGGGCATTTGGAGGCGGCATGGTGGGGTGTCCCTGCTGAGGAACGCCAGCATAGTAATTCGAGGCAGCGTACATGGCTGGGTGAGTCTGACCTGGCCCTGTGGAATAAAGAATAAGAAAAGTAAGCACTGTTTCAAACAAAAAAAAGGACTTTCGAAAAAATTTGAAGAGAGTCATTGTGTAGGGTCTGCCACTGCACAACATCTCAGAAGAGCATAGAGTGTATGCGAAACAGAACCCATGAACGACCACTGATTTTCATAATCAAATAAATGGAGTTGCCAGTTCATCAGCCGGCCATAGAGTTCATGCCGATACATTCAGCTGGTACATTACATAACCATTGTTTGGAAATGGTCGGCCATTTGAAATATATGGTCATTGATGGTTCTATGTATTTTGGAGGGGATTCAAACTCCACCAGCACCTCCTCATGCACTTGTTGAACGTCCCATTCCACACTTACTTCCTCTTTATTTTCTCCTGGGAAGGCCTTCAAGTAGATTTCAGATTCTGGATGTCAGGATTTGAAACCCCATAACAACTACAGTAAAACAGAGGTCACAAATACACATACGAATCCCTGCTAACACTGTACAAGCAATTTTTGTGCATTTCCTACAGTCTTATTAAGACGACCTAAGAATCAAGCGCTTGCAGCCTGGTCGTAAGTCCGTGGCCAAGTTGATGGTCTTGTCCAAGATTTTCTCAGAACGCAGCATGAAATCCACTCTTTGTAGAGCCGTGCCTTCAAAACAACCCAACGACGACGACGTACAATGTTCCTGGATCATTTAGATTTAGAAGACATTTCCCTTAATCAAGCCCTTAATCCTACACGTTAAATTGTTTATGGGTCAAATGACTTCCACCCACATTCTGCACATCAGTCAATATTCTTGCAGCAGAGAGAGAGAGAGTGGATAAACACCACTTTATATAACATGACAAAATTTGTTGACAGACAGGAGATGATCCTACCAACTACTTGAGAGAGCCTTAAGTTGCACATATGGGTGCCGTATGACCACCTTAAGACAACTTTCGTAAGATCAACTTGTGTAGGCTGTAGGAAGGTCCTAAGGTAACCTTATGGAGAATATAAGAACACTACGGCCACCGTACAATAGAAAACTTTTTTTTTTCAACTTAAACGTCAGCTGTACCAACTTCTAAGGAGCCTTCTACAGAAGTCAGAGGAACAGGGAGACCAGTCGTTCATAAGGATTTGTGGATTTGTGACCAGGGTTTAAGGTCAGGCACTGAAATTAGGCAGCGTGACCTGGTGTGTGGACGGCGCTCCAGTTCATCCCAAAAGGTGTTTAATGGGGTTGGGGTCAGAGCTCTGTACAGGACACTGGAGTTCTTCCAATCCAAACTTGGCAAACCCTGTCTTCATGGATCAAAGCTTGTGTACAAGCATCACTGTAATGCTGGAGCAGGTTTGAGGGTTTTAATTTTGGTTGTAGGAAACTCTCCGTGTAGCAGCTTACTAGCACGTATTACTTACAATTCTATGCTTCACCAATGTTTCTTTACTTTCTATCAAATAATTAAATCAAGACACTTAAATTTAGTTTCATAGCTGAATGTAAAACACTAAACAAACTCAACTGTTTGAATGAATTAACTTCCAAATCAAGCAGAACAACTCTCTTGAAATCACTCAATAATAAGTAAGAAATTATAGAATCCTCAACAAGAAAAATCATTACAAGTGAATAATGTTTTGCTTGTCTTGCCTTTCATGAGGCACCTGAATTTATTGTTCATTGACATCCCTAATCCAAATCTACATCCTCCATTAAGCTGGTCTGAACTTTCTCAAAAAGCAAGTTGACAGATCTGCTTTACAAGATGGAGCCCTGCCATAAACCAATATACTTCACGATCAATTTTCAAACAGATCAAGAGCCGGATTGTTTGGAGTTCGGAGTTTCCCCACACAGTACACTGGGGCAGGCCGCCCACATACATTGACAGCCGCCCAAGTAGAATTGCCGACCCTGTCCGTCCACCTTTCAGCCGCGATCGATTAACTAGTAGCAGACTGTTCGCGAATAAACAGGTAAGAGAGAATAAAAAAAACGAGAGGTACAGGAGCGGAAGTGTAAGAACAGCCTGCAGAGTAAATACAGTGGACGCCAGCTGTCGTAAAGACTGACTGTCACATGCCCTCTGTACAGAAACACGGCTTCGCTCTGTGAACGGGCTCTTATAATAATCTCACCCTCATTGCTCTATAGAAAGATGCACCATCATCCTAACCATCAGATTAATCATTCTACTCTGTAGATAGATAGAAAACCTTTACAAAATTGCAGTATACACTTGTGTATTGACTGTTGAGGTAATGATGATTGATTTGAGGTAATTACCTGACAGCGACCCCAGATCATAAACGATTCTGGAAATTACACTGCTTTCTTCAGTCTTTTCTGTCTTTTCAGTCTCTTCTTACAAACTTTGTTTTAAACACTAACTTCGCCTATTTGTATTGTTTATCATTTTGTATTTTCGAGCCATATTGCTTGAAACCCCCAACAAATTTTAGACAGAGCTGACAGGAATCAACCACACCCATTCCATCTCAATGTCAGATTTCCTTTGTTTTGATTGACTAGTTTTAGGACACATTTTATTTTAATTAGCCAAGTTCACCAACTCATTAAGGTCACTCTCTTTTAAACTGTTCGTTAATTAGCATTTTTACACATTTTTAGGTGCGGGCCTTTACATTAGAAGACCAAATTGAAACAAGATTCCATATTTCCTCTCTCCAACATTGAGCAATCCTATAATTATATTACTCTACTTCATCCGGAAAAAAAAATTACGCATCCATTAACTATACTCCTTATCTTTTGTAAGGTCATGGAGGGAACTCAGGAAACAAGATGGGGTACACTAAATTCATCCACATAGACACACACCAAATGTCAAACTATGGGCTGTTGAGGATTACCAATCAGTCTACAGTGCATGTTTTTGGACTGTGGATAGAAATGGGATTATCCAGAGGTGTAAGGTGACAATGCTCCCCAAAAAGTGTGTGTTATTAATTAATATTATTTCACTGAGTATGTTAGAAGTATATTTTGCACAAAGCCAAAATTATTTCAAAGGTTTTTGAGTGTGGCGCTTGCATGATTTTAGTCAGGATTTGTACATGAATGACTCATGAATAATGCAAACAACCTGCGACTGGACACGTGTACTAGTAGTTTGTATATGCAGGCGGGAGAAATGTACTCTACAGAGCATCTAATTGGATGCAAATTAAAAAAAGTACAGGCTGAATCAAAATTAAAATCCCCCCCAACAATTCAATGGATATGATAAAGTAAATGAAAATATGAATTTCTAAAAAGTACAATTTGGCTCATCAGTGTCTACCAAAATACACCATGAGATATACAGTGCCTAAGCAAACAATAATAATTTGCACATTCTAAGATTTCCTTCAGTCACCTTTAGCTTTGATTATAGCACACAATCTGGTGTCCAGTTCATGAATGAAACAGACTCCTCATGCTCCCAGAACCACTCTTTCACAATTTGCGCCTTGATATATTAATACACCATAAGGGAAGAAAAACTCCATAAATGTGAAAACCTGATCATTCAGTACACTTAATCATATTGCCACAGAACATTGACCTTTTTCCAAAGTACCAAAGCCCATTCTTTATGCTCTCTAACAAACAAATCTGTTTTCTTATTAGCTTCATTGATAACTGTTTTTTTAAGGCTACACAGCTGTTTCATCCCAATTCCCAAAAGAGAGGTCTCGTCAATCTGTGCATGTGACAACGCTTTTACTTTCACTATTAAACATAGCCATAAGTTCTACTGCTTTTTTAATTATTATTATTATTATTATTATTATTATTATTATTTCAGCAAACATTTAAGTGATCTCTTAACTTTATTTCCAACCACATTCAGTAAATGATGGAAGATGATTCATCACTATCCTTCCAGACTTTAATAATGCATTGGACACCTCTAAACTCAACTTCAACAATCTCCTTAATTGTTTTATGCACTTCAATTTTTACCCTGATGCAAACCTTGCTCTGGAACACGATCAATTTGTACTCATCACATGACCATTTTCTATGCCACCAAACGTAAATTCTTACAAATTCAAGCCTTTTTTCTGACTAGTTTTGGTAACAAGTGGGTTTCTTATGGCTCATGTGGCAGTGGTAGCTCAGAGGTTTAAGGCACAGTGTTACTGATCTAAGGGGTTGGCGGCTCATGCCACAGCTCCATCAGGTCATTGTTGGACCTCATCTGCTCCAGGGACGCTTTCTCATGGCTGACTCTATAATGTGACCCCAGCTACGGAATTTCACTTTCACTACTAAACACATTTGTTTTTGTCCACCCCTCTGGTTTTCTCCTTACTTTAGTCGTACCCAATTCCCACCCATCACTAAGGGGCTTCCTCTTAAGGTTACTACTACCAGTCTGGGAGGGCTGAAGACCATCATGTGTTTCCAGTCAACCGCATCTTTTCGAACTGTCTGCTGACACACTGTTGGAAGCGGTGTCACACACTCGGAGGACAGCGCCATCCGCTCCCACAGGAGGCTATAGCATCACCCAGGGTTCGAACTTGCGATCTCCAAATTATAGGGTGAGCACTTTACCACTTTTACCTGCGAGCCACTCTGATGCTCATAGCTCTGGTTTCAACTATTGATTTGCAATTTCATCATGTGTTTTAGTGATACCTAGTCATGATTTTTCCTCCCTGGCCTTTCTGACCACATTTATACAACAAAGTGCCGGTTCAGCAATATCCATCAATCTTTTGATAAAGCCTGAAGCTTCCTATTCCAATCCCAATCCCAGTAACTTTAAATTTCCCGAGTTGTTTTCTTTGTGTGATTTTCTTTTCTTGTCCAGACAGTGTTTTTTAAGTCACTTCAGGTCTCATCTCATCTCCTCAATTACCCTGATAACACACACCTGTTCCTCAATCAGGGCCTTTTAATAAACCGAGCACGTCCAAAGGTCATGGTGTGACATTACAGTGAATACATGAGAGTGGAAATTAAAGCGTTTGGAAGTAGTATTACTTAGAAAAAAAGAAAAGAAATAAAAGTTATGACCGTGTTGTCAGAGAGCTAACCGCTAACTAATCCAGGTGAGCGCAAATCCTCCTGCTAAGACGTGAGCTAGCTAACTACACACTTCTGAAATGGCTAAATAGTTTTTTTGAACACGTCTTTAAAAAAAGTGAAATATCACTGTAAAAAGTGGGAAACCGGAAATGAGTTGTTTCAGTAACGTTAACTTGACTTCTAATATAAAAACAGTGAATACTGAGATTAGCTAACAGGCTAGTTAGTGGGTTAGCAAACTAAATTGACATGCCTAGGTTCTTCTTAAATACGTTTAGAATGTCACTCATTTCAATAGTATTTAAGGAAAAAAACAATATTAATCCTAAAATAAATATGTCACGGGACAGTGACAGGAATTAGCCCAGTGAGAGGCTAGTTAGCTAACCGAAGGTACGCGTCAAAAGCCTAGCATCAATGCTAACGCGGCTAACAAGGGGAGAAAAAACGAAAGCGGTGATTTCGTAATCCTATCCCGTACTTCTCGCGTGTGATACACGACCATTTCAGTTCGTATTGGGTTTATTAACTGATAAAGTGGGGAAAACTAGACACAAGATGACCGTTAGCGCAGCAGTGTTAGCATCAGAGCTAACCCCCGTACCGTTTTGATAAGCGGCTGCAGTGCCAGGAGCTCCGCCGTTCTGCGTCGCGCTGTAACTCTGAACATTCGAGTTCAGGTTGGTGTAACCCGGAGCCGACATCTTATTTCAGTCTTCAAATCGACCTTTATACGATCCAATATGTCGCTTTCGATGAAGTGCCGATCAAACAGAGAATTCCCCGAGGTCAGCAGTTTTGCGATGCCATCGACCTGCTTTAAAACTGAGGATGTGTCACTGATTAGAGCCCGATCTGCCTTTAGGACCAAACACTGAAATCCGAGTCTCGTTTGCTACGTGTCCGTTTCAAAATAAAAGTCACGGCGAGCGGGGGGACCGCTACGCTTCCGGGTTCACGCAGGCGTTTTTGCGTCACCTTGTGCGTAACAGAAGAGGAAGACGTGGGGAGGAAAAGAGCACGTGCTGACCTTATGATGCGTTTAAGTAGCTTTACGTTGCGTTTACAGTACAGAATTTGCAAGTCCATTTCCACTCATGCTAACAAAAAGCCACGGTGTAAAACATTCACATAACTTGGTTACGTTCTTTCCTGATTTCTGGTAAATGTTATGAAATTGACGTTGATCCACTTTCGTTCGATATCTATTGATTGAAAAAAGTTGTTTTTTCAAGAACAGGAGATCCTTAAGTGTCTTACACAAACACAGCAGTGTGTACACCTTGCGACTACAAAACAGATTCGTTCTGTTCCTTCACCAGTCTCTCTCTCTCTTTGTCTAAGTTAATGTCACATCCATGAGGGATCAGAAACTCAGCTTCCTCTTTGTTGTTTAACAGTGATCGGAATCCAGTAGATTGGTTACATTACCACCAAATGTACAGAAGGTCTCGATCTCTGTCGTCTTCCCAGACGATTTTTCCAGACCAGGCTTCCTTAAAACATCCAGTGCATCCTTCCCTGATCTTGCTTTGTTTCTTGTGTGTTCTGTTTTTGCAGAATCAACTTCGAACAATCGGTTGATATCAATCGAAAGTGGATCAATGTCAATTCCATAACATTTATAAGGAATCAGGAAAGAAAGTAACCAAGTTATGTGAATGTTTTACACCGTGGCTTTTTGTTTGCTTAAGTGGAAATGAGCTTGCAAATACTGTAAACTCAACATGTAGCTACAAACACATCATAAGGTCAGCACGTGCTCTTTTCCTCCTCTTTGTCTGCTTTATCCAGTACTTCCACATACTTTGTTTCTCAACATGTTCCATCTCAGTTCCACTTAGCATCTAGTTGGAGTCCTGTAGGTTGCATCTCACTCTCTCCTCTCTGTCACTTCCCCGGATACATTAATGGACTGGGAATCAGTAATTCAACCATCAACTGGAAAATTGATGCATACAGTTTTCTTGGATTCTCAATGGCCAGTATTGGAATATTAGCAGAAAAAAAAGCTTCCACAATCAATAGCGCTCATTAAAGACAGAGAACTGCTATCCAAAGATGTTGACAATACACATAAGCATCCTTTTGTCAACACTTCGATTTGAGGTGTTAAAGCATCCTTTTACACCTTCACTTTTAATGAAGAAGTGAAGACAGCTGTGCATTCGTGGCTCGCAGCTCCGCTTAAAACATTTTGAGGGAATAAGAAAGCTTATTGATCGATGGACAAAGTGTAATTAAAAACAAGGAGATTCTGTGGAAACATTACGTGCAGTATTTGTCTTTTAAATGTTTTCACACCCCTGTAATTTTTTACTATTTCAAATGTTTTATGTTAAAGTTCACTATTAAAGGATGGCCTATATATGATTTTCAGATGATTACACGTCTGTAATGCCGGTTCATTCCAAAACGTTTCAAATCTACACTGTCTGTGATTGTTCTACATCTGGAGTTAGTACTCCATTAAAAAAAAGTTTGTCCTTGTAATGTCACATCTATCGCACTGACAAAATTCTGCATATGTAAATTATTATATAAAATTGTATGATCCTGTCTGTTTTTTTTTTCTTTGCTGAAGATGATACATTAAAAGTAATGCCTCAGTAATTGATTCACTGATACTAAGCTTGTCCATGCGCTAAAGCTTCTCGTGTACCAATACGAGTCCAAATGTCACATCCATAACGCTGGACCTTCAATATAACATTACAACAAGTCACAGCAATGTCCTGACAGCTAAAGGAATCCCAGCCATAGTGAAGGCACCGGATTAATCTTGCAGACTCACTTGTTGAGAATATGAGAGTTTGTTGAGAGTTGCAGTTGTTCAGATTTTTCAGATGTTTTTACACCCACGTAGGCCGCCTCAGGACAAACACCACTGCAGCGCCACCTCACCGAGATTCCCAAGTGACGTGTGAAGTTCCTGCCGTCACTTCTATGTCCGTGTGAAGTTTAATCACCCAGTGAATTGATCTCGGCCCTGCTGGGAGTCGATCACACAGCCATATGCTTGTGGCATTTTGCTCATCTGTCCAATTCAACAACTCCTGTTTTAACTTTTTTCCTTTGAAAATTTTGCCTCAAAATGAACTTGGATATGGCATGTGCATTTTTTTTTTTCACCCTCAGTACCTGACCCTGGAAATGATCGTTCTGGATCCTTCTGACACTACCATATGGTCATTTATATTTACATTATATCACTTCTCATCATCCTCGTTTTCCCCCTTTTTTAAAAAGATCATATTACTGAGAAGCCACAAGCTGCAAAGCCATCTGTCCTTTTTTACTGCATGAGAAAATAAAAAGTAAGCAAGGCACTACTTGTCTTTCCTTTTTCCTCCCTAAAAGTCAATAAGACGCACAAAGAAAGTAACAAGGCATGCTCGGGTCTCGTCCGTGTCAGGAAACCTTGTTGCCATGGAAACAGAACCTGTTATATAGCTGCTGTTTTAGAAAATGAATGATTTCTACTCATTTTTACTCATTTGCAAGGCTTTTCAAGTCATTATTAAGCTTGGGAAGATCAATGTAGGTATCCTTCTGTTTTTTCCAGTTTAAGCTAAATGTGTGTGTACTGTATGTATGGCTTGTTTGGACTTACAATATAAACTGTGCACTGTAGTAGAACTATGAAGGTGACCTTGCTTCATAATAAAGCCAACTATGAAGTATGTGTGAGATGCCCTTGTGAAAACTTTTATTCTGAAGTGTCGCCCTTTCATTCCTGCAGTCCTCACTGGAGCTGATCATCTACAGTGCATTTAGGTCGGGTTTGGGTTCTGCACCTTTCTTTTACTGGATAAAGTCTGATTTCTGAGGAAAATCTGAAATAATGACTCAGATCCAAATCTGTCACCCTTTCTCTCGCAACTTCTTAAGCAGTCGCTTTCTATCTATCTATCTGTCTGTCTGTCTGTCTGTCTGTCTCTCTAGATATCTCTGTTGGCACCATGTTTCTTTCCTTCCTCCTTGATCTGTCACTTCCTGGGCCTCAGTGCAAGTCTCTCTTTCTTCTTTTAATCTTTATCTCTCTGTCGGTCAGTCTCTATCTCTCTCCATCTGTCTTTGTCATTCTCTCTCTCTCTCTCTCTCTCTCTCTCTCTCTCTATGTTGGCATCGAGTTTCTCTCTCTCCCTGTCTCTGTGTCTCACTTCCTGGGCCTCTCTGTAAGTCTCTCTGTCTTCTATAAATCTAGATTTCTTTGTCAGTCAGTCAGTATCTATTTGACAATCTCTCTCTCTCTCTCTCTCTCTCTTTGTGTGTGTGTGTGTGTCTGCCATGTGCCAAGCGTTTCAATCTCCCCCTCCCTTTTATGGTCTTTGTCAGTCTCTGAAGAAATCACATTTCGTTCCATCATGTAGAAGTTATCTGAAGGACGGTCAATAATTTCTTTCGGTTCGCTTGTGCTTCATGCCGTTTGTAAGCGCCGCAGCGCACCTCCTCCCTCCCTCCGAACCCTCGGCCTGCAAGGATTCATTTTCCAACCTCATGTTAATCTTCGTAAATGACTTAACAGTGTGCGATGCTAGGTGCGGCACGAGCAGGTTAAAGTCTGAAGTGCCGTACTCGACACAAACCTGTTGACCGTCCACGTTTTGGGTCTCCACCTACTGTAGATAAGAGATTTTTTTTGTTGTTGTTGCTTTTTAAATATTTGTGAGATGAAAATCCTGCATGTGTGCTTAAACACTGCAGCACACCGTATAGCGGCCACCACTGGAATACTTCAGTATACAACGTGAATGTTTGAACACATTTAAGCAGCGTCCCTGCTGTCTCAGGTCACTTCCCCTCTCGGAAGCCCCGCGTCTTGTTTTCAGCGAGTTCCCCTTTCCTGAATGCCGCTTTGCTAACTCGTGTAGATCATTTCAAACTTGGGCGAAGTTTCCCGTTGGCTTAGAAGCATGAGGTGTTCTGTAGTGTAACGGGGTAAAGTCTGAAATGCTGGACACACAACAACATGTTCAACATCAAAGGTCAAAGTCTTGATTGACTCACCATAGAGTTGAGATTCAACCACCCCTCCCCTCCCAAAAGAAAATAATAATAAAAAAAAATTCTTTAAAAAGTGTTGCTTTTTAAAAATGCTGAATTTACATTTAAATTGAATACAAAATCAATAGACATTGACCACACTAAAAGAATGATGTATTTTCTGATCATTTCACATCTATGGACCTCTACAGAAATGCCAACCTTTCCGTTAAATATAAAAAGCACCAACAAACAGCAAAGCAAGCTTTTACCCTGGTACACAAAGATACCCAACACAGCCCTGCCTCAGCTTGAACTTCCCTGAGCTGCATCAGCATCATGTTTCATTACTTTGTCCTGAGTTTATTTATCATGAATATTTCAGTCGTTTTATTCCACCGTGTCGTCTCTACAGCGCGGTTTCATGTTCATGATGGAAAAATGGCTCGTCCAGAACACCTCCTGGTATCAGTATTTAGCAGATAAAAGCTCTATTTTTAAGACTTGGGAATTACTAGAAGAAAATGAACTTTTTGTGGTAATATTAACTCTGCTCCATTACTGTACATCACGTACATGTGAGTACATTAATGCTAACATTAGTTAACACAGGCCTCTCAAAAATGCTTCCCCAAAGTGTTTCTGTTAATGCCCCAGCTGAAATAACTCTCATATAATGTTTTTTTTTTCATACCCCAAGCTTCCTGTGTTTCACTTCTCCTCCTAATGCACCATTACAGTGTCTGTGTACATTACATGATCTACCGTTGAGCCAGGGGAGTGTATCTTCTTATATGAGGTCACATTAGGGGACAAATGAATTGGCTTGGTCAGACGCCAGACAATAAAACAGTGGAGTAATGGACAAAAGGATGAGTATGTTTTGCTGCTATAGGTGTCTACAGAGGCTCCTATAACCTTTTCTGAAAGGCAAACTCTTGATTTAATTCACTACATAAACCATATCCTCATTTTGCCCAAATACAAGATATAAAACGAGTGTTAGTGATTAATTAATTAATGTGCATGCACGAGATGGACAATTTTATGGACAATGCCTGCGTATATCCCGCTTCCACTTCATTGCATTATCTATTGTATACTGTAGTTCATGTTCTATGTATCTCTGTATCTATCAATCGAAAGCTTTATTGATCCAGAAGAGAATTGGAACCGGCTCAAATGTTTTGGGTTTCCTTTCGTTTTTGTCTGACAAGTTTGACTTGTTCTCTGTCAGGTGTAATCTATTTAATTGTACTTTGCAGGATTTGGTGCGCATTGGCTATTCTTTTGTTGAGCTCTGCACACGCGTGGACAGGCAATGTTGGACGTACAACATAGTAAAGATACACCAAATTGTATCAAAATATTGATAAAGCTTGTGAATATTTGTGAGAAATAATATAGATATACGTTTAGAATGTCAGATATATCAGATATATATATAGATATATATATATAATATAATATAGTTGCGCATGAAACATGATGATGTGAGACATAAAAAAAGACAGTGGATTTTTTTGTTGTTGGTTTGCTTACTTTTTAATTTGTGCTTAAATAGATAAGCCACAAATATGGCATGAGATGTAAATAGTTATTTTTTTAAAAATTAATAATAATATTAAAAATGTTTATAATAATAAACATCAGGCTCGAACATCAACTTCACTAAAGAAATTTGGTCGGAAAAAAAATAATGAATGCATGTAATTGAAGAACATTTAAACGCTTGGTAGGTTGCATCGTAAAAAAAGCAAAAAAATCAACAATAGTATAATAACAGCTATGTTTAATACTATGCAGCATAAAGATTGGACTTGAACAAGGAATGGAAAAATGAGTCCAGACTGAGCCTGTTCCAGAGTGATGGGCGTGTCAGGGTAAGAAGGGAAGCACTTGAAGCGATGCTCCCATCATGCATAGTGTCCACTGTACAAGCCTCTGAAGGCAGCAGTGTTATGATCGGGTGCTCAGGTCGAGGCTCAGCGGCAATAAAATGTGGCAATAAAATGAAGTCAGCTGACGACCTGGATGTACTGAATGACCAGGTGATCACATCTTTGTGATAACATCTCTGATGGTAAAGAGTAAGTCTGGGACAATGAGGAATCATTTTCAGACAGGAATCGGCCACGTCTTTGTGTGCTGTGATCAAAGCTAAAAGTGGTTGAATAACATGTTAATTTAATGTGTCTTGGCACCTAATTGTGTTTTTATAATTGACTCTTTTTCTTAAAATATGTTAATCCCTCAAATGAGCTTGAATCAAAGCACATGGTGCTGATATAGAAGGTAGAAGGAAGGTTTGTGTGTGTGAGTGTGAGTTAGAGAGAGAGAGAGAGACAGAATGTGTGTTTCAGTAGTAGCTGTAGCTGAACAGCTGTACTGTAAGACAGTAGGAAATACAGCTGTGCAGCACTGCCTTTAATCAGCCAGTAGGGGGTGCAGGTTTACCATAGACAAGTTTATTAACATTACTATGCAGGAATATGGATGCTGATGAATATGAATAAGAAGTATTATAAGAAGCACAGACATTTTAATATCCACTGGCTGTGGGATGTGTACATACATGCGACTTTTGGTAAAGGACATTTGGTAAAGTTTCCTGTTTCGGCAGTTGTAATAACTTGTGTAACCCTTAACCCCCCCAAGCATTTTAGTCATTTATTGCATTATTATTTTTTAATAAATATAATGAGGTCCAGATTGTGCAATATAGAGTTCTATATCCTGTTTTTTTTAGCACAATCTAGGCAATATGATGAACTAATTTTATTAAATTTTAGTCAACTATACAAACATGACTAAGCAAAAAAAAAAAAAAAAGTTAATAAATACAATCCACACTCGCATATGCCTCCTTTCCAGAAAAAAATATATGTATTAACAAAAAAGCATGAATTAGAATGAGTATTCACAAGCAACTACAATAATTTGTATTAATAAATCCTTATCTTTATAGACGTATAGAAGCTCCAGGCTTTATTGGTGTTCCTGCACCCTTATTGGAAGTAAATTGTATAACACACACACACACACACACTATAATTTAAAATGAATGTAAAAGTTATGTAACATGTTGACTAGCTCTCAGCATGGTTGCTAAGTGTTCAGTTGCTAACACTGGGGTACATTAGGTTATTTTATTTCTGTACCATGTGCGTTGTTTTTTTGCCATTTGTCCATAATGTCCAGAGAGCTTCTTTTTATGAGTTCTAATTGATGTATACTTGTGGTTGTGACTGTTAGCATATGACATGACATGATCATTTTGGAAAGCTGTGGATGGGTGGACAAAATAAAAATGGGTCACATAGGAAAATAAATAGAATAAATACGTAATAGAAATATGTTTTGATTGTTGTTTTTGGTCATTTCTGTGACTAATAATAATAATAATAATAATAATAATAATAATAATAATAATAATAATATAAGCATTTGGTGAGTTTTGCAATTTAATTTCCATATTCTGGAAGCAGTAAAAATTAAGTGTTTTAAAAGGCTCCTCCATCAACACACACTCGCAGTACTTCTGTATACAGAACAGTTGACTTTGGCTCAGTTGGTCATTGGCTGATACGGTCAATGCCTATTTACTGTACATCTAGGTGAAATGTTAAAACACCAATCCATCTACAGGCGGTTTTTTCTAAAGGTGGGAGGAAACCAGAAACCCCAGAGGAAACCCACACAGACCTAAGGAAAATATACACAGAACCTCTACATAGATGGTAACTCAAGCTCAGACTCAAACACAAAACCTACTGCTCTGGCAAAAACATAATTGTAATGTTCTGATTTTTAAAATGATTTCAGATTAAACAATCATTCAAATGATTATCAGATTATCATGTAGGTAAACACACAAGATCACCAGCAATGTGTTTTTATTGTGTAATACTACTTGCTTTCTGTCCATTTCACTGAAACTGAACCCCACACATTATTATGATTATTATAATTTTGTTTTACAAATGTTTCCTATAGCTAACTTGTGTGTGCTTGTGTATTTGCGTCTGTATTAATTAGTAGGCTGCGAAATCTGACTGCACCTTCAATCACGTCTGTCATCCGGCATTCATCTGGATTTGGCAGCGTCCATAAATCCATCATCCATCACATGTATGCCAGATATCATTACCAGACCTTCGAAAAGCCCAATAGCAAAGAAGGAAGTTTTGCAATGCAATCGTTCCCTCCCCATGAGTAAGTCTTTCCACCCTAACCCTCCCTGAACGTTTGCATTTGCCTTACTTTATGTCGAGTCTCTTTTATTTGCCTTCAACAAATACAACCGCACAGCAGAAGAAGGGTTCAAGTTCACCACCTACAGTACCTACGGTATACGTATCATGGGGGGGCCAAAGAGGTTGCGAACTTTATTACCCAGCAGCCCCAGCGAGTCAAATGTCATCGCCTTCGCCTCATACCGTGATGATTAGTACATTTATTTAAGTTCTCGTGTTTCAGTGTCATGGTTGGCAAGCCTTTCACACATTGGTTAATAAATCCAATCCACACTTGCATATGCCTCATTTCCAGAAAAAAATATATTTATTAACAAAAAAGCATGAATTAGAATGAGTATTCACAAGCAACTACAATTATTCGTATTAATAAATCCTTATCTTTATAGACGTATAGAAGCTCCAGGCCTCCTCGGTGTTCCTGCACCCTTATTGGAAGTAATTTGTATAACACACACATCTCACACACTCACACACACACACACTATAATTTAAAATGAATGTAAAAGTTATGTAACATGTTGACTAGCTCTCAGCATGGTTGCTAAGTGTTCAGTTGCTAACACTGGGGTACATTAGGTTATTTTATTTCTATACCATGTGTGCTGTTTTTCTTTCTCTTTAATAGTCCACGTTGATTTGTCCTTCATGTCCTGACTCCGTCTCCTCAGGCATGTTGCCCCGCAGCTTCTTTCACAGTCAGATTACAGTGCATCAATTCCCAATAGAATGGCGAATAAAAGACTACTGGGTGATTTTTGTCCATATTGTCCAGTGAGCTTCTTTCGATGAGTCTCAATTGATGTATACTTGTGGTTGTGACTGGGAGCATGAAATGATCATTTTGCAAAGCTGTGCATTGGTGGACAAGTCATAAATGAATAAATTCATGGTCTTAATAAAAACCCCATGCTTTGGCTCTCTAGAACCCAAGCTGATGAGAATAAAGTGGTAGCTAATGCAATATAATAACATATATGCAGAGCTAGACTGCTAGTTTATTTGGATTAATGGAAGACTAATGGTAATGGATTAATTTCTAACATGGAACATTATGATTGCAACCTTGACAAGGTGTTGGAAAGCCATTGGCCAACATTTCACTTATTACTAGTAGTGTTCTGTTCTCACATCACCTGTGAATAAAGATGTAAAAAGCCTAGACGAAATTTCTGCCATTGATTTGTCCGCCCCTGTCGTGTCCTCCTGTGAGGGTGCAATATCTAATTCAGGGGTCTGCAACCCCTCCTTCCCCCCAAACTTTGATTCCAACCAAATAGGAGCCACCATCATTGGTTAGTTAGTTGAAAACCAAGACGACCTGATTTAGCTGTTTAGAATCAGTTGTGGCTTCTTGATGGATAGGATTGAAGACCCCTGGTCTAAGCTATCTTCTTGAGGCCTTCAACTAACATGTGCATCTTTGTAGTAGTCTCCTTACTTGTATCTAGTAACACCTGATAACTATAGACAACAAATTCAAAAACACAGTTTGGTAAGACAACAATATCCTTATATGAGGACTCTTTCTTGTCCTCCAACTTGGTCCTGGTAGGGCTTCAAATCCCAGTGCATTGTCCATTGTCTTGTTTAATAGCATATATTCATGTTAATGGTTCTGAAGAGTCTACTCTGTCACATTATCTGTCTCTTACAAAACTTTTCACCCATCCGATCACAGTGTTTCATTTGTGGTATAGGATGGATTCCGTAGTCCTTCGCCATCCATGCTCCTATTCTTCCTTCCCCGCTTCCATCTACACAGCAACACCACAGCCAACACCAAAGCCAGCAGACAGCAGATGCCCCCAGCAATGACGCCGGACATCGGGATGACATGATTGTTTGGCTCAAAGAGAGCACATGACGTTACGGATTCAGTGCTGAGTCCAACATTATTCCCTGCTACCACACAAACCCTCGACCCGGCAGTTACTCCCTGCACCAACCCAGTACGGGAAGAATTGTTGAAAATTCGCGGTTCATGGCCACCGTCTACGATAACTTTGTAGAAGGAGACGGTGGATTGTGGCGCACACCAATGGACCTCTACCAGCCCAGATGCTCCCTGTTTCAACTCCTTGATATCTGGTGCTACAGGTAACTCATCGGGACCAGTAAGCCCAGGACAGTAGCACTTAGTCTGGGCAGCAATTTCAGAACAGGGAACCTTTGGAACTACACACGGGTCATATTCACACTCGCGAGGGGTAAACTGAGTAGTGGTGACCTCGGTGGGGTCCTTTGAAACAGGCTTTACGGTTTCTTCATCATTGTAGTCTTCATCAGGTAAACCTATGTAGCGGATGCGGGTTTTTGTGACAGGAGCCCGAGATGCTGACGGGTTCACAGAGGCAGCGAACAGGAAGTCCACCAACAAGGGCAGCAGGAGGAGTGTAAAGGTCTGCATCTTGATTCTGTAAAAGACATTGGTGCAAATGTTAGCAACAGTTATCTTTACTCAAGTTTTTTCTCTTGAGTAGAGGTATAATAATGCATCTTCTGTTGATTTCTAATACTTGTCCACAGTGATCTAACTGGAAGTCTGTATTGCAGTCTTGGAGGATGACTCTCAATTAGATCTTTTTAACTCGACTCTTGTCATGGATGCCCAACGAGTTAGTGTTTTTGCATATTATACAGGGAATAACAGTGCACCAACAGAACACAATGAGACTATGTACCGTCTCAGAAATTCATCTATGCATTCATTTTTAGTAAACGTTTTATCCTGAATCAGTTGCGGATTATCTACAGACAGTCCCACTAATGATGGGAGCCAGGGGTAGAGCTTTTGTTCCTTTAGTATCTTTCATCTTGAGACATGAATGTAGTGTCCTTTTAGACATAGATTAAAGGCATGTCCTTTTAAAAGAGACATACAATAGGTACAAAAGACGTCCCCCTGATGGTCCCACCCCCAACAACGTTTGGTACCTTTTATTTCTGAGGACGTCCCAGACGTCATGTCATGTCATGTCTTGTTGCTGCCAAACCGCAAAGGGCTCTGTTCTGAAAACTTTACCTCTGACTGGGAAAAGCTCTAACCAGGGAGACTTATGACAAAAGAAAAAGCTAAATAAGCATATATTGATGGACAATTTATACTGTTAAAAAATACAAAGACACATACAATGAAAATAAAAACCCAGATAGAAAGAAATAGCTGATTTTCTTACTCTGGTTTTTATTTCTCCTTGTTTAAAAGCATTACACGTTAATTTTCTCTTTGTTCTCCCAACATTTCTGGTTTACATAGCATTGTAAACCTCATCAGAAGTAGCTTGATGTTACTCTGGTGATGCTTTTACCTTACCCACCCCTACCCCTGGATGGTAATTTATGGTCACATTTGGTTCTGCTCCCATACTTGAGCTTACATAACTTATACATGGACACACACACACACACACACACACACACACACACACACACACACACACACACACATGCACAGTAAACACTCGGGGCTATTCTTACTCCAGACACTTCATCCCAGAAGTCTGTTTCCGTGGGAACCTGGCTACACCACATGGGTACAAGACTGCAAGTTTCTTTTGGGGGTGCGACTTTGAATATTCATTAGTGTTGGGTCTATTCATGTCCAGTCCTTCTTTTGAAACTTTAAAATTGGTTGCGTTCTGAATTACTGCCGAGAATCAGGACTATTTGTTTCCCAATCTGCCACGGCAAGCATTGCTGCGTTATTGCGTTTTATTCTTATCCTGTTGAAGCTTGTTTAGATAAACTGGTAGAACCTGAAACGTATCCCTGATTCACTCTTGTGGTGCATCGTTGTGTCATGGTGGACCAGTTATAAAACGGTACCACATGCCGTCTGGAACAACCCACAGCGTGGAGTCTGAGAGATTGGGAGCAGGAGTGTCCCGCACGGTTGTCACTTGCTTTGTTCCCCGGTAGCAAAGCAGTTGTGTAATGTCTCAGTAGATGAGTTCACTTGTAAAGCTGCATTACTCACCCAATAAGTAGGGATTACAGAACAATAGGGCACTGTGATGTGATGTGATGTGATGTGATGCAACCAATACAAAATCAATTAATAGAAGAACGACGTGTTCAAAATTTAAACCAACGCCACTAAATGTGGAGTATAATACTAAATACCAACAAACGAGGATTGGAACGATATGGATTTCCCATAATGCAATGCAACACTTTTGGGTTTAAACCCCAAAAGCCTGATATTTTCAAAGGGATTATAATCTTTAAATTAATACTTTTAACAATTCTCATTGTCGCAAAGTAGCTTTACACAATTGAAAGAAAATGATGGAAATTTGCATGAAATGTGAAAAATGGGGATGAATGTATCTCTAAACCTATACTCTAATCTATTCACATGTTGGGCAGCACAATGCAGCATGCGGTAGTTTGTTTAGAATTGCAGTGAAATCTAAAAAAAAAAAAAATTGGATATGTCTATAATCGTGATACAAATGGAATCAGCACAATATTATCACGATACTGTAGGTATCGTGATAATATTGATTCAGTTGGTCCTTCATGATTCCCATCCCTAATAATATCTACATGCTATATGGTTAACTCTACTGTAACTAACACTACAGAAGTTTCACATGGTTTGATTATACTGTGGCTTTCCTTTTGTTTCAAATTATTTTAGTTTTTGTCTATCTCTAAGAAACTGGCATTATACAATGAAATGTATAAATTATTATAGTAATGATAAATTATTTGTATTATAATTATAATAATACATTTATTTAAAAAAAGTTTTTTGAAAGCCTGTTTGAAAACCAGTCACTTAAAATGACTTAAAGTTAAATCCAAACCTTACTAAATCAAAGTAAACATGTAAATAATATAAATGTGATTTTTTTTTTTTTTTAAAAAGTGCTTCATCAAGGGAAAAAAAAGTTTCAATAATTAGAAATGAAGTTGTTTTGTACCTCTAGAAAATGAAGTGCTTGTAGTCTCTTCGTGTCTGGTTCCTTCTTTTTGCCGCGAAGCCTCTTGCCCTCCTGTACTCCCGACTCCTCTGTGGAGAGAACTTGTTTCACGGCATCCTCTTTTGTTCCCGCCGAGAAGCGTCCCCTCCCTCTCTACACCCCCGTCTCTCCACCTCCTCACCCATGACTCTTCTGATTCCTCCAGCCAGCTCCCTTTTTTGGAGTTCGGTAACCGGGCCAATCGCTTTGAGCGCTGCTGAATGAATTTCCTTCAGCAAGCGAAACATGTTCGAACACATCGGAAATCATGTGTGTGTGAGACAGAACTGTTACAGACAGAAACCACACAGTTACTCATTCTGCCTTTTGGTGCTTGGTAGGCACAGCATGTCTATGTATGTGTGTGTATGTGTGTGTGTGTGTGCAGGAGTGTTTCAGGTGACCGCTATTAATGGCATTCCTTTGGATCATACCCATGTACTGTATCCAGTCTGTCCAAGATCTCCAAGGTAACTTGTCTCACCTGGGAGTCTGACGCGTCAGTGACGCACTGTTTTGTCTCCTTCACTGTGAAAAAAAATTGGACATCTGAACCTACGGATACACAAGCTTTCTATTTTGCCATGACAGTCAGCTTGGAAAAAAATCAAACAAACTAAGACGTTATTACAAGTGCGCTTGCTGCTGCGAGGACAGTTTTCTTTTGTCGTGCAAACAAGCATACTTTTTCCTAACCTGTCCAGCTGTCTTAAGAATCGATTACGTAAGGAATAAACCACTTAGGGGCATGCTGTTCTTGGAAAATAAATAAGCACAGCTTAGACTTGCTATTGGGAACGGGGGACTCACAGAGCCTTCTGTGCTGAAACTGTTCCTTGTCAAAGTGGATCCAAAGTCCATACGTCCATAAAAATGATGAATCTGTAAGTTGGCATTTGTTGAATTCCGGTGTTTATTGACAGTTTTGTTCATTACGTTTTCAATTCAGTTTATTATCAGGGTCGGTTTATGTTGAGCGTCCACCATACGAGTTCCTGTGAATGAGCTGTTACTATAGAAACAGTAACAATCGCACATTAAGCTTCATCATCAGAGACTATCCTTATTCACAAATTCCGTTCAAAACTAAGCTTGAGTTCGCGCATGCTGAGTTTATTCAAAAAGCCACTATATATATAGTTTGTGGTTTCTCATGGTTCAAAATGAAACTGAAGTTTTCTACACATCTGCATGAGTCATGCATCAGGCAGCCAAGCGAAGTTGACCGGACACACATTTGTGATAACCTAAAGACAAAACATACAATGTCCTTAAAATTTCAACATCGACACCCCAAAGTGTGTCTCACGTGTGATGTTCTCGTCAAATCTTCAGTTCTTCTGCATCTCCAGGCTTCTCTAATTCAGCCTGTGGAATTCTACGCTGGTCGTTAAGTCTCCTTCATACACACAGGGGTCTGAGAAGAAAAATCTTCTGTTCATTCCATGACCCAGACAAGGTGTTACATCAGGGGCCTATGGCTTACTTTGATAACTGATGGATAACTTTGATGAGAACAAGTGAGTGTACAGTTAGCATATGGTGAGAACGAGGAACATCCGCCAGCCTCGTGGTTTTGAGCAGAATGAGGAACGCTTGAATGGGATTGAAGAGAAGCCCAGGACTGCGATGCTGAGAGCGTCACGAATGAGGCATGAGAAAACAATGCTAGTGTTGCCCCCTGGCCCCTGGCAGGAGTTCCCACCAACACTCTCTTTGATCTCACCAACTCCCATGAAGGAGAAATTGCATTCACATGGAACTTGTAGGATTTAGAAGCAGGAGAGTCATGCAACTTTGGGGAGACCCCAGGAGGTCCTCAGTAGTGCGGTTATGAGTGCCAGGAGAGGGGTATAATAGAAACGTATTGGTTTATTTTCTTTTGGAAAGTGTACGAAAAGAATTGACGTCCAATAATGGCGTAGCTTTTAGCCAAAATTGAAGAGATTGATGAGAGGCTTGGAGAATTTGAAAAGAGCTATATGAGAGCTGAGGAGTTACAGGAGAATGCCGGTTCTCTTCTCACAATGGCTCTCGGTGAGATTTCTAGACTTTACCACCGAGTTTAATGTATCTGAAGACATTTCCTGTGGGCCCGCTGCTGAAAACTTAATGAATGTCCCCAATTATTTTTTTTCCAGTTTATTAAATTCCCTGGCTGATTCCCGAAACTAAAAAAGGTCTCAGCCTGCTGATCGGCTATTGATATTTCCAATAATAAAGCTGGATTTATAGTGGAGGAGTGTCGGATTTCTTGTATAAATTAAGCTTCTACACTTTTTGCTGGCTTTTAGTTTTAAAATCCAACAAAATATTGTGCTCTTGTAAACCTTTCTGATGAGAGTTGGGGTACTTCTTAAAGGTATGAGACAATGTCAAAGCTGTATCTCTGGTCGTTAGAAATATGGGTCTTTTGGAAGAGTTTAAAATCACCACATTCTCAGTAAAACGCACTGTAATAATAATCTGATATGCTAGCATTGTAGATATGGAATAAAAAATTTTTTTCTGCATACTGTACAAAATTGGCTATCCTAATAATATATGCACCCCTAACTTCATTTTCCAAATCGATGTGAAAAATAATAATGTTTATTCACAAATGTACGTTCACAACATTATTTCTGGTATTCTTCAACTTGGTAAAGATAAACCAATTTTACAGTGAATGCAAATCTAGTTATCAGTCCTGGGTCCATCTAAACTTGTTCTTTTTTTAAATGAATGCTACATTGTTTGCAATAAAAGTGTTTTTTTTTTTTTTTTCCAGACAGAATTTAAGAGTAAAAATAGATGCCATGACAGACATTACACTAGACAACATAATAGCTTGTTTTTATAGGGGCACAAAATCCTTGTGGCATCAAAGATCAATGATTAAACAATACTATCTAGGTAGCAGAATTTTTTTTTAAACTACAGTAGTCTGTAGTAAGGAATTTAAGGAAATCGAAACTGCATGTGAATATCTAAGATTAAACTAAAAGGAATATAACATTGTGAAACATTATAAAATGATTTAGTTGTATGGATTTACAGACATAGAAACACATGGAAACAACTCTACTGGTATATGGCACAAGGGATCCTAATAGTACTACAATTTATAGAATTTAAAGTTTACGTATGATCAAATTCATATCTCCAGCACGTGAATTTTATGTGTTTTAATTTAAAAAAAAAAATTTAATTCATCAATAATTTAAATTATTTGTGGACAAAAACTAGTGATTTTATGCCACACATAGTACAATACATGAATGAAGAAGGAAAAGAATATCTTATCCACAGTCCTCTCAGGTTTACTTATTCTAATAGCAATGCTTTATTTATTATTATTTATATTATTATTTATATTTACATTGTACCTCGGCAAATAATTCTCTATTAAAAATATAACAATAAACTGATTCTTTTGACTTTTTATCATTGTAGCATGGATTAAACCAGTAAAAGCAAATGGTTGGCTGAATATTTGAATATTTGAAGTTTGTATATAGCAGTAAGAGCATCAGGCTCGGCTTTCTTTTCTTGTATAAGTGCCATCTCCGACACCTTGTTTATTAGAGAGAGATACCACAGACATGACAGAGCTTGATCTGTTTTAGTGTTCTGACACTGACGTCACAGCAAGCTCCTTCACATGTGAGCTTGTCCAAGGCTTCAGACACACTTTTTAAAAAGATTCAAGCCAGTATTGGATCACTGTGAAGATCTTACTGTATATGGGTTTCTTTTGCTCTGTAGGCTACTCTCATTGTATCCTTAAATAAGAAATGATAGATATAATAATTAGGTGGCCTGGTGGCTCAGTAGATAGCACTGCCGCTTTGATGAGATGAGATATAATAAAGATTCATACACTACTAGTCAAAAGTTTGGACACACCTTCTATTTCCATGATCTTTTCTGATTCTTATTTCTCTCTACATTATGAAACAACGCAGAAGGCATCCAAAATATGCAATAATCCCTGTATTCTATATATAATCTGTAAAGCCTTCATAACAGCTCTGATCTGAGGTGCTGTTTGTTGATTGGGGATTTTTGAGGCTAAATGAACCTAATGCCATATGTGCTATTTCATAGGTTTGAAATCTGTTGGAAGGTTCTTGGATGTAGAAAATAAATCACAAAACAGGAAACACTGAATCTGACGTTATGTCCAAACCTTTTCACTAGAACTGTAGTTTCTGTTCCTTAGTATTTGTTGCTACTTTTGCACCGAGACTCGACATATTGTGTAAGCGGTAGGTCAAATGTGTGTGCCCATGTTTACTGGATTTCCTCTTTCAGTGCCTGGTATTTCTGCCGCCTGTATTGGCAAAGAGGTAACTGTGGCTGGGTGACGACTGATGCACTGTTTAAAATGTATGTTTGGTTTTGGTTTATTCTGTGTTTTTTACTGGGGACAAAAACGGATGAATTGGGACAGAGGGGAAAATTGATGCTTCTCATTAGGAGTGGAGTGCTTTGGATCATGCGCACAATTGTTCTCCAAATTTGACAAGTTGAAATATTAAGTAAACTTGTATTTTTGTGTTGTCTGATTGTTGTCTTTCAGTTCTGCATGAGGTATGGGAATGGAGATGAATGCAGTGTACCATTATCCAATGCATTCATTATCCTTAATCTGAGAGAAACCTGCAAACCTGAAACGCCCTGATCCTTTTGACACCAATTAGCAGAAGCGACACATCTAACACCTAACACTTTACAGGAACTCACCCATGTCCCATTATTGCCACATGCCCTTTACAGTCCTGCCCTCGCGTCAAGCCATTTCCACATGTTTGGGCCATTAAAGGAGTTCCTGGGAGGCCAGGGTTTCAGAAATGAAGCAGACAATCTGATCATGGCTCTGGTGTACTGAAAAATCTTTCTACCTTGATGGTATCCAAGCACTAGTGAAACTGGGAAGTGCATTAGTGTGGAAGGGGATTATACAGAGATATTCTGCACAACCAGAAGTCTTTTTTTATTTTTATTTTTTTATTTAGAACTAAATTCATGATGACATCACATGGAAGTGTATTTAAATTCCAAAACCAAAAATGTCTACGCACTTATTTCCATTTATTTTGGAACAAATTTATGAAAACCTAATCTTCATTATATACTAAAATTGTAGTGTAATATTGATAACACGGTAAGCAAGGAATAAACCATTTACCATTTAGTAAACGTAATCCTAAAATAATCCACAAAAGTCGACATGAATCAGAATCGTCATGCTTAAGCTAATCATCATTAGCCTAACCTGTGTGTCTTTGGACTGTGGGAGGGAACCGGAGTACTCGGAGGTGCACACAGAACCCGAAGCGGAAATCGAACCCGGACCCTGGAGGTGCGAGGCCACAGTGCTAACCACTACGCCAACAGCAATGCTCATTGATTAAACTAATTAAATGTGGGGTTTTTTCATTAATGATCTATTTGCATACAGTGTATCTTGTTACAGTGCCATAGGGACATGGGGGCCTGAGTTTTGCCACGGACATAATGCCTAATAGGTAGGAAACTCAACAATAAAAATACAAAAATAAAAATATATAGACACAGTGTAAATACGAAGATTGACGGAGTAATCACACACTGTAAAAACCCCTTTACAGTGAGGGGACTTTCCTTTTATCTTATTTATCGCCCATTTGATAACGGTACTATGACAAAATTAGGACATCACACACCTCCTGGTGATGCTTCATGGCTCTCGCTTGCTTTGAATAACCCTGATCCTATCGTCATGTCTCAGCCGTAGCAGGAATGCTGTAGTTATTATGTGTTATGGTTAACGGGCAGAATGAAGACGTTTGTATCCAGGGGCTGAGGCAGCATGTGGGCTGACCTTCGTGTCGGGACAGGCACCGTCCTACCCGCATGCCCGTCTTTGCCCTGTCTGAGACAACACGCACATAAAAGATGTCTGGTGTGGCGCTTTGCTTCCTGTCGTTGCACATGTCTCTCTATCTCGCAGTCTCAACACTCACTTCTTGCACTGACTAGGATTACAAGAAGTCATGCAGACGGAAAATAGCCGCCCTGCTGACTTTTTCACCTGTGACTCACTCACACTCTGAAATCTGCAGATCTTGACTAAATCAATTAAAA